>OW569406.1:55194961-55702144 GCA_937654795.1 Cistogaster globosa
TCCTAGAAAGTATGACTACGAATGAATATTTTTTTATAGTTTTGAGAAACTTCACATTGTTCTTCCAACCGTAATAGAGCCAAGTGCCCGACAAGTATCTGTTTTATACGTTAATAAAAGTTATTTAAAAATGTATTTATTATCATGATTACTTTCTTTAAAACATTTATTTGATAAAAACAAATAATTTCGTAATTTCGTCATAAAAAATCCCAGGAAGGCGGTAAAAAATAAACAGTAAACCATGAGAATATTGTAGGCGAAGGCACATTAATCTATATGGTCAGTCCGCTGGTGGTTTTAAAAATTATCAGTACTATTTTTCCAAATTTTGTCCAGAAACTGATTAAATTATAAAGAAAAGAATTACAACTGTATTAATAATCAACCAATAGAGCCAAAAACAAAAACTACTAAAACCACAACCTCAAAACAAAAAACGCGGCTATTAGTTATTAAGTCTTTATATTATTTTTTATTTCGACATACATTAGATTTGCCTTGGGAAAACACCATGTCAATTTAGAGCTGATCTCTTCGCTAAAGAGAAAAAAAGAACTGGTAAGCGAAGTCAGTGTTGGTTATACCATAGAGAAGAAAATCCGTGGGCCCGAGCGAAGGCCAGCTTTGTTTAAAATATCTGCTAAGCGGAGCGGGTGTAAGACTACAGAGGAGAAAATATTTGCGCCCAGATAAGGGCTGGATACGCAAAAATCTTGTTGTTGTTACAAAAACGAATATTATGACACTTTCGTAGGTGACAATATGTCCAAACTAAAAACGACACAATGTCTTTGGACATTATGAAAGTTTTCAAAGCGACAAAATATCCATGAAAATTATGTAAGTTTTGAATACTTTTAACGTGTTTTAACATATTATTAATGTATATTTTTAATATAAAAATGTTTTTTATTAAAACGATCTGTAGAGTTTGCTTAACCACCTAAGAAGTTCTCACTTATTGAAAATTAAATAACACTGCAATATTTTTTGGTGTCGCTTTTACAGGAAAGTTGTATTGGATTTCAAGTTGACTTAATTGCAGACTGCTTTTAAACGGATATTTTTGTTTAAACATATTATTTTTTTAGTCAATATTTTCATAATCATGCAATAAGCGAACAAGTAGGGCAATTGCTATTATTTTGAAACTATATTTCATATACGAACATTTTTATGCATTTAAAAAGACATACTCTGTAATACACACGCTTTGCTTATTTGATATCTTCCTCATTTGACATCTTTAAGACTTTTTCAAGTCTAATTTATGAACTCGTTAGTTTTTGATGTAAATATTTTAATAGTTTTAATTTTTCGATTTGATTTTAACATTGGATTTAAATATACTGGTTGATATCCTTTTTTTCAATAAGAAAATGAGTTTTGCGAAGTAATAAAATAAAATTATTATTTAACACCTTCTGCTCCTATTTTCTAACTTGAATTAATTTTGTTTGTACCCACTTAATGTAGGTCAACATAATTTACTCAAATGCTTCTATGTGCAGGGTACTACAACTACTACAATTATATCAAATCGCTCAGATCCCTAGGCTCACTATTTAATGTTCACAAACACATGAATTGTCTTTTTTATTTTTGTTGATGTTTGTAAATGAAGTTGTTTACTTCCTTTTGTTACAAAAAAAAAAAAAAAAAAGATTCTTAATCGGTTTTGTTTTAGCAAAAATGTTCCACCAAAAACAATCAAACTTTAAAGCTTACGGTTTAAAACAACCGTCAAATGTAATATTAAGAATTGAACTACCACTGCAGGCTGTCATTCAGCTGGAGCAACTATAAAGAACTATTTACTATAATTAATACACATTGCTAGGCACACAAAATAATGGTAGATTTTTTTGTGTTGTTGTGATTCATTCTTTACGCACTGGGATTCGTTTTTTGGCATTATAATAATGAAAAGTGGCTCTTAATATTAACAGTATTTTTCACTTCTCTTCCGTATACATACTTTATTTGCAGAAAATAAACAAAGATGTTAACTCTCCTAATAAAGAGAAAGTTCTGCATTAAAGAGGACTAATATTTTTTTAAATATATTGTCAAGAGTTGCCACAATATTTTGAAGATACCCCAGTTACTTTTTCTACTTTACAAACGAAATCTTGAACACAAAGAATTCGGCGTCACATTAAAAACAATGAACTTAGTAAAAACCAAAAAAATTAGGTTTGTGGTTGGGTATAAAAATTGTTCAGCTACCAGTTGTTACTATTCAAGCTGCTGATATGGCCGTGTCGTTGATTGCTGAACTTATTAGCGATCCTTTAACTACATTTTATCCTTTTAAATTCATTTTTTTTATTCAATAATTTTAAATTAGTAAATAAAATTATAAACACTTAGCATTAGTTAATACTGTGATATAAATTTTAATAAAAAGATTGTTTATAATTAATATTTTCGTCGTTTTTAATGTAAAATATAACGAATAAATTATTGTTTAATAACTGAGATAACACGGTGCGACAGTCTGAAAATCCTGGGACCGCATATTATTTCTCTTATAGGTCTTCTCGCATGAAAAAAGAATCCAAAAGTGAAATATGCCGGACACCTTCAAAATCCGGATTTACGTTTTTTTTTACTTTGCGCACTTATAAGCCTGTAACTTTCTTGCTAATGATCCAATGGTTAGACCTACCAGAAAAAACATATCACTCCTCAGGTTTTTCAATTACATTCAATTTTGTAACACTGTGAAATTAATTCATAATATGCAGTAAATAAATATAGAAAGAAGTCACGATGCTTCAAGAAGTGTGTAATTAAGTTATAGACATTGGACCACTGAAGCAGGTCCTATGGAAATCATATTTAGAATCGTACGGTTTTTTATAATAAAATTGATTGCTTTTTTGTTTTACAAATCAATTTTAAACTATATTAAAAAGCGTGATTTTTTATCAATCAATCGTTTATGATTTAGAATTTAGTAATTTTAAGGTACGTAAGATGCCATGTTGCTAACAAAATAACGTTTTAAGAGACGAATTCAAGCACTCAAGGAGACAGAAAAACAACAAAATTTAAAACACCGTTTCAAAGAATAGTGAGCAAATATTACGTGTAGAATGTGTTTTATATAAATTTAAATTTAATGATTAAAAAGATACGAGTAAGGCCACAGCAATAGAATTTTGTTTTCCGAATTTTATACATTAATCGTTTAAAAACCAACAATAATTTAAAATTGCAATGAAAGTACGAAGAATAAATGTGTTATGCTTTAATTAAATTAAGAAAATTAGTAGCCTAAAAACATCCCAGTAAGAAATGATTTACAGAAACTAAGACAAACACAATTTTTACACTAACCCATATGCAACAATTTTATATTGAACAGCGTTGCCGTTGTAACATTTTTGGTACTGAATTGGGATGAATTTTTTTAAATAAACTAATTCTTTTTTGTCGCTTGTGTTTATAGATAATAGTGCATAAATCTATAAAATACAGCTTAAAAACTGTTTTGTAATTAAAATTGTGCCAAAGATCAAACAAATTTTTTATTAAATTTGTGGTAAAAAGTTAGTCGGTTTAAAGGAAATTTTATAGTTTTGCCAGTTGCTACGTTGTTTGCCGCAAACAAACAAATCATATGCAAGAGTGAAACAACTAAAATATGTTTATTTCGTGACGCTAAGAAAATTGTGCATTAACCAAGTAATTATAAAAGTGGTATATATGGTGAATTATTAAAAGAAAAAAAAGGAAAAAACATAGAATTTAAAATAAATATACAAGTTCAATGTGGAATTGTAAAGGTACGTTGCATTTGGGATTGCAAGCAGTTGTAGTGCAGGGATTGCGTCCAATGAACCTGACGCTGAAAACCCAAAACTTCACAGGCATGTTGCGAGTATTTAAAATCGTCTTAAAAAAGTTAGATTCGAGTTGAAGGAAACTATGAAGCCTTTAAATCCAAAATTATAAGCTGTTTTTTAATGTGTAAAACTTTTCCTTATTTGCCTAATTTTATGTATTCACCTTCAAAATCCGGATTTACGGTTTTACTTTAAGGTGTTTTCCAACAGCAAGGAGCGTTTGATTTTAAAAAATGTAAAGAAGTCAGTATAGCGAAGCCACTACAAACTACAACAAAAAAAATATTTAAAGAGATAAGAATTAATTATATTATTATAAAAAGTCATTTTTTTATTATGTAGATATTAAAAAAGAAAAATGAGGGTATATCCATCAATCGTGACGGGTACGACGGCTGCTCTATATATTTCTGGCCTAATAGTGAAAATGCGAATATTTATAATCAAAAATGGTTTTATTGTTTTTCAAAGTATTCTCCAGCATGATTTATACACTTTTGTATGCGCTCAAACCAGTTGTCGAAGCACTTTTTCCACTCCGATTGAGACACCTCTAAAACATGGTTTTTGAACACTTCAACAGCTTCTTCTGGCGACGAAAATCGTTGACCACGCATTTTTTTCTTGATGTGCGGAAACAAGAAAAAGTCATTAGCTGCCAAGTCAGGGCTGTACGGCGGATGACCCATTAATTCGACATTTTGGCCGGTCAAAAACGCTCTGGTTTGAGCCGATGTGTGAGAGCTCGCATTGTCACGGTAAAAAATGATTCGTCTTCTCTTGTTGGTTTTTCGAATTTCTCCAATGACTTCAGGCAAACAAATTGTAATGTACCACTCAGAAGTGACCGTCCTACATTGCTCAAGCGGAATAGTCGCCACATGACCAGTTTTGCCGAAGAAACAGGCGACCATTTGCTTCGAAGTGCTTCTTCCACGAACAACTTTCGTTAGATTTTGCTCGTCTTTGAAGACCCACACGGTCGATTGTTGTTTCGTTTCGGGCTCGTGCGCATAGATCCATGATTCGTTACCTGTGACAATCTTACAAACGTCTTTTGAAGCATCGTAATCGTATTTTTGCAACATTTCTTTGCTCGTGTCGATCCTTTTTTTGAGCGACTTTCAAATTGTGCGGAATCCAACGAGAAAAAACCTTTTTTACGGCCAGGTGTTCATGCAGTATCGAATGTATGCTGGTGGAAGAAATGTCCAAGGATGTTTCTATCTCTCGGTATGTCGCATGTCGATCTTGCATTATGAGTTCACGCACGGCATCAATGTACTCTGGCACAATAGCCGTTTTTGGACGACCTTCGCGGAATTCGTCTTTGAGCGAGCTTCGGCCATGATTAAATTCATTATACTAATTTTTCACAGTGCTATAGGATGGTGCTTCATCGCCATACAAAGATTTAAGTTCATCAATGCACTCTTGTCGTGATAATCCACGTCGAAAGTTGTGAAAAATTATGGCACGAAAATGTTCACGAGTTAATTCCATTTTTTTCTGTATTAATTTTTTCAAGTCACTGTAAACAACACAAATAACGATCGTACGTCAAAACGTTTTGAGTACGATTGTGCTTAAAAATGACAAACTTTCCAATGGAAATTTCAGATTGCACTTGGCAGCACTCAGTGTTGCCAGGCCAGAAATATATATAGCAGCCCTCGTATATTCATCAAGTGTGATAAGAACTTCTGTCATCACTACTTAGTAAACTGCAGTAGTGTGAGCAGATATATGTATTACATAATGGAAAAATTAATTAGTCAGAGGGAGAAGAAAAATCACATGTGCCGAAAAGTTTCCATCAAGTTTTTCATTTTTCGTTTAAGAATGAGATAAAAACTTTGTTCTACGCGATGATGGATATTTTCATAATCAGTGATTGTCATTTGATGGATCAAATGATGGTCACTGTTCTTGTTGCGATATTTTACGAGGTTGTTATACTGCACGACGTATACGAGATATTGTTCTAAAGTTTAAAATAATTATACGTATGTATTTCTTAAAAATTTTAAAGTAAAGACCTCATTCGCCTTTATTTTCTGTTGCTGTTTGTTTCGTTTCGTTCTGCTTTTTAAATTATTGTAACTAGTTTTTCTGTAACAACGTATCAGCAATTTATAATTAAAAAAACACAATACGAGTACACAACATAACAAAAAATAAACTACAATTACAATGACAAAATGGTTTGTTTATAATTTTGTACCATTAACTATACCAAACAACTTCTAAGTAACTTATCGTTGAATTTTATTTTCTACCGATTCGAACGGAACAGAACAGAACAGAACAGAAACTAATCAGCTACTTGGTCACGAAACAGAAAGTAAAAACTAATTCTGTCCTAACTTATTTGCCAGCACGAACACCATATTAGAAAAATTATTGTTGTTGTTACTGTTATTGTTATTATTAGTATTATTATTATTATTATTATTATTATTATTATTATTATTATTATTATTATTATTATGGATATGTTTAGTGTACAAGCAAAATAATTTGGATATTCTTTTCAAGGATCTTTATTTCACAAAACAAGTTTTCCTAGATTAGATCTTAACTAAAATTAACCGGACTGACGCGGATTATCCATATGAGTTGCTTTTAACTTCGTGGTAGGTTATCGAGTCCTTCCTGACAGTTGGGTTTTTTTTAAATATGGTTTGCCTGGGTTGATGGTTAGTGTATTGGTTTTCACAACGACTAGGAACTTTCGCTGTAATAACCAGTAGCGTCCCTTTTCACTACTTCATCTTTAAATGGAAACTATGGCTATAATTACCAGGAGTAACCCTTCACAATTAATACCCTTTGGTCTGGGGACTATGGAAAGTAGAATCCCTCTAAAACTACCCTGAATCGTCTCGCGTGCCTAGGTGAACTTCTTCTATCGGGGATGTAATAACCTGCGTTAGTGGCGGTCCACACAGTTGGCGCAAACGCAACTGAAGTTGTAGTGATAATTACACCAGCCATTAACCCATCAATTCAAATGCAGTACTGAGACTAAAAGATCTCACGATACATACACAGTTTATTTCTTTTCTTTAGTAAATAATTCCCTTAACATATAGTTCTCTTAAGTTAATAATTAGGTGAAATATTTGTACAAAAATAATAATAATAATAATAATAATAATAATAATAATAATAATAATAATAATAATAATAATAATATTAATAATAATTTCTTTAACGATAGTAATATTGTTTTCAGAATCAAAACCTTATTTATTTTTTTGAATATTAAACATACTCATTATATTAAAAAATAAAGCAAAAAAATGTATGCTGAAGATGTAAGGAAGATTCACTTCGTTATATTATCTTCTATATAATGTATAATAATAATACTGTTATCATACCTTTCGTTGAAGACCGTTGTCACTGGGTGTTTTTGGCGAGCGCTTTCGATGTGAGAAAATCATTTTCATTGATTAGTATTGAAGAGATAGTGTTAGGTGTTTGTTGCGTAGATAGTAGTGGGTTCAGGTAGTTTCATCAGTTAGGACAGTGTCTGTTAAAATGGTATTGTACAGGTAATTTGCTTGATATCTGTCATGTTTATTGAAGGTATGTAGTTTTCATATTTCAATATGTTATTATCGAATAGGTAAGTGTGAATATCTCTTCTTGTAAAAAATTAAAGAAGAGCTTTTATTTACAAATTCTAAGTAACAATAACAATAGAGCCTAAGTAAATGCGTAAATTGTATTTCCGTTTTAAAATTCGATAAATTTAAGAACAAATGAATTTATTTTATTGTTAGAAGCTCCTACTCTATAGTAGCACACCATGGTTTGTGATAATAAATGAATTAAGTGAATCGTAAAAAAGTTTTAATCTACCTTGTTTAAATTTACTGTTTTAGATTTGAATCATTACTGTTTTTAATTTAGTTTTAATAAATTCAAAACCTGTCAAATGTGTTACTAAACAGCTGGTCAGTAAATTTGACAAAATGATGATGTCATTATATTTGATGATTTTTTTTCCAAATTGTGATGTTCTAAGTTCGCCTACTTAAAGACATTAAAAAAAAATTTTTTACAAAGAAAAACAAATATATTCCTTATCAAATTTGAAAAAATTTTATGAACAGTACTGTTTTGTTAATGTAAACATCACAATAATTGTTACCCATGTATATAACTTTTTAAATTTTGGCCAAATACATAAAATTACATCAAATATTGTGACACACTTAGATTTTCAAATATTAATTTTATAATTGGTGTTATAGCGGATTTAGCAATACAGATTCATTGTTAGTTTGAGCCGTATGCCTTGAGCTCGTAGGTAACGATGTTTGTATATATCAATTATTGAAATACTATCAATTTTTGAAATTAAAATTGTATACTTGTTTCTCTAGCGAACTTAGAATGCAGGTCCTTTGTCAATTTTAAACGTTTGTCTACAACGGTTTGGGAGACCCTTTAATTTTCAATTCAAAATTTTATAATTGCTGTTATAGCTGACTTGGCAATAGAGGTTCTTTGTTAATTTTAAACATCTGTCTATAACTCATAAAAAGCTTTCCCAAGTTCACCAAATTACATCCTTTAATTAGCATATTCTAATATTTATACTTGTTATTATAACGATCGATTAGCAGTGGCCTTAAGGGATCTATTTTTATAGCAATAGTCAGTTTTAAAATTTTAAAGTGGTGCCCTTTACATTAGTCTTTTTTTAGAAGTTAATGGAACAAGCATATATTTAGTGTAACTTGCTTTTGTTTTGTTTTTGACATTGTTGACCAGTATTTGATGTATATATCTGTTTTAGCCTAAACCAGAATGGATTGAATGAGCATTACAATCAACTAAAATTTTAGAATAATACAAATCAAAAAGTTTTGATTGCAAAAGCAGAAACCACTGAAATTTCCAATTTTAATTTTTCTTCATTCTTCTCTATTATTAGCAGACAATTATTTAACTATTGATGTGAAATGATTCAATAACAAATTTAGAAGATTCGAAATAAATTTTCCAATAATATTAACTAAATAATTGATTGTCATGCATATAGAATTAATAATATTTTAATTGATGTTTTGATTTTTTCCAAATGTCTTTTGAATAAATAGCTTCATTATGTTAATAGTTTAACAAAATGACTTAAATCTGATAAGAAAAAACTGATATCTCTTAGTTTGAGAAAGAATGTTCTCTTGACACATACATTAATCACACCAGAATTAATGGATGAATAAGTTAACAAAGTTGCTGACTAAAATGAATTCATAATTTAAAAAATTTCACATGTAAAAGGTGACATATATGAATTATTGTACAAGTACAAATGAAGAACAAGACAACAAATGGGATATTTACGTATAAGCTTATTCAATGGAACACATTTGCGTGTTTAAGATTATTTTGCAAATAACCAATTAATATTTATCAGCAATAATCACGAGCAAACAAATATCCACAAGTAGCGCGTGAACATAAGGTCTGAAATAAACAAGACATCAAGATTTGTATAAGCATTGTAGCACTTGATGTAAAGTCTTTGCTGTTACTTAAAGCTAGTGGAACATTATATGTGTTTCACACGGCATTATTATACAACATGTTTTAATCTAAAATGCAAGAGTGCTCCTCCAAAGCATCATAATTTTAAAAGCAGTATAGAAGTCCTAAATAAAATAAACTAGTGTAAAAACAAGAGCCGTATTCTTAAAAGAAGGGTAAATAAAAATTATTTCGAAAAAGATAATGGCCACAACATAAATCTGTTGACAATTGTAAATTATAAGTACCTCCGCCAACGTCCTTCTTAAAGTCTATTTATTTCAACATTTTTCTACTACTGCTAGTTTCTACTGACCAATATTATATCTCATATTTAAAGTATTGTACTTGCATGTGAAACATTTGCTAATAAAAAAAAGTAACACAATCATATAAGATTTTTTGTCTAGATCCTTATATATTTAAAGCAAATTCGATTATTAGAGGTCTAAATATCATACATTGACTATCTGAAAACAGCTAAATAATAAATTCAGAATAACTATAAAAAATGGTAGCTATTCGAAACCAAAATAAAAACAGCAACTCTTGGAGCCAATATAGCTTTAAAAGAATCTCTGCAATGAACGCTTATTTTTTGTACTTTTTTAAATAAAAGTATCGAAAACAAATAAAAATATTCGATTCTTAGAGAATTCATGACCTCTTATTATTTTTGATCTATTTGTTAAGTAGGTTGTGTGATATTAAATAACCTTGAGTTTCGCCCCGAGCAAAAAGATAACGAAAACTCAAAAACTTTTTGTGCAAAAACAAAGAAACCATTGAGTAAATAAATTTAGTCATAGTTTTCATTTAATCAATTTGGCTTGACTCTTGGATTTTATGTACAATCTTTGGGTAGAATCCACAGTCACCAAGTGAATTTGAACAGTCTCCAAGTTCCCCACAAAAGAAGTAATACACTATCAGAGAGTACTATAACAATTGCGTGCCCTCCAGAAATTTTCCAGTTTTTTATCATTTAGGCATCTACGCATTCAAAATCAATTGGACAATAAATTAACCTACATGTATACCTGCGAAACATGCCATTTGGTCCTATATAGCGCTTTAAACAGAGGCTAACAACCAAATTTATTTGCTTCCTTTTCACAGCCTTTACATCCCAAACAAGATTGGAAAGGCTTAATATATGGTCGGGCGAAAAACTTGGTTCTAGGCCAAAATCGAACTCTCTTATTGAGACCTACAATGCGCTTCAAAGCACACTAATATAAGAAATTTTGTTCTTTCAGAATATCAGTAATAAAAATATGACGCCTCGGTACTTCGCATGTCCAATTTCTTAATCTGGTGATTAAGGTTTGTAGATGTATTTGTCCTTACTATATATATTTATTAAAAAACATAAAATTGAATGTATATTAGTCTTCTACTTATAAAAATTTAATTTATTACGTAAAGAATACGAACGTTGTATACTAATTTGAAAAATACATCTTTTCAAAAGTAGGCATGAAAAAAGCTAAAAACTTCCATTTTCAGGCAAATGATTTGCCAATACGTTTTAATGAAATTGATCATTTGCATAATTGTTAGTTTCTTCTACGGATATTATTAAATGGAGTTTTTTTTTTTTAGATAGAAGAGGTACATTATTTTGTCTTTTTATTGTGAAGATTTGGCCATTTCGTGTTAAAAAATAAAGAGGTCGCAGCAATTAATATTGACAAAGTGTTGAGTTGGTGGCGGTTAAAAAGTACCTTTTTTGATTTGTCACCTCAAAAACGCTTTTAAAAAAAAAATTGTATGCCTGTGCACATATACATGAGCACTGATGCATTGTTACTATTTCATGCTCTTACGCATGCGCATAAATTAAATACATGTGTAACTGTATTCAGTTATTAAAAAAATTTTTTTTTTTTAGTTTGCTATATTTTTTATTTAAGATTTTATTTTGACTCTAACAGACGAAGGTAGAACTAAAAATCTTAAGTTATAAATTAAATTATGCTTATTATTACAATAATTAGTTCTGTTTCTTTTTCATATTTGCATAAATTTATAAAATTCACTTTATTATTGTATTGCGATTACGTTATAAAAACGGAAATGCAAAAAAGTATTATTTTCCTTATTGATAATGAAATTGTTTGGAATTGTTTACCGCTTTCTTACTTTTAATCTACATAAGATGGAGATTTGTTTGAATGAACGGAGACTTAAACGACAAAAATAAAAATATGCCAGTTTTGCATGAGTAATTAAAAAGACTTCAAATGTAAACATGTAAACGAACATAAATTTCATTTACCTCTTACTTGAAAAAAATTTATTAATATTATCTTTATTAGCTTTATATTTAATTCATGCGCTGGTGCGTAAAGCGTGCGCAGATGAGATCTCTGATGAATAGGGACGATTTAGTAGAACTTAACACAAGTTTATTTGCCATAAACCAACTTTAATGTGGAAACACTGAAAAATAGAGAGCGAAGTGCAAGACCTATTGAAACTTTATACCTTTCGTTCTTGTGAACAAGGTCTATGGCCCTATTACGCTTGTATAACAAGTGCTTATTAGAGGAAAAAATTTGCTAAAAAGAAATCTTACTTTCCATCTACTTCTCGTTCAGCCACCAATTTGTAAAATTCAGATCTAAGAGGTCCCAAAATATTTAAGCTTTCAGTTGATTCTAAATTCCTGTGCAGTACTGTACGTGGACGGTTTTTCTAGTAAATCGATATGTGGGTATTACCAAACAACATAAACTTTATGGTAAATATCATACTTGATATGAATTTTAGGTATAAAGAAATGACTTCTTCATTTCTATTGAAATGAGCTTGAGCAAATGGTTCAAAAAACAATATATATTATAATTGATTCTTAAGTAAGCTTATGATATTATTAAGTCACGTTTTTATTTTATGAACACGTGCTTTCCTCATGGAAAATATTCATGCGTTTTCCTTAATTTTTTTGACATACATATGTATGTTTTTAAAAAATTAGTTAAAATGTAAAGAAGTAAGAGTACTGTATTCGACTAGATTCATGCATGACAATAAACTCAAATTAGGATAAAACATCAAAAAGAACGTTATACAAATATGTTTTATTATACAAACAAAATATAAAATGCTGCCTTTTTATGAGTTTTAAAAGTTTTTTTTTTAAGTTAAAAACAAATATATATTTCTTAACGCAAACATTTTTTTGGAATAATCAACTCAATGTATGTTGATGTAATAGCCTTGTTTTACATAATAGTCTACTTTTACTCAAGTTAATAGAGCGACTTTTCCTATTTACGTATAATTATAATTGTAGACAAATAAATAAACCCACTAAATCATAAAATCACTGAAAACTATGTTTGCAACCTGAGTGCATAATAGTAAATAGTTAAACACAAAGTTAAATATTTTTTTAATTTTCAATGAACCTAATTTCAATAGAATGTGTCGTACAATTGCTAAATTAAATTACTTTTATAATTTAAATACACACAACTCTATAGTACATAATAAGCAAAACGAATTTCAAGGACCTTTTTTAAATAACTAAATAAACAATAATATAAAATTTCATTTAGGACGGTGGATTCGTATAAAAGTATTAATTATTCTGTTATCTTGCTTCTGGGTTAGGTCTGTAGAGAGAGAGAGAGAGAGAGAGAGAGATCTAGCAACTTTTTAAGTTTCAACAAAATTTTTAAAGTTGTGAAGCCTAAATTGCTGCGTTAAGAGGAAAACAAACTTGGATAATTTACATAAATAAATATTATATTACGTTAAATTTTTATAAAAATTGAGTGTTTTTTATTATCTACAAACAGAGAAATTTTACCAAATAACAAAACATCGAACGTCACGAAATTTTATAAGAAGGTAACTTACTAAAAACTAGATTTACCCAGAATTATTGATTTTTTGTTACAAAACCAAAAAGAAAAAGGATAATCACAAAAGTTTTCGAAATATCTTAAAACAAAATCAAACTTCAATAAATAAATACTAATGTGTCTTTACTAAAACACCTTGAATTCATTAAAAATTTTGAAATAATTAAAATCTGACAGTTACATTAAAATTTTTAAAAAAATTTTTTACAATTTCACTTAAAATAAAACTTTACTAAAATTTTAAGATTTCTAATGGAATAACTTTTTATTTTATAATTATTAAAAGGATGTTTAACATATGAATTTAAGAAGGCACTTCGAAGTGTTATTCTTGAAATAATTCTTTTTCTTTCCCCCTTGAAATTTCTCTAAGATATTTAGAGTTTGTTAAATTAAGAAATTTTTGTTACTTTTATTACTGGTTGCTGTGTGACATAACCTTTACTTAACCAAATGCTATTGGCTTCACACGTGGTTATATTACGTAAAAAACTTCAAGTAATCGTAAGAGACTGTTCATTACCAATTTATTGCTTTAGTTTTCGTTTTTAAGAAAATATTAGATTTGCTTAGTTAACTAGAAAAATTTCTGAAGTATTTCAAAATTGATAATTCAATGAAAAAGGTATTAAGAAAAAGAATAAATTAAATAATAATATTTTAGAAATACTATCAGATAAAATTTGTTGTAAAATAATTTTCTTGCATAAAATATTTAATATTTTCCAATTAGTTTCGCCTTGCTTTCAAGGACTTTAAAAGTACCAGCGAAAATTCAAAAAATGAAAGGCTTTTAAAGGTTAATTTCGTAAAAATTTAAGCACATTACTCAAAAAAAAAAAAAGAACAGTTTGTAGTGCTCACTTTACAGCTCACGTTTTTTTCCCATTGTTACGTCAAATTTCTCAACGCAAAACGTATACATGCCGTTTAATCTATTTGACACATTTTATTGAACATGTTTTGCCTAAACTTTTGATGTCAGAAATAACCTGAAAGTTCACTAGACAATCTTCAGGATTGAAAAAATTTTATTAAATATTAAAATTGTTAGTTGTCACTGTATTTCATCAGCTATTTCAGCGCATTGTCTGCTGGGAATTTGACTTTTTTATTTTGAAAACAGTTGAAAATATTAAGCTTTATTTGTCATTTCTTTCAAATTTTTTTGAAAACTGTAAAATTCGTATATAATTCTGTAAGAAAATCTAGAATATTTCTGATTTTCTTAAGGAATCGGAAGATGATTTGTTGTCAAATAACCATATTATTTTCGTTATGTTTTCTGGTTGGAAACGGAAGTCTGAACGAACTCTCTTGTTCAAAATTTTATATTTTTTTGCTGTTCGTTAATGCATATCATATGACATTAAAGTTTTCGATTTCGAGTTTTAAGTAGTGGCTTCGTATTTCATTTTCTCATTTGTCGTGAACTTCTAAAAACTGTTAAGAACTAATAGATAAGTATAAAGTATAAAATAAGTATAAGTATCATTAGATTTTAATTTTTGTTTACATAAAAATATAATAAACCAAGCCCTAAGTAAAGAATGTTTTGTTAGTGGCTAGGGCGCATAAGAAATAACAAATTCACGAAATCAAAATTGCTGAGAAGGATTTTGTTACATTACTCAAATCCCCTTGATTTTTAATGACACCTAGTAAGTGCACATATATATGAAAATAGTTTAAATAATTAACTTATTTAGGTTTATAGAGTATTACCGCATTAACAAGGAAGCATTTCGTGTTCCTTGATTTGCGTCATATTAAGATTACTGCCATTTTCTATTTCGGCACAAATACAGCTTGCTGCTTCATTGAGATTTTTAGCAGAATGCGGATTTCAAGGGAGTCCACGTGGCCTTGGCCGGAAGCACAATTATCAACATTACAAATCGCCTGTTTACTAATCAAAACGCGGCTTGAAAATGATGTCTTTACATCGAAAGCGCTCGCCAATCATACTAAATAAACAGCCAGTGACGACGGTCTTCACCGAAAGGTATGACAACAGTATTTTTAATTTATTTTTAATTTACATAACTTATAGCACTGACATCACTGAACTATTTATTGTCGCCAACAAAAATAGAAATTAGTTTGAATTGGCGACAGAGTCAATTGTAGTCTAGTAGTCATGTCGCTGAGACGTCTCCAAAAATATCGCCTTCATATGAACGTGTGTACATATTTTATTTTTGATTGTAGTCTGTAGCTCATTGTAGTCTATGTGTTTAGAGCATTAAGAAACAGTTTAGTGTTAAGTTATTCACTTAAAAAAGTTATTTAGTTAATAGTCTAGATTAAAGTCCAAATCATCATCCATTAAGATTATATTAACGACAAAACAAGGAACAAAAAACGTGCATACATAAAAAATTTTGTATTAAAAAGTTTTACATAGAGTTCAGAAAAGTGCACTCGCTGTAGAAAATTCTCGTACATAAATAGAAAACACACAACTAAAAACAACCAGTACATATTTTTCTTTTCGTAACAATTATGTGTGTTTCTAAATTTTTAAATTTTCCGTACACATCCACGACAGAGCTGTAAACGAATGATTCATTTCTGGTTTTTAACTCACCGTGAATTAAAATGTTTGAATGCATTCATCTGTTCCAAAAAATGAATTGAATTAAAATTTGAATGCATTCAAAATGAATTTGAATTCTTGAATGCCATTCACTTGGACACACAAAGTTAATGAATTTGAATTTGAATGAATTTATTATGAACAAAATTTGTGTGAATGCATTCCTTTCATCAGCCAAAAAATGAATTAGAATCTGAATGGATGTATTATAATTTTAAACGTCGTGAATGCATTTACTCGCCATCGAATTAAATGAATTAGAATTTGAATGCAATTATTGGAAGGAAAAATATATTGAAGGAATTCATTTTTTTTACAATAATTCTTTTAAGTTGAAAATTATACAGTTTATGTTTTACTACGTCGGCCATGACATAAGCTGCAGAAAAGTTAACGGGTGTTATATCGGGCATGATAAACGCTGTAGAAAAGTTAAAGGGTGTTACAAAATTGACATGTTTTTTACGATTAGAGTGTTATCTTTTGAACTACAAAAGATAAAAAATGAAATTTACGCAGTGTGTGTAACTACATCGGCCATGATAAACGCTATAGAAAAGTTAAAGGGTGTTACAAAATTTACGTGATTTTTACGATTATAGTGTTATCTTTTGAACTACAAAAGATAAAACTTTAAATTTACGTAGTGTATGTTACTACATCGGCCATGACAAACGCTATAGTAAAGTTAAAGGGTGTTGCAAAATTGACGTGATTTTTACGATTATAGTGTTATCTTTTGAACTACAAAAGATAAAAAGTTTAAATTTACGTAGTGTATGTTACTACATCGGCCATGATAAACGCTATAGAATAGTTAAAGGGTGTTACAAAATAGACGTGATTTTTACGATTATAGTGAAAAAATCACGTCAATTTTGTAACACCCTTTAACTTTTCTATAGCGTTTGTCATGGCCGATGTAGTAACATACACTGCGTAAATTTCAAGTTTTTATCTGTTATATGTAGTTCAAAAGATAACACTATAATCGTAAAAATCACGTCAATTTTGCAACACCCTTTAACTTTTCTATAGCGTTTGTCATGGCCGATGTAGTAACATACACTACGTAAATTAAAAGTTTTTATCTTTTGTAGTTCAAAAGATAACACTATAATCGTAAAAATCACGTAAATTTTGCAACACCCTTTAACTTTTCTATAGCGTTTATCATGCCGATAATAATTTACACACACTGTGTAAATTTCAAGTTTTTATCTGTTATAGTTCAAAAGATAACACTATAATCGTAAAAATCACGTCAATTTTGCAACACCCTTTAACTTTTCTATTGCGTTTGTCATGGCCGATGTAGTAACATACACTACGTAAATTTAAAGTTTTTATCTTTTGTAGTTCAAAAGATAACACTATAATCGTAAAAATCACGTCAATTTTGCAACACCCTTTAACTTTTCTATAGCGTTTATCATGCCCAATGTAGTTACACACTGCGTAAAATTCAAGTTTTTATCTGTTATAGTTCAATTTTGCAACACCCTTTTACTTTTCTATAGCGTTTGTCATGGCCGATGTAGTAACATACACTACGTAAATTTAAAGTTTTTATCCTTTATAGTTCAAAAGATAACACTATAATCGTAAAAATCACGTCAATTTTGTAACACCCTTTAACTTTTCTATAGCGTTTGTCATGGCCAATGTAGTAACATACACTACGTAAATTTAAAGTTTTTACCTTTTGTAGTTCAAAAGATAACACTCTAATCGTAAAAAACATGTCAATTTTGTAACACCCTTTAACTTTTCTACAGCGTTTATCATGCCCGATATAACACCCGTTAATTTTTCTGCAGCTTATGTCATGGCCGACGTAGTAAAACATAAACTGTATAATTTTCAACTTAAAAGAATTATTGTAAAAAAAATGAATTCCTTCAATATATTTTTCCTTCCAATAATTGCATTCAAATTCTAATTCATTTAATTCGATGGCGAGTAAATGCATTCACGACGATTAAATTCATAATACATCCATTCAGATTCTAATTCATTTTTTGGCTGATGAAAGGAATGCATTCACAAAAAGTAATTTCATGATGAAATTCAAATTCTTATTCATTCATTTCGTGTGGGTAAGTGAATGGCGATCAAGAATTTTAATTCATTGTGAATGCATTCAAATTTTAATTCAATTCTTTTTTGTGTGGAATGAATGCATTAAAAAAATCACAATTCAATGCGGGAATGATTCGCAGGAATGATTCAAAAAAGAATCATTCGTTTACAGCTCTGGTCCACGAATGTGTTTTATTAAAATATTTATTTGCGTACACGTACGTGAGTGTACGACTCTAGCTATTCTTTGTGTACGTGTACGGCTAAAAACGTAAATGAAAGACAGAAAAGTTTGAGTGTTATATTTTTTCACTACCTGTACGGGGAAAAAAGTACATGAAAAAATTAAAATAAATTCGTGTACGAAAAAAACTAACATGAAAAAATTTAAGTTAATTCGTGTATGGAAAAACGTGCGTAAAAGAGTGGAAATAACTGCGTTGACGGCCGGCGAAAAATTATCCATTGGCGATCGGAAAAACCTATTAAATGCAAATGAAAACAATTGTTTTATTTAGTTTAAAAAATTTATTTGTATTTATTTATATAATAATTTATTTAATAAATAAAATATGTACACATAGGAATTTATCTGTTTCGGACAAAATTAAACTCTATTTACTCACTGTTTTCCATTTTAAGGTTTGAACAGTCAAGCAAGTTGAAGTTTTAATTTGTTATTGATATATTAGAAATAGACTTTTTTTATAGCTTAGATCTTAACTTGGTCAAGACCGTAGCAAGTGTGTTGCAGGTACAGCAACTACCACTGCGGCAAGATGGCTTAATTTTGAATTGTGTTGACAATTTTGTTTGTAATATTCTTATACGTTAATATCAAAGGGTTGCATTGGTTTTTCACATAAAGCAAGTAGTAATGCGATATTTGATTAATAATTTTAAATGTCTGTATTAAGTGATCCTGAAAATATAATGACATTTATTATTGTTATTGTTTTTTTTTTCTTCTTTTTTAGATAAAATTTAAACCTACCATTGCATCTTGTTTTTGGTCATTGATAAGTAGTAGCGTTCCTTTAAAATTAAAAAGAGGGTCATATTACTCATTGATGAAAATGTGCAACAAGTAGTATAATAAAAAGCAAGAATTAAGGGTAATAATTTGCTTAAATGCAATATTATTGCAACTATATTTATGGAAGGATTTTTCGATGTTGATTTTAATCATAAAATAACTACTTTCATTTAAGCTTTTTGTTTGTTGGATTGTTTTCGTGCTCTTGAAATTTGTCTGTGTCGTTTGTTAGGGTTTTTCAGAACAATAGTTATGCTTTTTTATGTTTTGGGTATCGGGTGTTTACTTGTGCTTGTGTTATTGTTTTATTACTTTTTAATTGATGGTAAAACACCAAATTATTGGTAGTAAGAACAAAACTATAGAATTCGTGGTATTGTTTGTAAAAACAAAATTTTTTCTTAACATTAATGCAAAAATTTTAGATAGTTTCCACCTTTTCCTTATACAAATGTAAAATAAATGTCAATGATTTATGTACCAGAATAACAAATAATAGAGATAAAGTCATAAATAATAAACCAAATGTGCAATCATATTCAGTGTGCAAATATTTATCCTGATTTAAGGTATTATTTCTTTGACGTGTTAAATCAATGGGAAACAATAAACGAAAAGAGGTTTGGTTAAAAAATTCGCAACTTTTAATGAAGAAACTAAAAAAAATTACGTGTATCGTTGAAACCTGCAAAAAAGAACTATCTGCAAGAAATAATATAAGTCTTAAACGGCATTATAAATTAATACAAAACATTGTTATTAATGGAGTTATTTCCAAAAGCTATTGACAAAAAAAAAAAAAAAAAAGAAAAACAAAAAAAAAAAAATAAACAATTCTATTAAGAAATAAAACAACAATAACAGATACACGAGTAAACATTCCATACATAACACATAAACAAAGTACATTGGTTGCTCTAAAAAACCATAAGAACAAATAACACAGGCAAATTTAAAGAGTACGAAGACAATTGGATATTAACGTATTGGCATATTTTTTATTCCATGGGAAATCCGCAGAATGGTTAATTTGGTTATACAGAGCCGAATATAGCACTTTTACTTGCAACAAAAGTTGGTGGCGGCTACTGTTAAGAAAGTTTACTCGAACGTCTCGTGTCATTACTATAATCTTTTCTGGTAATGGGGGAGATGCCAACAAATTAAGTAAGCAAATTTCTACAGATACCCAAATGTTTGTAGTTAGAATTATAAAAATCGATTGCGCTGCTTTTTCCGCAATATTTTTAAACAAAAAATTAAAAAAAAAAAAAAAAAATAACAGGAGGAAATGATAAAAGTCATGAATAATTCCCCGATATTATTAAACTGACATTTCCAAATACTAAAAAAATTTTAAAACTTTCTAATTAGCTCACACTCACAAAATATATGTGTTTGAAGGAAATAGAAAATGGAAGACATTGAGAAAAAAAAACAAGAAATTAAGAGGTAATAAAAAGAAGTTACGCAGAAGCATTCGGGTCAATTCGTACCAAATCAACATAGCTCTCAACCCGACCTTTTTTAGAACTACACACATTTTTGTACACATATTGTAGGCTAACTGTGCAGAAATTTCACGACTCTACCTTAATCAGGAACTAAGATATTATCATTTTAAGATGGTAACCGCTACCAAAGTCCTCATTTTTTCTTCAATTTTACTGTTAAATAACTTACAAGATACCTAGCTGAAAGATCTGAATCTTCGTAAGTAAAATAATTTTATAGTCTAAAGAATTCACAATATTTCATTATGTTCTGAAAACATGAGTTTGAAAAACCATAATTTCTGTGCTGATTTCATTTGGACTGACCCATTCGTAACATGTTATTAACTATATTATTATACCTTCAACTTAATATGAATAGTTTTTATGAAAACATCAAGTTGTTGTATTTTATTCGCAATAATTTTAATTCTTGACTGTCCTCAAATCACTGCTTGAAATAGTTACAAGTGCATCGTTTATCGAATTTAAAAGAAATTTAAAAGAAATACAACCGACAAAATTTGATTTGCAACAAATTCGGTTGTCATTACGATTCTATGTTCTTTGAAGTTTTTTTTTTCTTGTAAATAATACAAACGTGTATTGTTGTTTCTAATTTTCAAACGTTTTCTTCTCACTTTTCATTTTATACCTTCTTTCAATTAGTAAAGAATTTCTTTCTTTCTATAAATAAAGAAAATAGTAATAGAAATTTAAATACAAATGTTATATTTTATTAAATTTGTAGTATGTAAAAGAAAATAAAGGGTGAAAAGATTTCAATCCTTATCTAATAACAAAAAATCTGGCACTGAGAGCTTTTAATTAAATAACCTCTCAGAGTTTAGATACTCTAAAAACATAGTGCTCTGATAAAAAACTTAAGTTATCAGGAAATTAACACCGCTTTGTTAAATAAATATCAAGAAGCATAAAGTTTTGATTGAAGCTATTCGTGATGGTCTCATAGCCAACGCGGAAAAGACGTTTTATACTCCTGAGAGAAAGATCATTGCATAAAGTGTTCCTGGTGTCGACACAGCAAATTGAAAAGCAAGTAATATTTGATTGTTTTATTTCATTAAAAATTCTTTGGCGATTGTACGAGATTTTTATCGATTAATTACAAAATTAAAACACTGCACAAATAAATAAATAAAAATAGAATAAATATGAAGGATTTGATGCGAATAGGAGAGTCGCGCAAGAAATAATCACTGCGAAGCAAGACATTGGACACAAAAGGGATGTATAATATTTGTATGAAACAAAAACCGGTTCACTCAGTAATTTTATGCAATTTTTAAAAAGTTAGAAGCAAAAATTTTTCTACGATAATAATTGGTTAAGTAATTTTCATTTTTGTACTTTTTATAAACGCCGCAATTTTTAAAAAAGTGTTAAGAGACAACAGAAAAAAAATAACTCCAGCCTTGTAAAATGCAGTGTTGTACTCGAATCTAATGACAATTTTATCACCACCACAGTCTAAGCAAAATTATTTGTAATCGATTGCAATCGTTATTACCCAGCAAAAAAATTCAAAAAGGTAATCGAGTATGGAATTAAGCATTTTTGTTGCTGGGTCTTCCTAACTGGATTACCAATCAAATAATTTTAAACAGGGAAGGGACTTTTATAATCAATTACTGAGAATGAATTACATTGACTATTGAAGAAAATAATAATAATCAATTTCTACTTTCTTTATTTGCGAACTTATATAATGTGTTTTGTAAGCGAGTAACAAAACTTGGCGATCACAAAAGTAAGTCATTTTATGGCGAGTACTTTTTAAGGTAATGTCTAATTTTTTGCTATGATTGGACTATGCAATACAGGTTCATTGTAGGTTTCAAAAGTCTGTTTATAACTGTACAATATTATGGCCATTTACATCAAATGGCATACTTTAATTTATAAGTTTGAATATATACACCTGTTTTTAAAACGATTATAATTATCGACATTCTGTTTAATTTTCAAGCATTTTTCTATAACGGTTCAAAAGAGAAACACACGTATTACACCCCAAGAGATGGCAGTTAGGCACTAAAAAGCTATGAATGTACCCAACAGATAGCCTATGATTCCACATCAAGAAAGGAAAAGGTAGGAAACTTTGGCTTAAATCGATTCAGTTGCATTGATACCTGAGGTAAAAAATTATCCAATTTCATACATACAGAACAAGTCAAATTAAGTAGTCGTTTATTTGCGTAGAATAAGTTTTATGGTCCAAATGAAAATATTGTGTAAAACATTGTTTATTCAGTTCAGTTCAGCGTTGGTTGACATATAAAAGATTTTGAAAATATGCATGTTTGATTTAGAATTAAAAAAGAATTATTGGATTTTTAAAATGTTTTTTATATACTTACATATATACATATGCATTATTGCACATACTTTTTAACTATTGTACTAGGAAAATAAATTATTGTCAATAGATTTTTTTCAATTCATTCAATTCAATTTTTGTTTTCAATCTATTGATTGTGAAGAGCTGTAATTACTTTTCGCTTCTGTAGTTGATGCATGCTTTGTTATTTACGAATATTAACTATACTGCATATATTAATAATTTTTATGGCGCTTTTTGAATTATTTTGAATATTTGAAATAAATTTAATATGGATAGAAACTAGGGTGTCCGGAAATATTTAATTTCTCGGGAAACGGAAAAAATGATCGCATTCCCGGGATTTGCCGGTGTTCCCGGGAAAAAAGCAATTCTTGAAGAAACAATTTTATTTTATGAAATAATATTAAAAAATTCATAGTTTTTTAAAACAGAAACAAACAATAAAAATAATTGTAAAATAAAAGTTTTAGCAGTTTACAAAACTAAAAAACAATTCAGGTGACATATGTATATATGTACTATAAAAGGAGAGATAACAAATATAAAAATACTGAAAAAGTATATGATTTTAGAAATTGATTTAACAATTCAGCAAACATACTTTTGCTTGTTTTCGTTGCAAAATTTTTAACAATAGAAAAAACCTTTTCTACTGAGGCAGGCTTTGTTGTCGATAATGCGTTATAAATATTATTCATTTCGTTTCATATGTTTATGGCTTCGAAAAGTATAATTTCTTTTTAAACAAATAAGTAAACTTTTGTTCTGTTTTATATCTTATTAGCAGTGCCCACGACTTTATCCTCGTATCATTTGTAACTAAAAATATGCTTTTAAACATTTGCTGTAGAGTTCTGTAAACAGTGTTAAAAACTTTCCATCTACAAAAATAAAATGAACTGAAGTCTGGGAGACTTCACATTGGTACCTCTAGGTTCTCTAAGAAATTACATATTTTTATAAAAAAAAAGTGTTTTATATATGAACTAAGGTTCCAAGGGACCTTCTCATAAAATTTTATGCAAATATAGTAGTTTTCACGTGATGCGAACATAGATAGACAGACAGACAAAAATTCTAAGAATAGGTGTTTTGTATTCCATATCGATTGCTAACAACAAAATTTTAAAAACATATTTCATGTACAGGTGTATAGATGTAGTAAAATCCACACGAAACCAGAAAATTTATAAATGTCACAAACAAAATATACAACAATACGATCAGCGTATTTTTTTTAAAGCGCTAGCGATTTTAAACTTCCTGTTTTCCGATTTTAGCCAAAGTTTTGGAAATTGTGAACAGCTTTTCCTCCCTAGAATTCCTGTTTTCCAATCCCTAATAGTAACATGTCTGCTCTGTACTAAGGTTTCAATTTTCAGCCTTGTTCTGTTAATAATTTTGAAAAATTTACTAGCAATTCATAAAGATAAGAATTATAAATTTAAAATTAATTAAAATAAATAATTCCTATGATTTACGTTCAAGTGATATCCTAGTCTTTCAAACCGTAATTCAATGATTAGTAGATTAGCAACTTAAGCAGAAATAACTTGGATCCCACTTACTAATAGCTTTTTTTTTTGTTTTAAGGTAGAAATCTTACGTGGTGTTTATTTTGAAAAAAAAAAAAAAATACATTTCGTGCAGTTCTAACACTGTAAGAGTAAGGGTGTTTTAAATTATGTCTTAGTACTTATTGGCCCATATTCATAGTTATATATTAAAGTCGACTTTTGCTAAAGTATACTCTAAACTAAAAAGCTCTTATTATCTTTTTTGCTTTCATAGTCGAAAATAAAGCATGCTTTAAGTCGAATCGATTTTAACTCGGTGTCAAACCTAGTTTGATAAATGCTTTCATACAATTTCTAAACAAACATTAGAGAAAAGTAACCCTCTTGTTATTTTGTTCACTTTGGTATAAAAATCAGATAAAGAGTATTGTATTTTTAAACTAAATAAAATAATTATGGAAAAATGAGTTAAAAACAGCTTTAGATAGTTTTAAATTTAGAGTTGACTTTAACGCCAAAAGTATATTTTAATTTGTCAATGAATGAGTTAGAGTCGACTCTAAAGTAAAACCGACTTTAGTTTCTTTAAAGTATACTTTATTTTAATTATGAATATGGGCCATAGCAAACAATTTTGTTTAATTCAGAAAGGACCTAATAACGTATGGGGAATAAAATTGCAACAAAATTAAATTTCAAATATTTTTTGTAAAGAAAATAGCAAATTTCATTTGACTTGTTTTTAGTATTACATATGTTCTAAGTTTAATGTAAAAGAATTGGGCCCTATTCGAGCCGCCTTGCGGCACCTATAGGGAACTTCTTCCATTGCCTTTGAAAAATTTTTGCGTTTTTTGGCCGAAATCCATTTGCATACACTCTTCGTTTTAAATTAGCCCAAAAATCTTCAATTGAGCGTAACTGAGGTACATTTAGAGGGTTTTCATCCTTAGCGACATATGGTATATTAAGTGCGTCCAGGGCTTCCAAAGTCTTTTGTGCGTAATAGCTAGATGCTAAATCCGGCCAGTATATTACATTTAAATTTCTGTTTCTTCTCTATAATATCTTTAACTTTAGGCAAACAGTAGTTAATATATCTGTCCGCATTAACCGCCAATCCAGAGTCAAAAAACGATGGGTCAGACATTCCAAAGGGACTGATTGCAAGCCACACTAAAACCTTTTTAGGAAACTTGAAGTGCTCAACATAATTTATTTAATCACTAATATTCTAGTTTCCTTCATAATAGTGAGTTCCTTGCCATACGTTGCCATCTAGGGTAAAGTATGACTCATCGTCCATAATGCAATCGATATTGCTTTGCGCAAAACGTGTTTTTAACAAAACTTTTTAATCGGATTTTTTGCGTAACTTCTTGAGTTTTTGAAACAGCTGGTTTACTTTTTCTGGTTCTTTATTTTAATTCCCATTTTGTTAAGGTACTTTTTGACCGTTTTTCTATCACACTGAAACTTTTTTCCAAGTTTCCTGTACGACTTAGTGATCTTACCATCAGTTATTTTTTAGCTGAGACATCACCGAAGAGTCTGATAAACTGCATTTTTTCCGCTACCACTTTTTCTTTGTGTGGTTTTTCTTATTTAGTATCCTTCCAGTATTTTATATACGGAACATCTATTTTCTCCTTGCTTTACAAAATGGGATACGATCTCTGACTTTTTCCAATCAGGATGACTATCAAAAAATTACAATTTTACGACAATGTTCTTCTTTTGTTGTAATTTTGAAACAAATAATTTTTTTTTTTTTTTTAATTAGGACCAGCACTCAGGGGATGACCCTTTTTGCAATGCATTGTGCCAGAACTAGGAAATTAGGTTTTGGGATGGGGGATAGAGGGAGTAGTGCTTGTGAACATTTGATTTGAATCTTTGCATATTGAAACTGGCAGGAAAAACCTCTGCAGGGAGTTTATTCCACATACGAACTGTTCGGCTAAAAAACGAATTCTCTCTGTAATGCGTTGTGCGATTCACTGGCCAATCGACCACAAAGGAATGCGCTCTTGATGCAGATCGCGTTGCGCGTATGAAATTACGGTTTTCAGGAACAAGTTCCCTGATTTCATAAGAGCACATTCCGTTGTAGTAACGGTAAAACAGTAAAACGCACCCCACATTGCGTCGATGCTCTAGTGAGTCAATAGAGCTGGATACCCTACTGTCACCGATGAGTTTCTTCGCTCTCTCCTGTACGCGGTCGAGTAACTCCAAGATAGACTTTGAAGCACCGGCCCACACATGAGAGTTGTATTTCATTTTCGGTCTGATAAAGGTGACATAGATAGTAAGGAGATCAGATGGAGTGAAGTATTTCTTACACCGTTTTAGAAAACCTAGGCACTTGAATGCTTCTTTTGTAACATGAAAAATGTGCTTGTTCCAACGAACATCGCATTGAATTTTCATGCCAAGAACATCGAGAGCTTCTGATTCCTTAATATATGTATCACCCATAATTACAGATGACGTAGCATGTTCAGCAGTACGCCTGTGCGAAAGCACACAGCACTGGGTTTTATTAGCGTTAAACTGAACCCTGTTCGCCAGGCCCCATTCGGAAATTACTAAAAGGTCGCGATTAAGGGTATCGTCCATGTGCTTTCTCACAGCCCCAATTTCCTGAAGGCTTGGTCTACTGCGAAACGAAAATGAATGGCATATGCTACTGTCATCTGCAAAAGAATAGATAGGGTTGGAAGTCTGACGTAGAAGGTCATTTAGAAAAATAAGAAATAGGGTAGGGAAAGGACGGAACCTTGCGGTACCCCTGAATTTAACTTGAACTCGTTTGATGAGATCCCATCTGTAACAACTCGTATAGTGCGATCCCTGAGAAAGCTCGATATAAGTCGAGTGAAGCTATTACCGACACCAAAAGCAATAAGTTTTGATTTGAGTGCACCATGCCACACTCTATCAAACGCCTTGGAAATATCTAAAGCCACCACCTCACTTTCGCCGAAATGGTGAATGGATTGACACCATTTTTCCGAAAGGAAGGCCAATAAGTCACCCGTAGAGCGAGCCCTACGGAAGCCGTACTGCCGGTCACTAAGTAAGCTGTTGGACTCCAGATATTTCACAAGATGAAAATTAAGCATACTTTCCATTACTTTGGAAAGCGCAGAGCAAATTGCGATTGGGCGGTAATTTTCAGGGTGGCTAGCCTTTCCCTTTTTGGGGATTGGTGTTACAATTAGCAACCTTCCAACATGATGGGAACTCACCACCATGGTACAAAATGTTGAAAAGTTTTGCTAATGGACGCGCTAACGTCGAAGAGCACTGCTTCAAAACCAGTGCTGGAATTCCATCCGGACCAGGGGACTTGTGTATGTTGAGATCCGCTAAAACCTTTTTAACTGCACGTGCTCGAAAGAATATATCTGGCATAGTTACTGATACTCTTTCCAGTGCGGGCAGTGGTTGATTGCTCTCCGGCAAGTAGGAGTTACTTGCAAAAATTTCAGCCAAGACGTTAGCTTTATCAACCGGGTCGTTAATTATTTGATCGTCCTTTAAAAGAGGCACTAGAGGAACTAGCATTATCCTTCACTCTTTTAACGAACGACCAAAAGCTCTTGCTACCCCCGAGAAGTAGTAAGAACTTTAACACGAAGGCGCTGCTCGTATAAAGCTTTTTCGCGTCTTAGTACTTTGGCACGCGAAGATCTCGCCTTTTTGCGTAGCAAATCAGTTACGGCGTTTTTGTTACACCGCCATATACTGAATGCTTCCTCTCTGGATCTGACTGCATTTTTGCACGTCTGATTAAACCAAGAATTCTTTCTTGGATTAACACGGATTTGCTTAGATGGAATGAAAGTTTTCATTCCAAGCAAAATAATGTTCACAACCATTTCTGTCATGGCATGGATTTTATTGTCCAGAAAACAAAGTTTCCAATTAAAATGCCGAAAAAATTCGTTGAGCTCAGCCCAACGAGCCTTTTCGTGCATATATATATTAAACGTTTCGTGGCCATTTTTGAAACGTTATGAAGATTAGCGACCGAAAAGGAGGCGGAAATGGTGCAGTGATCCGAGTTACCGAGAGGCGCAAGAATACTTACCTCATACTTATCAGGTTGTGAGGTAAGGAAAAGGTCGAGAGTATTATGTTGGTGCCCTTCAACACACGAAATAAGTGTTGGCTCGTTAATTAATTGCGCGAGGTGGTTGTGCGCGGCGAATAGCTCAACATATTGGCCCTCTAGGGTTGTACGGTTCGAATGGCGAATCCAAGACGAGTTGTGAACATTAAAATCACCAGCAACAACAATTTCACTGTTCGGACAGCTTTCTAGGATTCTCGATATGGAATCGGAAAGGGCATCGAAGCCGGAAATAGATTTATCCCTTCCCGCGTTTGGGCTTCTGTATAAAAACCCGAAATGTAAGAAGTGTGACCAGATTTTGAATTTAACCCAAAGACAGTTAAATTCAGCATCATTTGTGCCTAATGATTGCTGGCACTGGTACACGACTTCATTACGAATGTACATCGCAAGGCCCCTATGTAGACTAAAAAAGGTAGAAGAGAGTACCCAGGCAAATGAAAATCCTGTGGATCAGCATCCTCAGATACCTGGGTCTCACATAAGGCGAAAATATCAGGCCGATGGAGACAACTGTGTGCATACACAGAGAAGAAATGCGCTCTTAATCCACGTATGTTGCAGAAATCGATTCTAAATCTTCCTGCCATTACAAATACAAAGACTCAAACCTTTTGTTTATTTTATAATACCAACACCCCTGTGAAAAACTGATGTTTTTGTGACTATTTAGTGACCAGTGTTATACCTTCGCCACTAACTAGTCAAACAACAGTTACCACAAAGGTGCAAGTAAAATAAAATTACAATTACTATAAAAAAGAGGAAAAAAAACTAGGAAAAAGAAAAGGTACTATTTTTGGTACAATTTGCGTCGCAAAGAGCCATAAAAGCCCTGAGCTGGTCACATGCGACTTGTCGTGCCATCACTGTTATTATTATTTTATTTTTTTTGTCTTGAACTGATATGTTTTTTTCTTTGTTGATTTTATATGTATTGTTGTTGTAAATAATTCTTTGGTTGCTTTTTTTCTTTCTTTTTTGCAAGGCGAATCGATTACTAGGTGGCAGCGTAGGCGAATTCAGTATTTTTTGCTATCGTACACCACTGTCAAACTCCCTATATAAAAAATTTGTGTATATTTTTTATATATGGAGTTTGACAGTCGTGTATACCAGCAAAAAATACTGAATTCGCCTACGCTGCCACCTGGTAATTTATTCGCCTTGCTTTTTTGTAAACTGTTACAAGAATTTATTGTTTTTGTTTGTTTTCTTATATGTAGGTATGTTGATATGTTTTTGATTTTTAATTTTTGTTATTATTATTATTATTATTGATTAAATTTCTGTTCTTATTTTTTGTATATTTTTTTTTTATGGCACATTTAATTAAAAAAAAAATTGACACTAAATTTAAAAACACAACATAGATTAAAATAACGACGACACACAAACGCGTGCGGACAGGTCAAATGACAGAACACTACTCAATTTGCACAAACCTAATAAAACAAAATTATTAAACACGTATTTATTCAAAACTAACAGTAAATGTTTGATAGCATAAGAACTTTTTTGCGCAGCGTTGCAAAATTTGTTGCGATTTTATTCCACATACGTTATTATAAGCGTGGCCTTATATTCGATGGAACTCTTTTTATAAGTCTACTAGATTTGTTACCACAGAGAAATTGATTGCATTTTTATAAAAGCAGTGTGACTACCTACGTATCTTCTGATATTCCATAAAAATTACACATAACTTTCTTTTACATTAATAATTAAAGCGGATGTGGAAATTCTAACCAGTTGACCATTCTGTATTTACAAAAGATAGATTTCTTTAAGCTTGGAATTTTTTTTCAGGCAATTAGAATCCTAATCACCTTGGTTTGCTACCCCCAAACTTTTAACGTTTCTCCAGCACGCTTTTACATGCAATGTCAATAGAAATATGAAAAAAAAACACAGCTCCATTTAGCTGGTCCATAAAAACAGTCTAAGCTTTTTTAAAACCACTTTTGTTAAAGTAAAACACAGAACTGTTTATTGTTTGAATTCAATGCTGGGAACACAACTGGAACGAACGACGAATTTCGTCTTGCACGACGAATTCATCTGTAAAAGTTCGCTGCGTAAATTCGCAATGTGGCGCACAATTAGGACGAAAAAGTTACAGCTGTTATAATCAACAACATTGTTTACTGTCTATGACAAAAAAGTGTTACCATAGAACAAAAAATAGTTATACAAAAAATTAAGCATTAAGAAAAAGCCATTAGAAAGCAATTTTATGGAAAATAATTGTGGATGTTTAACTTATTGATGTATATTAAGAAATAAACAATAATTAAAGTAAAAATAACTTTATTTACTAATATAATTAAAAGCTGAAAGGAGAAACGGCAACCCTGTTCCAATTTAGTCGTCGTTCGTCAGCGTAAGAAATAGAAATAAATCTATCGGAGAGTTCGTCACGCACGACAAATTTCGTCGACGGCGGTGTTGTGTTAATTTTCATATGCACCAATGTGTTTTATTTTTGACGGCGAATATGCGCAACGAAAAATTCGTCGTTCGTCCCAATTGTGTTCCCAGCATAAGATATATAGAAAATTAAATGATTGCACTTCATTCGTGTCTAGCTAAGTTTTTTTTTTATTCTAGACTTTTGGTTATTTCTATATGAATTCTATATAGAGCTTGACTCTTCTCAGGACGGAATTTTTATTAATTCAAAACATACCCTTCATAGCCTTGTGAATGAACAATGTGCCCTGAAAAATCTAGTAGACAAAAAGAACCATTAGATATTAGGGGTATGCTAAATATTCCGGAGAAGACAAAATCTCTTTGATTTGCAAGATTTTGACACAAAGGCAGAAGCTTAGCAATTTTAAAACAAATAAAACATTTTACCTTCAATTAAATGAAGATCTAAAGATTTTATTTTTATACTCTTCACCACAAAAAATGGAAAAAGTTTTAACTAAGCTTGCCTTTTCGTTTATAATTTCTACATTATACATTTCTGACCCCATAAAGTACATATAATCTGAGTGCTCATGCATAGCGAAGTAAGTTAAGCGATGTCCGTCGGTACGTCTGTCCGCTTGTGTTAGTGTTGAAATCATCCTTTCCAAGGCACTAGATGAGCTAACAAAAATTTAAGTACGCCAATCGATCAGATAAAAATTTCGCTATTAAAAATATCCTTCAAGGCAGCGAGAAAAACATTTTTAATCAATATGGGTATCATTTAAAAACTTTTGAAAAGATAATTAAGTATATACTAAAATTTTTTTAAACTGCTTAATCCATTAAGAGCCGGTGATATTTTTATGTAAAATTAGATATAGTTCTTATTTGTTTTTTTCTTATGTTTTAATGCTCTGTCAATCGAGTATTTGTTTTAGATAGGATCTACCTTACTTAGCTAAATTTACGTACATTGTTAAGGGGATAGGATTCGGCATAGCCAAATATGGCACTCTTACTTGTTTGGTTTTAGTTTGAATTTATAAGTCGGTATAAAACCTGATTACTTTTGCGAGTTCGCGAGCTTGTAAGGCACGTTTTCTTCCATCCTAGGTAATTGATTCATTAATATTCTTATCCGCTGGCTCAGACAAATAATGTAAACTAAAAGATATTATGTACTTCATTATAGAAAGCATGCTAAAAAATCAGTTAGAAGGATGAATGTCTACTTTTTCGTTAATGGCAAATCTGCTTTAAATTTCATCTAACAGGATTTAATGTTAAAATTGATTATTTTTCTAAAATAGAAAAAGCAAATGCAATAAATTTAATAATATCTTATCCATGAGTTTAGACCTAAGAACATATTTTTAATTAATGTTGGTAAGTTTTCAGATGATGATATGACTGTTAAAATTAATTTTATTGCTAAAATAATAATTTTTCTTCCACTTTTGTGCATTGATGTTTTTTTTTTTGTTGTTGTTTACTGATCATATAAAAATCTGTAAAGCAAAACCGCTCAGTTATTTAAATCACTTTACTACAAATTACAGCAAGCAGATACCGCGTTGAGTTAGAACTCTTATAAAACCATTTTTAACCAGGAAGATTTAACCTAAAGTTTACACAGCTTATGTTCCAACCTTAACAATGAGCATTTGGTTTGTTACAGCAAATTATTTTATACTAAAATTAAAAAAAGATTTTTTTAAGTTTAATTTCATAAAAAAATTGTAAAATAACAGCTGAAAAATCAAAACAAAAACAAACCCTAAAGTGTTTTCCATGTCACATATATGTAGCTTTGACTTCAGCCGGTCAATTTATCGACTAGTTTTCTGTTTTATTCATAATATATTTGCGTTAATTAATATCAAATTGAATGTAGTTGATCTAAATAAGATCTCAGAATCATACATAAGTAAATGGCCATAGTGAACAATTCACAATTAAAATTGTTTTCATATTCATTATTCGTGTTTGTACAAGAAAACAACACACATAAATCTAAAATAAATAAACTTTATGCTTACACATTCATTACTGCTTGATTTGTGGTATTGAGTTTAATTAAATTTTTCCATACAAAAATCGGATACACACATAAATACATGAGCATAATGATCACAGCACTCAAAGTTATAAGATTTTGTAGACTATAATTCTTAGGACATTCATTGGTTATCAGTTCGACTTTTATAGAAAAATAAAAGAAAAATAGTCACTCAATGGTTACTGTGTTTTTGTAAAAAAAATTTTGGATTTATTATTGTCTTTTTTTGCTTCGTAGATTCAATGTAGTTTTCACTTAATCAAATTGGCATTTTATAGTTTTGAATACAAAATTTGGGTAGAATCCACTGATGAGCTATATGAGCAGTAGCGAAATGGCTATGGATATGCTTTCTCTGCAGTAATACATTTCATTTTGTAGTTTCGAATAAAAAATATTTCATAGGAATATTATTGAGTATTTATATTTGATTAAATCAAGCACAATTAAGGGGAAATTGGTATAATAAAACATTTGTAGTTTAAGGCTTCTTGAGATGCGTCTTTCGCACACCGAACAAGAGTTGGTCTAGTTGACTAATTATAAAATTATTAATTTGTTTTCAAAAATTTTATTTAATTATTTCAAACTTATATTTTAAAATTTTCACAGAACTAATTGTTCTTACTTACATGCAGTTTGCACTAGTAACTTATTTATTTTAAATAGCAATTTAATGAGGTTTACTAATAACACACGGGAAATCCATGAAGTTAAAAAGAAACATAAATATTACTAAATCCTCACGATAGGGGTAATTATTGAGCGAAAAGCTGCAGCATATAATATTTCTGTTGCCCTAAGTAAATCTTCCATCTTATACTAGTCGTTTATGATGTTTTAAAGACACTGTCAACTTGGTAACAAGATTCAATAATTTATCTACCTAATTATTCATTTATTATTTTTTTATCAGTAAAACAAAGGAAATATAATATTTATCAAGCTTCCATGAGCATACTATTTCATCGACCCATAGAAAGAGCATTATCCGCAAAGATCCTTCAATTTACACTAAGAATACTTTAAAATATTAGCTGAATAAAGTTTTTCTGTGGTCATTGGTTTGTTGTATTGTTTGAGTTCGTCATCGCATGATGTTTGCATAAAAATTCCACCTACTAAGAATAAAGTACGTGCTTGCATTCTCTTACAGAGCACCAAGTTGAGTTTCGTGTATGGCAGTCTTTTGAATTAAGTACTTTGGTAATGAAAATTTCAAGTATCACTCCCACAGTTTTTAAAAGGGTCAACGCAATTACAGATTATTACATAACGGACTGTTTTTAACAGGGCACCTTTAAGATATTGTATGGATACCAAAGTGTCTGAAATCTCTTCATGCATGTTTGATATTTAGTTTTAATAACCAGACAAATATCACGTTTTTTGATGGTAACGAAGTTGTTAAAAAAAATTAACTCAATTAAAACGTGTCACATAACTTGCAAATTTTAGTGAACAATTGATTTTGTTTTTACTTTATCTCTATGTTCTATTTCTCGAGACTTAATTTAACACTTTGGAATTTTCTCTTCAATCTAAAATACTCTCTATTTCATTAAAAACTTTATATTTTGCATATTTTCTTCTAAAGCCAATATCTCTATTAGGTTTTAACCGGTGAATATGAAAAACTGTATGTGTGCATATGTGTCTGTATTTTGGGCTATTTAATCTAAAGTGCAGCGAGTGTTTTACAATATAAGTGTAAGAGGTTCATATATGAATTTAAATCTACCTAATTCTCCACGTCGGGTGTCACAGTTCACATCTTAGCAAGCGTGTCACCAAGTTACGGTTATGAATATTCAATATGAAGCTTTGTAGTTTAATGATACTGCTTGTGTAGTTTAATGACGTTCAGAAAATATTTCCACATAACGAGCTGTAAAGATAAAATGCAAACACTAAAGAATCTACTGCGAACTTGTGGAGTTATGAGTGCACTAAAATATGTATCTTTATAACAATGATGCGTATAATACAATATTTTCAAAGCAATGTCAAGCTGATCATTGAACATGTGAAATGATTATAAATCACATTCAAAAATGTGAACTATCTTTTTTTCAGATGAAAATGGTATAAGAAAACTGTGCAATGAAGAGTGGTTAACATTTTTATTTTTATCCATTTTACCACAAAAAGTGGAAAAAAAGTAAAACTAATTTTGTCATTCCGTTTTTGTATTTCTAGAAAATCCATTTCCATTTTCCATAAAGTACGTACATTCTGACTTCTTATACTTCTCATAGCTCGTGTTAGAGCTATGAAGAAGTGTCGACGAAGAGGCTGCACGGTTTGATGTTAATTCTGAATATGTATATATACCATTAAACAGAAAGAAACATTTTTATTTTTTGATTGCCGCAGGGGTTGAACCCTGGATGACCTAGTTTGTAGTCAACGTGTTTACCACTTCGACTACAGCAGCAACAGCAGGGTTTCGTTAAACTAGTTGTGTAACTGTAATTGCATTTGTTATATCACATAGCGAACTTTTACTGAATATTCAAAAATATTTTAAATATCTGCACTCATTTTTATATAATTTGGCGACTTCAAAACTACAAGTAAGAAATATTTTGTTTTAGTACAGTTTTACTTGTATATCAAAATTTGATTACACACCGTTCTTTTACCTAAAAAAATTAATGAGTTTTCACAATTTTTCATTCTTTTCACATGTGTTGTTAAAAAAAGAAAATACTTTGGCAATATTTGTAATTTGATATACATTTTTTTAACAAGTAAGAATGACTAAGAAAAAAACGGAGTTCGTGGTTAACCGATGGTTGATACAATAGCAAAAAAAATATACAAGACAAGTTACAAAGGGAACAGTAAAGAAATACTTTATTTTGTGCCTCGATTTCGTCTAACCAAATTAATATTGATATGAACATTCCTCGTATTATTATTTACAAAATTAGTTGGTTAAATAGATGATGTTTATAATGTACACAACCTAAGGTAGATAGATACGAAGAATAATGATGAAGGGCGTAGCGGTCCAGAAAATGCAGCATTATATTCTGCAGATATTTAATTTTTCTTGTTTTCTTAAAAAAAAAAAAAACAATCGCACTCATTTTTAAATTAATTTTTCCTTTTAAAAAAGGTTTTTAGAAATTAGAAAATGATTTTAAGCCAAAAATAAATTTAAATTCATTAAAAAAACATGTTGTCTACATACGTACATAGACCCCGGAAAAATAGAGCCCAGTGCTGGGAGAAATATTCGATCGAGGAAACATCAAGCATTTTTTAATTGTGTTCTTTACCAAAACAGAATCAATCTGATGTACAATGTTTAGGGGACTTCGTAGGTTTTGCATAATCTTATATACCAGAAGAAAAGTAAGTACAAAAATATCAACGTCTACTAATATATAATATCAGGGATGAAAGTTAATAAAGCTGAGAACAAACAACATCTTACGTCGGATTATTTATTATGTTCAATACAGTCCAAATTCCGTCACATTGGATATTGAAAATTTGTTATGCTTAACTTACTTCTGAAAAACTAAGCCGATTAAATTGGGCTACAGAATGTGTACTTAAAGTCGATAAGATATACAAGCAGATGAATGAGCAAAACAAATAAGTTGCAAAATGGCCCCAAAATATTTTCTTTGTTTATTTATATACAAATTAGATACAAAACGAATATACTCGTGCATACATTCATACTAAAATCCACTAAATGTGCTGTTATTTTTACAACCACAGTATTAATAAACTATTTTCCTTTAATATACCTACGTTAATACTAAAGACACTATCGGAGCGATCACAGAATGACCTGTTTTAAGTCCCTGGTCACAGGGATATCCTGGGAAACTGTGAGGACGACGATCTCGCCAAACGGGGCACATTGCTTCCTGGCGTCTCCTCACCACCCGACGTTGAAATTCCTCTGGCAACGGTTAAAATGGCCATAAAGAATCACTACCTCAATTTGGCTCGCAAATTATGGGTGGAGGAAAGTTCCTGTTGTATCTCTAGATAACTGTGGACTACACTGGACCTCAAGCGGGCCAGGCAGCTACTCGGACTGGACAGGAAATCCATAAGTATCACGGTCTCGGTACTTACTGATCACTGTCTAATCGGCAGGCATGCTGAAAGACTGGATCTGCCCTCTAATGATTTCTGTCGCAGCTGTGGCTCGGAGGATTAGGAAGAGACCGTACTGCACCTCCTGTGCCACTGCCCATCTCTGGCTCACAGAAGATTTTGAATTCTGGGCTCTCCTTTTTTCGGGACTCTTACGGAGCTATAATCTCACTCTATAGGGGACATAGCGGAATTCACCCGGAAATCTTCATGGTTCTCAATTGGGTAAGGGGAGTCGCACCGCACCGTCTTGCTTGTGGTATCACAAAGGGCCATTCGATTGTACTCAAGTGAGCTTCGTCATGAGATGTTGCCACTCCTAACTAACTAACTAACCTACGTTCATTTTCGATCTCGACTGAAAGCAACAGTACAGGTTGAGAAAATGTACTGTGCATTTATTAGTTCTACCTCGAGTCTAGAAACTCCGCAGTTTTATTAAAAATATAAACGATTACATTCATATTATAACATTCGTTTAAGAAATAAAAATAAAAATTTCGTTTTCTCTTTCTAGTTTCGTGACCGAAAGTCTTATCGTTAGTTTTTGATGACTTTAAATATAATCTGCAACGAGTTCTTATTAAAAAAAAAAAAAACATTTTTAAATTATAATCACTTTGTCATAATTTTATGAATTAATGTAGTAATAGTAACGCTAATGCCACATTTTTGTCATTTTGATTTTGTTTTATTTTGTCATACATACATTGCATACATACTTACAGTACTTATAAATCAACAATTATTTTAGATTAAAAATAATATCAAGAATTTAAAAAGAAAATATAAATACGATATTTTCTTGTCGTTGCTTTTTTTGGGAAATTAAAAAAAATTATTATTATTTCCGTTTTTAAAATTCATAATTCATAAATTTCATCCAATCATTTGTTCCTAGCGTAGCAGATGTTTAAGTTTTTCGGCTATACGTTCATACATACATACGTTCATACATATATAAGTATACATGTGTATTAAAATACTTTTTATAAACGTGCTTTACATATGAAGACTTTTTTATGACAGAAAATTTGTGTACCTCTATCTGATAATAAAATATGAACTTTTTAATGTTTGGATCGAACACTCCAACAAATAAATTCCATAAATGTATTTAATTTGAATTTCTGTTTTTTTTTTTGTGCACAAAGAATATTGAACATAAATGTTGTTAGTTTTCATTTAAAAAAATTTAAATACGGATTTAAATTAAGTTAAAGCAATTTATGAAATAAAAAGGAAAGTATTTGTAGTTAAGATAACTTAATAGATATCATTTATGAATGTGCACTTGATAAAAAACCAATATGTAACGAAATTTTAATTAATACGGACGGACCTTCAGAAACAAAACATCAGATGTTTTTCCTATTTCGTAGATGCAGAAATAAGTACAAAGAGACAACATAGTCTAGATGAAAGGATAGAAGCAAATTCAAAACTAGTTGCAATTGTGACTAACTTTTAAATGTTTCTATCAGAATTTGAGTTGAAAACACAGTATAGAGAATCTCGAAAAACTGGGTTTAATTTAGTAGGAAAGACTTGTAAAATAGGGTCAGAACTGGTTGGAAAAATCTCATGACCAATACTGAGGATCCGAAATTTTAGAAAAAAAATCGAGGATTTCTAAATCATCGGAATCTCACTTAACGAAACAAAATATTTAACTTCACCAGAACACTTAATTTTAACAAAATTTGACAAAAAATGTATTTTTTAAGAAACTATGCTGGAAAGCAAAAACTTTTATTTACTCAAAATCGAAAGAGTATTAAAAATTGAAACTGTAAATAATTAAATTTTGCGAAATTATCCCCTAGTTTCGCAATTACATAATTTTGCTTTAAGTAAGCTGTACAGTAAAGGTAAAAATCATAAAAGTTAGAGCTGGAAAATTACAACTACGTAATAAATATTATACTTTCCGTGCAGAACGTTTCCAACATGCGTTGGCTGTTTGCCAACCCGTTTGTACGGAATTCGTTGGATGTTTAGTAAACCAAAGTGAGCAATAACTATGTCTAAAAATGGTGCTTATCATAGTTGGCGTATTTAGTCGACTAGTAAATTTTTGTAAATTTTGTAAAGAATCATACCGCAACAAATGCCCTAATTATATTTTATTTCGAAGCGGCCTTTTATTGAAACTGTCGAAAATCAAAGCTGTTTTGTTTTATATAAAGTGGCACGAAAATAAAAAATTCAATATTTTTAATTTTATTTAAAATTTAATAGATAATAAAATAATAATAGATTTTTTAACAAATCAATTTCAATTCTTTTTCGTTTTATTTCAAGCTCGTATTTTATGAATTATTATTTCAGCTTTAAGCTGCCTCAACTTTTCTTCTTCAACTTTATAAACTTTTTTGTGTACCTTTCTATTTCAGACAACTTATTTTTTCAATTTAGACTTAAGTCTTTTTGGAGTCCAACTTGCTCTTATAAATTTTTTATACGAATTCTTTTAAAAGTGCAAGGTTTTTTTTTTCCGTTAGTATTTATGTTTTTTTGAATATTTTAGAAGAATTGCAAGGGTACTCGGTTTCTTCAGTCAAGCTAGCATCGGTATTTTTATCGGTAATGACAGCAATAATAGTCTTTTTTGGTTTTTTTATAGTAAGAGTTTCTTCGTTTTCATTAAACAAACTTGCATCAAAGAGCTCATCAATGCCAACACAATGCTGTGGGAAAACGCGTCGCGCTTGCTGGAGTTCATAACGAGATTTGTATTGTATAGTACTATGCATTTGCGATAAATAACTACAGCCTCTTCCTCTGGGTTCAAAAAATAGGCTACTGTAGTCGAGTTGACTACAAATCTGGTTGGCCAGGGTTCAACCACTGCGACAACCAATACATATAAATGTTTTTTTCTATTTAATAGTATAAATACATATTCATAATTAACGTTAAACATGCAGCCTCCTTTGTCGGTACCTCTTTATAGCATATTTGCCGGCGAAGTAAAATTACTAATAAAATGGCTATACATATCTTTCTTTTTCACCACCCGTCTTATCTCTCATTGTTCCCTTTCCTGAAGAATGTAGCACGGTTATAAAAATAATCAAATAGGCATTCTTGCCTGAAGTGCTTCTTCTCTTTAAAAAAATAAAAAAGTTATAAATAAAATAAACTGTTGAAAGTTCCCCCACCTGTTGCATAACTTTCAGCCTTTGATAGTTTTTTTTATTAAAATTTGAAGTCCGCCTATGCTTTCAACCAACGTTCACCTGTGCATGATGGAGGACCAATACTATTTAGGTCATTCGCTATTTTGTTCCACTCTTCTTTTATGTTATTTTTATTTAAACCTTTATTATATCCTTTTGATAGATATGTTTTTTTTTATTATTTCAAACAACAACCGAAAATTACAAATCAACATCACATTTATTTAAAAATTAATAATTTTTATTTTTGAAATTTACTGTTTGTTAGCCTCCATTTTAATTATATGTATTTTTGTAATATAAATACGCTGTCGTACACAAAAAACTTAACGAAAATTTTTTTTAATTTTGATTCGCGTTTTTGCCAGGCATAATACCACTTCTTAAAAACGACTAACTTTTCCAAAAAAAAAAAAAAAAAAAAAAAAAAAACGTCAACCACGGTAAGGGTGATTATATAAAAACTTTTGAAAGTTTAATTTGATTATTCTGTAAAATATAACTGACTCCACAAAACTTACAAATTGAAAGTGACCGATTCGCATACTTTCTTGTATCTAATCATTAAAAATTTAAAGAAGAATATTGTAGACCTGAGTCAGGTATTGGTTATTTAGTCATAAAATAAAGAAAAAATTGGAAAAAACCTATTCACATAATACAAACCTTAAAATTTGAAGGGGAGCCACTCGAAGTTCAGTTTTAAGGTATACTTTAAATTTAACCGTAAAAAAAACTTATAACGGTCTTTCGTAGGTTATAAGTTTGTATGAACTAAATATTTGCAATTTTGTTACGAAAAAAAATTTACATAACTAAATCGCGAAAACTTTGTACCTTAAGAGTTATTGATAAATAAAGCCATATATCTTTTTAACAGCTTAATAAGACGATTTTCAGGATTATAATGCAACGGGCCTGGCCGGGTTACAATTTAGAAACTAAATTTTGATACTCATCATGATTGAAATGCTCTATATGACCGAAGGTGAGCGGGAATTAGAAAAAAACCCTTTTTTTGAAAAATTTTCTACATAATTTAAGGCATAATTAGTTCGGTGCGATTACGCATATTTAAAAAATACAAGAACAAAAAGTATATTTACTCTCAGAAAAAAATTTTTGCTGTATCAATTATCTATTTAATTGAAAAAAAAAAGAAAACAATATTTGTCGTCACCATACCAAAGATTGGTTCGCAGCAAAAGCAAATGTACAAGACTAGTTGCAGAGAGAACAATGGGGAAATGCTTTGAGTTGTGTGTGGACTTAGTCTAACCAAATTAATATTGATTAGTTGGTAAATAGTTGATGTTTACAATGTACACAGCCTAGGGTCGATAGATGCGAAAAATGCTGATGAAGGATGTGGCGATCTAGAAAATGCGTCATTACATTCTACTTCTTTTCTTGTTTTTTTTTTTTTTTTTTTTTTTTTTTTTTTTTTTTTTTTGAAAAACGTCCGCATTCATTTGTAAATAATTTTTCCTTAAGAAAAACTTAAGAAATTTATGTAATTTTTAATCTGAAAACAAACAACAAAAAAAACCTTATCTTATTGATAATTTTTGCCTTTGCATACAGTATTTAAATTTTCTATTATATACTAATGTTTAATAAAAAAATAGTTTACACAAGTTTATATCCTAAAACTTATAATTATTTTAGACAAATTGTATTGAGTAATACAAATTTGATATATTTTCAGGCTGAAATTAAAGCCATACCTACCGGTTCCACAGCAATGGAAATATAAAAGTTCGTAGCACTTCTCAAAAGAAAACATATTTCGGAGGAATAGCTCCACCACCTCGTCAAAACTATGAACCAACAATTAAGGAAAAAAGTTGCTTTAAGGCATTTACTTTTATGAAATTATACAATAATTATTCTTTTGAAGAATTACGCTATAACAGTGCCATACAGACAAGAGTAACAGAATTTTTGTATGCTCAAGACATGGAAGATGGAACATTTAGTGTACACTGGACACCAAATGCAGTTGGCAATTATTGTTTAACCGTATCCAAATATGGTCTTTTATTAGAAGAAGTTTATCGTGTAGAGGTTAAAAAAAAACAGTAACCACCACCTGCTCATAAAAGAGTCATGAATAATCCTCAAACGCGCAACAAGTTGAGAAAGTTTCACACCAAAAACACTGCTGGTTTGCGTATACAAGCACCTCCTACCTTAAAGTCAGAACAAGTGGGAGTGGCCAAGTTAAATGGTATTATCTCTTTTATAGATAAAATAGAAAATGACGATGGTATATGGTTGCGCTTATGTACCGAATCGATAAGACAACATTGTACAATGGTTTGGTATCCCACGGAGGCCTGGTGTTTGCAGTACAACCAACATTTAGCAAAAACTCTTTTACATCCAGTTGATGAGACCAATACAACGGATGCAGCTATAAGCAATTAAAATATTTTACTCGACTCTAATTTAGAAGCTCAGCATATGTGTCCTTTACGCTCTGCTGTTGGAGAAAATCGTTCTACGTCTAGAGACATTATAGATAATTTAGAACCAATTACAGTTTCCTTGATATCATCACCGCCAGTCAATGATAGGACAGTAGCTCCGATGAACAATGTTTTGGGCATATCTTCTACACCACCTAAGCAAGCGAAATTTCCTCATGTCTCCACAAATCTATTTATATGTGCTGATATTGGTGCAAGTCTGGAACATACACTTGATAGCGAAAGGAGTGATTCTCTCAATTCAAGAAATTCTGCTGGAAAAAATTAAATCGGTTCTGGTTTAAAGGTGATAATGAACCAAATTCACCCAGAGATTATTCTTTCAAACTTTTTGATGTGAGCGAAATTGCTTCAGTTTCTGTAAGAGAATTGGCACGAGTAATGGGTGGACAAGATTATCGTGTTAGTAACGGTAATATTTCTCAGCATTCTGACAGCGCTATTATGATATTTTCCGAGAAGAAACTACTAGAAACACCGAGCAATAGAGTACGCTCTATAGAAAATTCAGGAGTTTCGATGACTCAAGATTCTAGTACTTCAGCACGTTGTGTTATGGGCGATACATCTCAGTCAGATGGAGCTAACTTTGATAATAGTAGTTAACGCAAAACACAAACCGCAGCCCTGCTGTCAACGCCAAAACATTCTCCACGCAAAGCGAGAGCAAGCTATAAATCTACTAATACTGTAGGAACGGGACCTCAATCTTCATCTTCTGAGTCCATAGGCATAAAATAATCTGACATTTTAAATTTAGAGGAGGGCCTAAATTGATTGCAAATTACCACCACTACACAGGAAGAATGCACCATCACCCAAGATCAAATACTCTTCGGAGAAGTAAGAAATGCTTGTTTGACATGTAACACAGATAATTCAAGTTCTCCCATATGAGCTGAACCCATATTATTGGCTGAAATAAATACTTCTCAAGATCAATTTTTTAAAATGGCTCCAAGCTAAATAAATCCCATGGGGCCTATAAAGAGAACAGGAAGTATAAGAGCAGTATTTTCTGCTTTTCTATGGCACAAGGGATTGGTACACGATGTCATGACCTGTGCTAGTTTTTTAAAGTTTCATCCGAATTTACCCAAAGAGGGTGCAAAACTTATTATAAGACGGGATCATCATGAGGTCAAACAACAGCTGTTCAAAGAACAGAAGGCTCAACAGAGACATTCAATTGAAGTAGTGAATGCTGGAAACTACTTAATATTAGGCTATCAACCTTAGAAACTTTAACTTAAAGTGGAAACTAATTACAATTTGAAATAAAAAATTTTAAATTTAAAGAAAAATAAAATCAATGTTGATTATTGTTGTTTTTCTAAAACTTTGATGTTTATCTTTACTTTATTGTTTGGACAAAAATCTTTAGTTTATTTAAAATGTAAGTGAGAAATTTCCTGAAGAGCTAAGTAAGCGGTAGCGAAATGGCCATCAAACCGTGGTTTCACCTTCAATAGTCAATATCGATGATTTAATTAATGCGGTCGGGATAATTAATACAAATTTTTAAAGTTTAAAAGTGAAAACTTTTCGGTAAATAATCGGAAGTATCGGAAAGGTCAACCAAGCGATAATCCCGATGACATGGCGGAAAAACAAAAACTGCATTCCCTACCTGAAGTCGTAACAGTTTTGCTTCCTTCCTTCACGCAGCTTGGTGTATTTGTGGGAACACATTTGTTCGAATTGTGTGCAAGTTGTACAATCGAATTCTCTCACTCAAGAGAGAATTCATTCGAGGGAATCGACTGCAGACAGTGGCTAAGAAAAACCTAAAGCCGAAGACAAAGACAAAGAAAACAAAAAGGCCAAAAAGAAAAATGATGATGGCTCTTGGTGTGAAATTTGTCAAATATTCTTACCCATTCCAGTTACCTATCACATCGTATTGTTCATACGGGCTATGGTAAGTGTGCCAAGGGCAAAGGCAACAATAGTGTGGGTATTTTTTGAGAAGGATGGGACGGAAATTGCGGCGAAGGTGGCAAAGAAGCTTCTAGTTGGTTTTTAATGTGTGATGCTTGTCGTGATAAATACATATCGGTTAAAAGAAACAAGAAAAATTTAAATAATACGAACACTAGCGGACCAGTCACCAATTTAAATTCGTTTGGCATTAAAACTACCACTCTAATAGCCAATTCGAAAATCTATACAACCATGAAAAAAAATTTTCTTTTTTTTTTTTAATTATTTTCATACATTTTGAATTTATCCACAGATACTGATCTGCTGACTCCTCTACTAAACGATCGTCTCAACAAGTGACAATGAAATTAATAAGCCCAGTATCAGTAGAGCTGATTCACAAAAATATAAACGTGCTTATTTGGGGATAACAAATAAGTTTGGAGGTGATTGATGAACTAATGTATGAATATATGTCTTTATATATAAAATATGTGTTTCTTCTCTCTCAATACTTCCCATCAACAACCGTTTCTTTTGAACATCCACACACACATGCATGATGGTACTAATCTCTTCATGATTACCATGTAGTTTTCCTATTGCCCCTTACCACCGCTAACAACAACAAAATCATAATTTCTGCTTTGTTGAATGCTCAGACTGAAACATTTTTATATACTTATTGTCTTTGCTATTATGTACAAACATACATACACATTGAACGGCTCAAAAAATAATGGTAGATTTGTTTCTCCTGTTGTGAATTAATTTTCGCTCGCTCGAATTCGTTTGTTATCTTTATAGTATGTAAAAGTAGCTTTTAAAATTAACAGCATTCTTCGCTTCATCCCATAAACGTATACATACTTTCATTGCTAAAAATTAACAAAGATTATAACTTTCGCATTAAAAGAGAAAGTTATGCATGAAAAAGAGCATATATTTTTTTAACTTGTAAAGAGTTGCCACAATATTTTGCATATGCCGCAGCTACTTTATCTACTTTACAAATGAAATTCTGAACGCAATTCTTATTGGATCAGTTGATAACCAGAAGTACAAAGAAAATTTTGGATTCCAATTGAACAAAGAACTTTTTAGACCTAAATTTTACTCAAAACCAATGGCAATTGCATTGATTGTTTAACTTATAAGACAGCTAAAGCTTCTTTTGTCTATTGAAATCATTAAAAATAACCAAGATTAAAAATATTCTTTTATTTTTACAGGGAGCTTAAGAATATTTAATGAGTTGTGAAGGCTATTTTACACGGGCATTATAAATTTAAGTAAAAACTAGGGCCTTTCTGTAGAACCATTATAGTCTTGTTTACAATGAGGATCCACTCAAAACACAAGAAAAACGATATTTTTCTGTATCGTTTTATTTTTTTATTATTATTTTCATTTTGTCATTAAGTCTGTATTACCTTTCATTCAAAGTTATCCACCTTAGTACTTTATTGTTCGATTCTTAAATGTTAGCAATTTTTATAAGGCATATTTTGCAACTCCGCATACCAACATGAATTTATTATTATTGTAGTATTTCAAGATAAGATTTTACTTTAGGTATCATATATTGAAGGCATGCAAGTCATACCGACTGTATTGTATAACCTTTTGATATCTTACTTTTTTTTTTTCTCATATATTGATCCTAGCTTTGGAATATCTATGCCTTATATTTCAATAAAATCGATTATCCGAGATTTGTTAAATTCGATTCTTCATCCTAGTATTTCATTTAAAAATATAAATCCCTCAAATAATAAAATAAGTCTTATCGCTTAGCCCTGATTGACGCTTCAACAAAGAAATAAAGAAACGAAATTTCAAAGAGATTTGTAATACATATTAGATATACATATGTAATTATTTAAATATGTAAATATTATTTTTATATCCCTTTCTCAATAAACCGTTTAACAGGGACTTGATTCAGCGGAAGGCAAACATTTCTTTTTTCTTTTAAGGAAATAAGTTTGCTACAAGGAAGATTGTGCTTAATATTTAAAATAAGTAAAAAATAAATATTTTAAATATTGAAGGTATAAAGGAAAAAGCTTAATTTTTTATATTGTGGAAAAAAATGAACCTGCCTGAAATGAAATTGCCTCCGGAAAAAAGTCGGGATTTTTCGAATTTCTCTGATTATATTGTAGATGTTAACTTTCTAGGGTTATTGCCAAATCAATAACAATGAGCCAATGTGAACCAAAAACTAATATTCAAATCGATTTTAATGAAAACTTACTGCCAAAGTCCAGCTATTTGTCTTTAATGGATTTGATGAATGATTCTGTACGAAATGAGCTTGAAGAATTTATTAAAAAAAGAAAAGAAACTTTAGTGATCCTATAAATTTGAATGCTTCTGATTGTGATTCACAGATAATAAATAATAACAACCGCTTCAAGATTTTGGGTAATATTGAAATTGATAAGACGCAGACTGATATTCAAAGAAATGATCGAAAAGAAAACCGTAAACTGTAAGTTATTGTTCTCCAATTATTATTAAATATTTTAACGTGAAAAGTCTGCTGGTTCAACTCCAATCAAAAAATGTTGTTCGAAAAATATAAAAGTGAAAATGATGGCTTTGCTCGAAAAGAAAGAAATTGAATCTTATACATTTACTCCATTTACGTGCTCTTTACTACAAGACGGATATTGATGACATCAATAAGGAATTGGACTTTATTTTGAAATTAAATTTTCAAAAAAACATGGAATTTATACGGGCTTATTTTTAAATACACTGCTTCCGGGCAAAAGTGGGAATAATTTTTTTAATTTATTTTGCATTCATTCAGTCTTATTGTGACCGTGACTATTATCGGACGTATTGTATGCAAACATTTTTTCGTAATCAAGCTTGTAAAATAAAAAATTATTTTGTTAGTGTTTTGTTAAACAAATAAAGAATTTTGGAATTTGAATACTTGATATTACAATAACAAAATAAAGCGACGTGATAATGTAGATATCAATGCTGAATGCAAGCATAACGGAATGAATAATAAAAAAATAAAACAAAATAACAACAACGTTGTTAACAACACAAATTATTTTCAACCTCTTCAAACAGTTGATGATGAAGATAATGAAGAAGTTATAATTGCAAAAGCAATTAAAGTGCGTATTCCACCAATAACTATTTTAAAATGTAAAATAGTACAAATTCAAGACTTCTGTAATGAGTTAAAAATTAAAGATTATTCCATTCGTAGAATATCCATAGGGCTTAAGCTATTTTGTAATAGTAAAGATGACTATGATAAAGCACTTAAAAATCTGGAATCCAAATTTGAACATTTTACGTACGGTTCTAAAGATGAAAAACCGTACAAAGCTATATTACTGGGTTTAGATAAGTACGACCCTTTAATAATCAAAAATAAATTAAATAATATGGGATTGAAATGCCTTAATGTTAAACTAGTTACAAGAGCAACGGGTACTAGTAATGAGCAGTGTATTTACATTGTATATTTTCAAAGGAAATCTGTTACTATCAAGGAGCTGCGGCAAAATCACTCCGTAATTGATTATGTTAAAGTCAAATGGGACTTTCAAAAACGTAAATCCAACAGTTTAACTCAGTGTCATAACTGTCAAATGCTTGGGCACGGGTCAAGCCATTGCAATGTTAAAACATTTTGTGCAAACTGTGCAGGTTCTCACCCAACGTCAGAATGCAAGTCTGATGAAATATTATGCATCAACTGCAAAGGCAATCACAAATCGTTTTCGCTCGAGTGTCCCAGCAGGGAAAAATTTCAGCAACTAAGGCAGAGAGGTCGCCCTAGAGAATATCGTGCTCTTCGACAACAACACAATAATTTTAGTTACGAATACAGCAACAACAGAAACTACAATAGAGACTTTCCGAATCTACTAGATCAAAATCCCACTGCTAATATGATTGGCTGGAATCAACAGCATAATAACAACAACACAAACTTATTTTCTTTAGATGAAATTAAAAATCTTACTATGGAGTTAATATCAAATCTTAAAAACTGTAAAAGCAAGGACGATCAATTTGAAGTTATCACTACCTTAGCTTGTAAATTTCTTTATAAATGAGAACAAAAATAAATATAGCATCATGGAACGCCCGAGGCATTCGTAATAAAAAAGAAGAACTCTTTTACTTCTTATTACAGAACAAAATCGATATCTGTCTTATCTCTGAAACGTGGTTAAGCAAAACTATTTCTTTCAAGCATAGCGATTTTTATTGCTATAGATGTGACCGCGAAAATAGTAGAGGTGGTGGTGTTGCAGTCCTAGTTAAAAAAAATATTGAACATATTTTAATGCCACCAGTACAAACTTCACTCATTGAAAATATTGGAGTCAAAATTCGTATGGCAAACGATAATTACATTAGCATATATTCGTGTTACTTTCCAGGTGGATCAGCAGGAACTAACAACGTTAAAAAAGAGCAATTTAAATTGGATCTTATAAAACTTTCGACCGCTAATGAAAAGTTCTTGCTCGGGGGTGATTTTAACAGTCGACATAGCTTATGGGGCTGCCAAAGAGTTAATTGCTGGGGTAATCTGCTTCACGAAAAAATAGATCCCGAAAATTTCCAGATTCTTTTCCCAAATAACCACACATACATCCCCTCTGATCCACGGGGTCAAGCCTCTACACTTGATCTTTTTATAACAAATATTGCAGATAGTCTCTCGTCTGTCGTGGCGCTGAATGATTTGTGTTCTGATCACCTTCCCATAAAACTAACTGTAGCTCACGATTGCAATACGGTGCAAAAATCATATTTTGACTTTAATAGGGCAAATTGGACTAGATTCTCATCATATGTGAAGAGAAATTTGTTAGTCCCAAACGATAATACTAATATCAGTATAGAACAAATTAATGCAAGGATTTTAGCATTTAATGACACCGTACAAGCGGCAATAAACAATAGTGTGCCATGCAGATTAATAACTCATAAATCTTCAGTGCTACCGCAACACATAAAACATATGATCCAAATAAGAAACGTATACAGAAGAAACTGGAAGCGCTTTCGGGACCCATCTGATCTCAGGTGTACCAAATACTACAACCGTAGTATAATGGAAGAAATAAAGAAGTGGAAAAATACTTCATGGAACATAAAACTGTCATTACTTGAAAAAGGATCTTCCCCATTCTGGAATATTTCAAAAATTTTGAAAAAAAAATCAAACAACATAACAGTTTTAAAACATAATAACACTATTTATCACACTCAACGAGACAAATGTGAGGTTCTGAAACAAGTTTTTAGCGAAAATCACTCATTATCCTCAAACCTCAGTGATCCGTTAACTACTGAGCAAGTAAATGTAGCAATTGACAATCTTGCACATTTAGAAAGTCACCCTGAAAGTAATGTATGTGTCTCAATTGAAAAAGTGAAAGCTATAATAAAGAAATTAAAGAGCAAGAAATCACCTGGCTTAGACGGAATAAATAATAAATGTTTAAAGGCTCTGCCTATGAAGGGGCTTAAATATATTACTGAAATCTTCAACTCATGTCTGCGCATTAGTTACTTTCCCCTATTATGGAAATACTCCAAAGTTATTCCTGTAAGAAAAGCTAGCAAACCTGCTGACTGTCCCCGATCTTATAGACCAATTAGCCTTCTTTCATCCTTAAGTAAAATATTAGAGAAAATAATTAACGAACTACTTACTAGTTTTATAGATTCAAACAATATATTACCCAACCAACAATTTGGTTTTCGCAAACAACATAATACAGTTCAGCCACTCGTTCGGATAAAAAAATTGGTTACATCAAATTTTAACAACGGGATTTCTACTGGTATGGTTCTGTTGGACATAAAAGCTGCTTTTGACTCAGTGTGGCACAATGGGCTTATTTTTAAAATGATGAATTATAATTTTCCAACTCATTTGATTAAATTAATTCAAAGTTATCTCTCAAATCGAGTTTTTGAAGTATATATTGGTCAAGTACATTCCACTCAGATGGAGATTCTTGCTGGATGCCCCCAGGGATCGTGTATCTCCCCTATTTTGTATAATATATTTACCGCAGATTTTCCCACCTTAAGTGGCTGCAATACTTCCATATTTACTGATGACACAGCCATACTCAGTTCAGGAAAACTAGCAGATGATATACTCTCTAACCTTCAAAATGCATTATCTGAAGTCCATGATTATTTTTTGAAATGGAATATTAAAGTCAATACGCAAAAGACCCAAGCAATCTACTTTTCGCGTCGCCGTAAACCATGTTACCTACCTCAACAGCCTATTTTATGCAACAACAACTTAATCGCCTGGGCTAACAAAGTTAAATATTTAGGAGTGGTATTAGATATGAAATTTAAATTTAAGGATCATATATGCTATGTTATAGACAAAATTAACAAGGTAATAAGACTACTCTATCCTTTAATAAACAGAAATTCCAGACTCAGTACTGGGAATAAAACTCTTATATTTAAATCAGTATTTCAAGCTATCATATTTTATGCTGCCCCATTATGGTTTACTGCTGCACAGTATCACATTAAAAAGTTACAGATAGCCCAAAACAAGCTGTTAAAAATGATGTATAACCTGCCTTGGCATTATTCTACTATACGGCTTCACTCTCTGGCGCATATTGAACTTGTCAACTCACGAGTCCACAGGCTCAATACAAATTTTGAAACCAGATGTCGTGCCTCTGACTTTATTCATATCAATGAGCTGACCTCATCATAATTTTATCTTTTTAACTTTAGTCTTCTTTTATTTAAAACAAAAAATGTTTAGAAAGGTTTTTTGAAATTTTTTTCCTCCCTTAAATAATATTAAACTTAAATACAAATAAATTACCATACATTGTTATTATATAATTAAGCAGAAAAGGAAAAGAATCCTAAACTCTTAAAGATTGTTAAATTACTTCATGCCTATATTCCAAAATAAATAAATAAATAAATAAAAAAAAATAAAAAAAAAATAAAAATTTTGCATTCATTGTGAAAGTTTGGGTCACCCAGCGAGTAGGCGAGGTTGTCCCTTATTTTGAACTACTGTGAACGAAAAAATAATTTGACAGTTTCAAACAATAAAAGAAATTTAATACCCACAAAAAATGTTAAATGTGGTATCAAATCTAATTTCATTTTTAATTATAAAACGTTTGCTAGTTGTTTTTGTTAATTCATAAAAACTATAATAGCTAACAAAACGCCATCAATTGAAGAATTTTTGAACATTGCTAGAGAATTGCGTAGAGAGAAAACGTTGTCATTGAAAGATTAAATAAAAAATTTTATGATAAATTTCAAAAACTCTTCCAAAGCACAAGCAAAAATTTATTGCTTAAATCTTCTTAAAGAAAGTGAATAGATCTATGGTAAACAGGACAATGGATATTCTTACTTTTAACATTCGTTCTTTGTAAGTTCTGTTAGAAAAATTTATTTAGTCAATACTTTAAAATATAATAACATATATGTCGCCTTTATGCAAGAAACGCATTTAAGTTTAATTCATAAAATTGTGCTTGAAAATTACTCGTTTTTAAGGATGAAAGTTCTGTTAGAGTCGCTATTGCATTAAAGGAAATCTATTCCTTTAATCGTGTTTCTATTGATTAAATCTCTTTTCCACATTTGTTTGTTGAAATATTTTTGTTACTGAATAGATTACCAAAGAAAATTTTATTTGGTTTCTTATACTTACCTTACAACTATAATTATAATTCTACTTATAATGGTTTATCTGTTGTTAAAGTTCTTTCTTCCAACTACGATGGAGTTGTTTTAGGCCGTGATGTCATAAATAACAATAATTGGCTAACAAATTCTTGTTCAGACTTTATAAGATTTTCAGATACTTTGCCTTCATTTCCTAATGGAAATTCATTTCTAGATCATTTTTTGTTAAGTACAAACTTGGTTGACTCTTTTGTCCTAAATTTTTCATTTAGATCTCTTCCTTCTTTTTCTGACCATTTGCCATTCCTTTTTCAAATAAGATTTATAAACTTTGAATTTATTTTAAGACAACCGCGTTTTTTACGTCATTCAGGAACAGTATTTGGAATGTTTTTTTGAAATGAAATTGCATCAGAAATAAATTTAAATTTCCCTCATTTGAATGTGAGCTTGTCTAATTTAGTAATTGGCAATTTTATCGAAGGTCTCTCTTCCACAGTGAATCAAATTACTGAGAATCACTGTGAGAAAATCAACGTTGGAAATAAGCATGTTATAGTTTGGGGAAAGATTTAAGGAACATTTTCAGAAGGACTCTGAGTAGACCGACTTCGAATTATATTCTTCTTATGAAAAAATTAAAAATATTTTTGCAACCCCCAGAAATTGTGTTTTTTCAAAATTAGTGGTAATAGAATCGAAATTACTGATAACATGCAAAAACTATCAAATCATCAAATTATTTTTCTTTTATATATTCAGATTCAGGACCAAAACTCAATTCGACATTTGTCATCCTTTCCAAATTCAATGTTAAATTTTAATAACAGGATTCCATAATCTTACTCACTTATAGGGATATTTCTCTAATTTATACCGATGAATTACTGTAAGTTGTCAAATCGTTAGATAATAAGAACTCTTTTGGTTTGGATGGCGTTTCTAATTTTATTATAAAAAACTTCCCGCAATTGCTTTCAACTATTTAGTTATTATTTTTAATAACTGTATTAACAATTGCTACTTTCCAACTTCTTGGAAAAAGAAAAAAACAAAATATAATATGATGTAAGACCAATATCATTTTTATCTAATCTGGAAAAACTTTTTGAAAAAGTCATTAGAATTAAGTTGGACAATAATTTAGAACTTCATGTATTCTAGAGTATCAATTTGGTTTTTAGAAATTTCATTCAACAAAACTTAAATTTCAGAACGATGTCGTGAATAACTTGATGGAAAAACGTTGTTGATATAGAAATAGGTTTCGACAGCACCCATTATGATGGTTTAATTTTTAAGATGATAGATATTGGTTTTATTACTCACCTTATTAAACTTATTCGCAATTTTTTAACAAATAGAATATTTTGTGTTCACTTACAAAATTAATTTTCAGCCTTTGGCAACGTTTTTTGTAGTGTACCTCAGGGCTCTATTTTAGCACCTCAATTATATAGTATTTTTATTTATGATTTTCCACACACATTTAACTTTGCAACTGGAATTCTTTATGCAGACGATTCACTTCTGTATGCTCACGGTATTTCTCCAAAAAATACTCTCATATCAATTTCATCATATTTAAGTGAAGTCAATAACTTTTATAAGCAGAAGTAAAGCTATTTGTTTGGGGAATGCTTCGGGAAGGTGCAAAGTGTTGTTCCAGATAGCTAGCAACTTAGTTTTAATCTGGACGGACAAAATATTCCTTTTTTGATAATGTAAAATATATAGAAGTAAATTTTTACAAACTTTTTAAATTTAATCATCAGTCAGTCCTAAATAAAGCCCGGGAAGTTAAAATGTTATTTGGAAGAATGTTTAATATCAGCTATCTGCCAGAAAAAATAAAATTGTTAATATGTAAATTAAATATACGACTGTTACCTTTATATGCATTTTCCACTTGCTTTCCTATATCTCCAACGGTAGTGAAAGAGTTTGAAATCTTTGAGAGAAAAACTCTTAGACTATGCATTAACAAGCATTTTGAACGAACAAACAAAAAATTTTCTAATAAAAATTAGCTCAGGTAAAATCTTTGCCTTCTTATGCGTTTGATTTATTAAATCCTTTCATTAATTCTTTGCACAGTCTAGACACTAGTTACTATTCTCCCTTGGACTATGTTGAGCACAAAATTGCTTGTGTTAACAGTTTACAGCAAAATTTTATGTCTCGAAAATTCAAGGTGCACATAAGGGCTAATATATAATTTATTTCTTTTATTTTTTACTTTTTTATTTGTTTAATTCTTTAGTTTTAAGTTAAGTTTATAAGTCAATTCTTTTTTATTAAACCTGTGCCGGGAGAAAGCACTCTGTAATCTTTGTTTTACTTTTGTAAGTTTACTTTGTAATCTTTTTTTTTATTATTTAAATTTTTTTTAAGTCTCATATAAACTTAACTTGTTTTCTATTCTTATTGCAGAAAGATCAACTTGATAATATAACACATAGTTAGGATTTGTTAGCTTAGTACTACTGCACACTGCCTTTATAGACGAAGAAGTCAAAATGCTTTAAATTTAAGCTTACAAACATTGGATCACAATAACGGGATCTTCAAAAATCAAAATTAAAGTTTTATTTCATTCAACTTTAAACTTTAAAAAATCGTGCTGAATATCCCAACTGAAATACTAAAATCAACGATGTTGACTATTGAAGGTGAAAGCTCGTTCCGATGGTCTTTTGCTACCGCTTACTTAGCTCTTCAGGAAACTTCTAACTTACATTTTAAATAAACTAAATATTTTTGTCCAACCAATTAAGACAAAAATTAAAGTTTAAGCAAAAACAACAATGATCAACATTGATTTTTTTTCCTTATCCACTGTATATTGCTGACTTTTTTCGGTTCTTCTATACAGTTAAGAGATGTTGAAAAATAAAATAAAAACAACAATAAAGCATAACAAAACACTGTGATAATTTATTTTCGTTTTTTGCACGGGCACTTTTAATTTAATAATTACTATTTTAAGTCACGGGAATATGAATAATTTAACTTTAAACTTTAAAAAATCGTGCTGATTATTTTGAACGAATTATTAAAATCACCGATGTTGACTATTAAAGGTGAAAGCACGTTTCGATGGTCATTTCGCTACCGCTCACTATGCACTTCAGGAAACTTCTCACTTACATTTTAAATAAACTAAAGATTTTTGTCCAAACAATAAAGACAAAAATTAAGGTTTAAGCAAAAACAACATTAATCAACATTGATTTTATTTTTTGTTTATCCACTGTATACGGCTGACTTTTTTTAGCTCCTTTATACAGTTAAAAAATGTTGAAAAATAAAATAAAAACAACAAACTTGATTTCAACACTAACACGGACAAACAGACAGACAGACGGACATCGCTCAATCGACTTCGCTATGCATAAGGATTCAGAATATTTATACTTTATTGGGTCGAAAATGGATATTTTAGAAATTACATACGGAATGACAGACTTGTTTATACCCTTTATCCACTTTTTGTGGTGAAGGGTATAAAAGGGTTTGTTTGTTGTTTCTGACTTAAAAAATATTATATGTGATTTTTGTACTAGATGATGTATACGTGATCTTATGTAGATATTTAAAATAATCATACGTACGTATTACTACAGTAGTTTCATTATACATTATTTGCAAGCATAATACAAACCAGAGCTGTAAACGAATGATTCATTTTTGGTTTTTAACTCACCGTGAATAAAAATGTTTGAATGCATTCATCTGTTCCTAAAAATTAATTGAATTAAAATTTGAATGCATTCACAATGAATTTGAATTCTTGAGTGCCATTCACTTGGCCACACAAAGTTAATGAATTTGAATTTGAATGAATTTATTATGAACAAAATTTGTTTGAATGCATTCCTTTCATCAGCCAAAAAATGAATTAGAATCTGAATTGATGTATTATGATTTTAAACGTCGTGATTGCATTTACTCGCCATCGAATTAAATGAATTAGAATTTGAATGCAATTATTGGAAGGAAAAATATATTGAAGGAATTCATTTTTTTTTACAATAATTCTTTTAAGTTGAAAATTATACAGTGTGTTCTTTACTACGTCGGCCATGACATAAGCTGCAGAAAAGTTAACGGGTGTTATATCGGGCATGATAAACGCTGTAGAAAAGTTAAAGGGTGTTACAAAATTGACATGATTTTTACGATTAGAGTGTTATCTTTTGAACTACAAGAGATAAAATTTTTAAATTTACGTAGTGTATGTTACTACATCGGCCATGACAAACGCTATAGAAAAGTTAAAGGGTGTTACAAAATTGGCGTGATTTTTACGATTATAGTGTTATCTTTTGAACTATAAAAGATAAAAACTTGAAATTTACGCAGTGTGTGTTTTTACATCGGCCATGATAAACGCTATAGAAAAGTTAAAGGGTGTAACATAATTGACGTAATTTTTACGATTATAGTGTTATCTTTTGAAATATGACAGATAAAAACTTGAAATTTCCGCAGTGTGTGTAACCACATCGGCCATGATAAGCGCAATAGAAAAGTTAAAGGGTGTTGCAAAATTGACGTGAATTTTACGATTATAGTGTTATCTTTTGAACTATAACAGATAAAAACTTGAAATTTACTTAGTGTATGTTACTACATCGGCCATGATAAGCGCAATAGAAAAGTTAAAGGGTGTTGCAAAATTGACGTGAATTTTACGATTATAGTGTTATCTTTTGAACTATAACAGATAAAAACTTGAAATTTACTTAGTGTATGTTACTACATCGGCCATGACAAACGCTATAGAAAAGTTAAAGGGTGTTGCAAAATTGACGTGATTTTTACGATTATAGTGTTATCTTTTGAACTATAACAGATAAAAACTTGAAATTTACGCAGTGTGTGTTGCTACATCAGCCATGATAAACGCTATAGAAAAGTTAAATGGTGTTGCAAAATTGACATGATTTTTACGATTATAGTGTTATCTTTTGAACTATAACAGATAAAAACTTTAAATTTACGCAGTGTGTGTAACTACATCGGTCATGATAACCGCTATAGAAAAGTTAAAGGGTGTTGCAAAATTGACGTGATTTTTACGATTATAGTGTTATCTTTTGAACTATAACAGATAAAAACTTTAAATTTACGCAGTGTGTGTAACTACATCGGTCATGATAACCGCTATAGAAAAGTTTTAGGGTGTTGCAAAATTGACGTGATTTTGACGATTATAGTGTTATCTTTTGAACTATAAAAGATAAAAACTTGAAATTTACGCAGTGTGTGTAACTGCATCGGCCGTGATAAACGCCATAGAAAAGTTAAAGGGTGTTACAAAATTGATAAAACGTAGTGTGTTACTACGACGACTATGATAAACATTGTAGAAAAATTCGTGTTATTAATTATTTACCAAAAAAAACAAAAATATTTCACACCTTCGCAAACCGTTTACATTTTTTAAGAAAAAAACTTTGAAACAGGTTCCACGAAAAATCTCATTATAAGTGTAATAAAGAAAGTACCTACCCCTTAATTTAGTGCTAGAAACAAAAAAATGGGTAATTGAATGGTCTGTTTGTTGGCCACGTGCTACATTGTGAAAATGGCAGGTAACAAAAATTTAAATAATCTTGTTCAATTGGATTGTTTTAACTACCATATGATAAAAATTCAAATGAAATTTTAGAACTAAATTCTTTACTAAATTATTTTCTATTTTATTAAGCTTTGGGTCCTTATATTTTTTTTTTTTTTATTAATATTATATTTCAATATTTCGGTACTTTTTGCGTACCTTCTTCAGGAAATAAAATTAATATTCCTGAAGAAGGTACGCAAAAAGTACCGAAATATTGAAATATAATATTAATAAAAAAAAAAAAAAATATAAGGACCCAAAGCTTAATAAAATAGAAAATAATTTAATAAAAAAAGGGTCAAATAATCATTACTAAACTAAATTCTTTACACTGGCAAACAAATTAGAATTATTATACCGACCTTAAATACTAGAGAGATATTATTGTAAATTCTCTATTTCACTCATATTTACATTTGCCATGGAAACTGCAACAAAGTTTATTTCTTAAAAAATGTAAACGGCTTGCGAAGGTATGAAATATTTTTGGTTTTTTGGTAAATAATTAATAACACGAATTTTTCTCCGACGTTTATCATAGTCGTCGTTATAACACACTGCGTTTTATCAATTTTGCAACACCCTTTAACTTTTCTAAAGCGTTTATCATGGCCGATGTAGTTACACACACTGCGTAAATTTCAAATTTTTATCCTTTATAGTTCAAAAGATAACACTATAATCGTAAAAATCACGTCAATTTTGCAACACCCTTTAACTTTTCTATAGCGTTTATCATGGCCGATGTAGTTACACACACTGCGTAAATTTCAAGTTTTTATCTGTTATAGTTCAAAAGATAACACTATAATCGTAAAAATCACGTCAATTTTGCAACACCTTTAACTTTTCTATAGCGTTTGTCATGGCCGATGTAGTAACATACACTGCGTAAATTTCAAGTTTTTATCTGTTATAGTTCAAAAGATGACACTATAATCGTAAAAATCACGTCAATTATGCTGCACCCTTTAACTTTTCTATAGCGTTTATCATGGCCGATGTAAAAACACACACTGCGTAAATTTCAAGTTTTTATCTTTTATAGTTCAAAAGATAACACTATAATCGTACAAATCACGTCAATTTTGCAACACACTTTAACTTTTCTATAGCGTTTATCATGGCCGATGTAGTTACACACACTGCGTAAATTTCAAGTTTTTATCTGTTATAGTTCAAAAGATAACACTATAATCGTAAAAATCACGTCAATTTTGCAACACCCTTTAACTTTTCTATAGTTTTTGTCATGGCCGATGTAGTAACATACACTGCGTAAATTTCAAGTTTTTATCTGTTATAGTTCAAAAGATAACACTATAATCGTAAAAATCACGTCAATTTTGCAACACCCTTTAACTTTTCTATAGCGTTTATCATGGCCGATAAAGTTACACAGACTGCGTAAATTTAAAGTTTTTATCTTTTGTAGTTCAAAAGATAACACTATAATCGTAAAAATCACGTCAATTTTGCAACACCCTTTAACTTTTCTATAGCGTTTGTCATGGCTGATGTAGTAACATACACTGCGTAAATTTCAAGTTTTTATCTGTTATAGTTCAAAAGATAACACTATAATCGTAAAATTCACGTCAATTTTGCAACACCCTTTGACTTTTCTATTGTTTATCATGGCCGATGTAGTTGCACACACTGCGTAAATTTCAAGTTTTTATCTGTTATAGTTCAAAATATAACACTATAATCGTAAATATCACGTCAATTTTGCAACACCCTTTATCTTTTCTATATCGTTTATCATGGCCGATAAAGTTACACAGACTGCGTAAATTTAAAGTTTTTATCTTTTGTAGTTCAAAAGATAACACTATAATCGTAAAAATCACGTCAATTTTGCAACACCCTTTAACTTTTCTACAGCGTTTATCATGACCGATATAACACCCGTTAACTTTTCTGCAGCTTATGTCATGGCCGACGTAGTAAAACACACACTGTATAATTTTCAACTTAAAAGAATTATTGTAAAAAAAAAATGAATTCCTTCAATATATTTTTCCTTCCAATAATTGCATTCAAATTCTAATTCATTTAATTCGATGGCGAGTAAATGCATTCACGACGTTTAAATTCATAATACATCCATTCAGATTCTAATTCATTTTTTGGCTGATGAAAGGAATGCATTCATAAAAAGTAATTTCATGATGAAATTCAAATTCTTATTCATTCATTTCGTGTGGGTAAGTGAATGGCGATCAAGAATTTTAATTCATTGTGAATGCATTCAAATTTTAATTCAATTCTTTTTTGTGTGGAATGAACGCATTAAAAAAATCACAATTCAATGCGGGAATGATTCGCAGTAATGATTCAAAAAAGAATCATTCGTTTACAGCTCTGCTACAAACATAATTAGAGAAACTTGTTATACTCGTACGACATAACTTTTGACTGGTATATAAAATTCCTACCACTTGTATAAGAATCACTTTACTTTAAATAAGTTTATCTTCTTAACTTAAGATCAGAAAAAAATATTTTTTTGCGCAACCAAATCTCATGGTGTTGGCTTTAGTTTCCTCAAGAAATAAAAAAATATACATATTCTTATTATACCAAAATTATGCACCTATTTAAAGACGTGTATTTCTGTGGAACTATTTCCCGTGTTACTTGAACAAAGAATATTTGAAAATTAAGCAAACTGTAAGTTATTTTTAAGCCTTAGGTTACAAAAAAGAAAGTTATTATCTTCTAGCATTTAATTAGTAATAAGTACTGCTGCCATTTTAAAAATAATATCAAAAATTCGATTTGACATCGACTTGTATACAGAATTTCAGTCCTGTCTTAAACAAATATTAATGTTCTTTGTACTATAAACATTTCGCTACAAGTAGATAAATATTTAGTCTCTAATTGTACCGATTATTTTGTTTAACCAAACTACACTATTACAGTTCTTGAGGAATACATCATGATAAATTACATAGTATGCGCTACGACAGCTGTTACGCTTTTGTCTATTATGTTTCTGCTGTCGCTTAAATATTAATTTTCTCTTTATGAATACTGCCAGACCTGTTTTTAGAAGTAGAGTAATATACATTTATATATAATGGTACCCCTTTATTTTGTTTAATTTAAAGCTAATTTTTATTTAAAACTGCTTCAGGTAAGTAAGGTTGAAGAACTATATCAGATAAAGTTTAAGTGTAAAAATACATTTTCACATAAGCCTAAACTTTATTTTTTTACGGTTAGTAGAGTGCAGCGCATTAAGTTTCAGATAATGAACTGCTAACGCACAAAGTTGATTTTTCATCTCATAGTTTATGTGCGTTATGAAAATTAATTAAGTTTATAATAATTCATAATAAACCGGCTTCAAAAGAGATTTTAGCTATCACCAATTTTTCTACATACATAAAATTACAGTATCTATTGAGGTTCCTTTTTATTTGCAAGTCTAAATTTTATACTTCTAGTTATAGCGGACTAAGCAAAACATATTCTTTGTGAATTTCACTCGTCTCTCTACAACTGTTCAACTATTTGTCCATATACATCAAATTTTATCATCATAAGGCCACTCTTTCATTTGTAAATTCAGATTTTATACATGCTGTTGTATCGGATTAAGCAATGAAGGCTCTCAAAAATTTTAACCGCCTGTCTTCAACAGCCCAAAAGTTTAAACATATGCATCAAATTAAAAAAACTATTGAGACACCCTTTAGTTTATAATCTTCTACACTATTTATATTTGTTATTATATTCAAAATTCTGTACAATCTTCAAGCATTTATCTATAACGGTTCAAAAGATATTCCCATATAAATCAATTTACGTCACCTGTGGGGACACTCATTAAATTTTGATCAATTTTTGTATTACTTTTGCTTAATGAAGCTACAGTAACATGCAGTTCTCAGAACTTATAAAGTAGCGCTGTTTATAGTTTATTAAACACGTAGAAAACTTGATTGTTAAATGAATTCATAAATGACTGAGTTCTACGGCCACAAACAAAAAAGCAACATTCTTAATTTAATTTCTAAAAATTTTAAATAATTCTTATATCTGTATATAGTTCTTATATTTTATGATGTACATTTACTGTTAAGAACACGATGTTTCCCTCTAAAGTTTACAGTGCTTTTTTAAAACTGTCAATCACAAGTTGATATTAAACATAACAACTATCAACGTGAACTAAAACAGAAAGAGGTTTTGTTTAAAATACAGAGGCAAAGAAAATAATTTATTACAAATATTCTTACAAATACAATTACAAATATTCTTACCATTTGGGCTGTTAATAGATTTCTACTCATATTTCCAAAAAAGAACTACCCAATGTTCGAAATATTTAATAACAATGCATCAAAGAAAACATAATAAAGTTTTATTGAAAGAATTATTTGTCCTAGAGCAATTTACAAAGCTTAGTGTATTTTATATTTAGAAGTTTCTTCTCTGATAAAGCACGCTTTGATCTATGCTAACAAAATAAAATAAATGAATTCTGAAATTAATTTAACCTAACTCGCCTTCATTGCCTATTTTTGTATATCATTTTAAAGTGAAACCATCACTGTTTCTCATTTAGGTTTAATAGCACCTAAACTTGACAAATGTACTTAACAAAAAAACAAAAAAGAAAGTATTTACTTATACAACTGAAGTCAATAATACTGATGTGCCAGAATGGTAATAGTATCCTTTTTGTTGATTTCTTTCTTTCCGATCAATTTATTTACAAAAAAAGAATTATTATTTATATAGCTACTATCACTGCACTTTAAAATATAATAAAATTTTAATACAGAAAATATTGTGAATTTACTTATAAGTATTTCAACAAGTAAAGTTCATTTAAAATAATTAGAGGAAGCTATATAACTAAATTCTTATTTTTGGCATTTGTTTAAAAGACTCTTGAAGAATATACTGTCAGCGTCAAAAAAAAGTAAACAGTTGGTTTATCTGCATTAAAGCTTTTATTACAGGAAAGATTTAAGTAGAAATTAAAATGTTTAATAAAAGTTTAAGAGGATTATAAAACAAAAATTATTCACTTAATCTTAAAATACTGCTATTTTTATGCGTCAAAAAAAAGTAAACAGTGGCGATATTGTTTGATTCTTTTTTTAATATTTCGGGGAAAAACCGTCAATTCTTTGAAAAGCAGATATTAATCTAGTAAGCCAGTATAGTAAATATATTTTTGAAGTTTTCTATTAATTTTGCCAAAAAATATAGCAAACATTACAAGTTTTAAAAAACGCCTAAGAAAACGACCAGTGAAACGAGAAAAATCATATAATTTATGCATAAAAAAATAAATCTTTGCATTAAATTGGAGAAATTGTCAGAAGAAACCATTGCACTATAAAAAAATTATAGATAAATATGTTAAGCATAACACAGTAGAAGATTTACCCCGGCCAGGACAACCAAAACGACTTACTGGCACAAAAGTACGAGCAGTAGTTCGAGAAGTTAAGACAAATCCTGTGTCAAGTGCTGTTCAAATAGCAAAACATATAACAGAGACATCTGGAAAATCAGTCAGTACTAGTACAGTAAGAAGGGAACTCCACAAAAATGGACAACACGGCAGAGTTCCTCAAAAAAAGCCATACATTTCTAAGGTAAATCAACAGAAGCTCGTAGAATTCACAAAAAAGTACAAAAACAAGGGTTTTGAGATCTGAAAAAACATATTATATACCGATGAGAGCAAATTCGAAATATTTGGAATGAAGAAGCCTCCAAAAATGTGGCGTTCGAAGAATGAAGCTTTTTCATAAAAAGTGTATTACAACTACAATCAAACATGGTGGAGGTTCTGTTATGGTCTGGGGCTGTATGGCGGACCTGGTACCAGCAATCTAGTGTTCATTGAGTCTACAATGAATAAAATGGATTACTTATACATTTTGAAAGAAAACGTTGCCCCCAGCGTTGAAAGATTAGAACTTCCTAACAACTGGGTCTTTCAACAAGACAACGACCCGAAACATACATCGATGATTGTTAAGGAATAGTTTTTATACCGAACGCCTAAGACCTTAGATCACCCACCTCAGTCTCCAGACCTTAACCCTATCGAACAATAATTGGAGCACCTTGATAGAAAAATCAGACAAAGATCCATTTCCAACAAGGATGATTTGAAAAAGGCTTTAACAGAAAAATAGAACAAAAAATGTCCAGACATTACGAGAAACCATGTGGAATCAATGCCAAGAAGATTAAAAGCTAAGCTATTTTTAGTTTCTGTTCCTAACTTGCCTATTTATTAGATTCTGTTTACTTTTTTTTGACGCATAAAAATAGCAGTATTTTAAGATGAAGTGAATTATTTTTGTTTAGTTTTTAATTTAGGTTAATACTGAATTAAACTTTTATTTAATAAGCCTCTTAAACTTTTAATAAACATTTTAATTTCTACTTAAATCTTTCCTGTAATAAAAGCTTTAATGCAGATAAACCAACTGTTTACTTTTTTTTGACGCTCACAGTATGTGATTTTGGATTAATCTGATTCGATATAAGATTTGGTAAGCAACACTGTATGTAAATTTTTATTTTTCGTTTCGTTATCAACCTATTTACTTATTTCTTTCCAGTTTGTCGCTTTATAAAATGGGATTTTCATTCTATGCTCAGTGATTCTGCCATAATTTTTGCAAATTACGGGTACATGATCTGACTTGAGCAGCTTTGGAATAGTTTTACATATCTACAGTTGAAGATTTTCTGGCTATTGTATTCTGGCTAAATCTGGTAAACGTGTCAGGAGAGCTAATATACAACTGCGAATTTAACTGATGATTGTAAAGGTTGTTACCTAATGAACATGTTAAGCGTTAAAAAAAAAGAGAACTCAGTCGTTGCCTCAGTCATCATCAGTAAATTTAATTGTTTTGTTGTTTATTTTTATTAGTAGCGAAATGCTTCCTATTATTGAGGTTAAACATTTAGAAGCTTTTTCGTTTGGAATTGAGGCATTTATTGTCATTTCTCGTTCTGTCTTCTCGATGGAGTTTCTGATTTTAAGTTTCTACCTTATTTTCAAAAACGTTTGATTAATTAATATATTATTTATTTATTTTTCATTTACAAAATGTTCTATTTCTAATATGGACGCAGCATTAATTATACCTTGGGCATTTCAGTACATAACCTTAAGGCTCCATATTGCATGATTATTCGACATGAAGAACTCGTACTTGGTTTTGAATTTTTCAAACACCAAGGACTTCGAATTAAATCTCGAATAATTTTTGGTTAGAAATATTATTGTCGTCGTTTTGGTGACTTGTGGCAGCTATAGTGGCATACGAATCTTTTCTATTGTTATCTCTTTTGTTTTGAGTACTATCATGATGATGTTGTTGTTCTTCTTTCTCATCTGACACGTAAGAGCTTAGAATTCTTTGAGAGGTAAATCTGTTTAAACGTTTGCTGCTTTTCGCTTTGTGACGTATTTCCATAAACTTCTTTCTGGGTCATCTCTATATTCTATGATTATCTTTTTTTCTTTTTTTACAATTATAGCACTTGTAGTTTATAGCGCCGTTGGTAGATATTTTATTTAGTTGGCAGTTAGCATGATTATGTGGTCCACTACAACCTAATCACGCTTCACTTCTGTGACAGTTGTGTGATCCATGTCCGTACAACGTGCATTTTGAACTTTGTTTGGGTCCACTGTGTCACCGTAGTGGGTTTCTTCAATGTACGACAACATCATATACACATTTAATTTTTATTACTTCACGTTTAGTGAATTAGTCTCTAAAAAATTCGATCATATATAAAGCGTCATCAGCATTCGATCGGGATGTTTGAATTTTTTTTATACTAGCAAGTTCTTTATTAAATGTGTAATTAAATTCATCGGTTATTATTTTCATTCAATTCTTGGCAAGTCAAACAGCATCAGTTTAAATCTTTTGTTTTCTTTCACTAGGTGCGTAAAGAAGTGCATATTTTGTGTACTTAAGATTAATTTGTTCCAATAGACATTTTTTATATTTATTATTTTTTTTTTCTAATAGTTTCATTACTGCTGTGAAAGTGTGGCAGTTATATAAAATGAATGGCGGAATCTTTACTGTATCTCTGATTTTTTCCTCTTCAGTGCTTTAGGATTCTTCATCTGATAGGTTTGAGAACACCTGAAAAGTATTTCCTGCCTTAGACTTTTTAATTTTAGGTATATTTCTCCAGAATGTTTTGCGTATAGTGCCCATTTCAAACGAAATTTGCAAAAAAAAGTTCATTACAAAATAAAACTAACAGCTGATATTTAGCAACACAACTGTTCGCTGAGAGACTCAGCACGAAAATGATATATAAATTTTAAATTTATAAAAATAATCAAAAATATACTGATATAACGCAGCAAAATATATGCATTGATATATTTATTATCGATTACAGTTATTAGCAAAATCTGATGTATATATTTTATTCTAGGACAAAATTGATTTAAAGAGAATTATAATCAATCAACACAGTTAAAATATTATAAGTCGAAAAGTTGAACTCACGAACGTAGTAACCACAAATATTCTTAAACTTAATTTATTTAACTAGAAGTAAATTAATATTACTGTTAACAGATTTTACATAAAAACTAAATAAATAATTGTTGCGCATATAGAAATAATATCTTGATTGCAAAACCTTGTTCAAAATGTCATTTAAATAAATAGCTTTATAACATTATTAAATCTGCGGCTAAGCAAACTGATGACTGCGTTTGAAGGAACGTTTTGTAAACACATATAGTAATTGCATCAAGTTTCACAGATGAACAAGTTAATAAATTTCGCATGTAAAAATGACATTTATGTTTGCACATGTCAATATGAATTTCTTTGTAAAAGACAATAATGGCAGTTATAAAAGAGACCATTTTAGTAAAACATAATGTGTGTGAAAACAGCATTGTTATAATATGTATTATAATCCAAAATACAAAGGTGCTCATCTTAAGTTCTTAAAATCATAAACGAACTCATATGTTAACAAGGGCAATAATGTTTTCTTTTGTATATTGGCATCGAGTATACTGTATTTCCGAAACAAAATTAGGCTTACAACACTTTTTAAAAGGGTTGGTCCAATTAAGTCAGTTTTTTATTTAAACATGAACACAATTTAGTTTCCTGGGCAAGCGACAACAACTTTTATGCATTCTAATAAAGAAGTTTCTAGTACAAAACTCAGGTCTCTGCGGTTTATAATTCTTTAGATATACGATGTTAATTTCTTACTTTGAATAGGAGGTACCGTGACTACTGTTTAAATTCATAACGTTTTTCTCCTGCTGTGCACATTAACAGCAGAGTTGCTTGTGTAAAATTTTAGGACTCTACTTGTTGTTGTTCTTAGCTACACGATAATATTTTTTTATATGGAAAGGAATTGTCACAGATTTTTGAAACCTTGCGAAGCAGTTATATGTAGCCTAATTAGAAAATTTAAAGTTTTTGAAAAAATCGGAGCAAGCACACCCCTACCACGTAAGTTTCAAGAGGCAAATATTTTTAAACATTTATTATTTGTTGCTATGTTATTCAACAAAAAAAGTAAAAATAAAAGAAAAAGAAAAAAGAACTGTCCTGTCAAATTTCGTATAATAATTATCTAAAATTTGGTTGATATTCGATTATCTGCTTTACTCACGATTACGCATAGTTCTTGCGATCGAATATTCATTATTAATAATGCTTTCGGTTTGTGAAGTTTCAGAGATAATTTTAAAATTTATATTATTTTTCATCTTATATTCCGTCCTAAAGATATAAATGGACCTGCAGATTTTAACAAATAATTGATCAAATCCTTACGCGTGTACATTCGAGACAATTTTCTGAAATGCGAATACCGTAAGTATCCTACATTTTTATAATTTGTTTTTAGCGCTTCTTCTGTCATTCACTCTAGAATGATTTTGTTTTCATTTTATTATTACTTGTATTTCAGAACGGTATTGTAAATCATACAAACCTACTGGCAAGTTTGTAATATCACATACAATGAAATCTGAGTTACTTAAAATAATTAACATCGCTGAAGGTTTGATTTAACATAATTTTTTAAATGTTTGTTTACATAAATATTAATGATATGCACATAAGCTTTAACTGACCCCCATACTCACTTTAGAAAAAGTTTTTGTTAGTATTCAAACAAATGAACTGACAATTGAATTTTAAATCACAGATGGAAGAAAAAATGCAGTTTCTAATTAAATTTCCTTCCAAGATTTTTAAAATTTTTAAGGCTCATTAATAGAGGACATTATTTATTGATTTATTTATTTAGTTTCAGTAAAATACAATATGACAAGAACAAGTCTTATATAATAATAATAGCTAGAGTTTTGGCACACATATTTTGTCATAAATAATATAAACATAACCAAAAAACAAGAAAAAATAAAGTAATACAATCATACAAAAAATAATAGATAAAAAACAATCTTATAATAAAAAAATAGCTAAAGAGAATAACAAAACTGTCTTAAAAACATAAAATTGGCTTGTTTTGCTTATAACTTGTATCTGAGGTGCTAATAACAGCGTTTAAACCGAAAAAAAACAGAAGAATTTACTCTTCCTTTTTTTGTAATGTTCAATAAAATAAAGTAACTTTTAAGCTTTAATTAATATAAATGCCATTTTTATAACAATTTAAAAACACTACACCCCAAATTTCTATATTTCCACTTCTCCCCATTTTATAGGAAATATACTAAGCTTTTATACAAGCTCAATATTTACTTCTTGTTGCCAAACATGATTTCTTAGCGTTTATTTTTGTGAAACAACAAAAATCTACGTAGTTTGTGATATCAACGACCTCTTTTACCAAAGAAAAGGCACGATTTCAGTACTTTACATGTTTATTACTTTTAAAAGATGAATAATTGTTTTTAGGGAAGTTATTTTTTTACATTTGTTAAAATTTCTTAGCTTTTTATTCATTTTAGAGCTGTTAAAAATTTCTCGCTATTGTTTCACACATGTCCTTTGTAAATTATATTTTTTTTATTTATTTTTTTAAGTATTACAATTATAACTAATTTTAAGAATGAACTGATAGCTAACAAACAAAACAATAAAGTGATAGATAAGCATTCTGTCAAGACCTGAATTGATCTCTTTTTAAAAGTAAACATTTTTTGTTTTAACTTAATCATTACTTGATTAAAATTTAAAAAGCTGTGGTTGCTATTCTATAAAGTAAAATACTTCAATTACCGTTTACTGTTAATTGGAAAGGCCCAGAATGGTAGCTTACCATGTGTTATATTAACTCGGAAAAAAACATTAAAAAAAAAAAATACAAAAAAAATTAAAATCCAGTGTGGAATGGAACTACAATTAAGTATAAAAATCAATATCAATTAGAATTGCATTAGGAAAGACTGCTGAACGTTGCAGATCCTAATTCGTACTGTAGAATAAATAAAACAAATTTGAGAAAGACGACCCATGGAACGGTTTCAGAGTTGGGCTATTAAAAAGTTATAGTAAGATCTTATTAAACGGCGAATCAAACACCGAAAACCAAGACCAAATATTTAATTTAAAACACAATTTCATAATAATTAATTTAAAATATAAATAGATGCTTGTCTGTAAAATAAAAATGCTTTACGATTGATATATAAGTCGTAATTTTTATTTTTGGGATATATAGGATCACGAATTGTAGTGTCCAAATTTAGAGTTTGATTAAACTAAAACACGCGTACCGTTTTTCATTACTTTATAATAAATTCTTTGGCCACTGGTTATATAAACTCCCGACACTATGCAATTGAATTAAGGAGCCAATAAAGTCCACATGGAATTGGTAACTTTAACTTAGATGGCGTTACTCTTTCGTCTAAGACTATAAGCATTACATGTGTACCTTTTTATAAACTAAAAAATATTTACCAGTTCTAAAATCTGTTGTACACATTAAACAAAAAATTTATTTTTATATGCCTGAGTTGCCAAGATAAATTAAAATGCTTTTGCCACACAAATTTGAATAAAATTCATAGTACAATCCAAAACATTTTGTAAATAACGTTCTATGTTCAGTGTTTACAGCATCGGTTGACATTAAAAATATTTGGTAGAAAAATCGTATTCGATTCAGAATTAAAAAAAATCTTTGGTTTTTTAATGCAGACATACAAACATATACATCTGTGTATCGACATATTTTTAAACTTCAATAATAAAATAAATGCTTGTTAATAGATTTATAGCCGAATTATTGTTCAATCCATTGGTAGCGAAATAATGGAGTATTAGTTTACGCTTCTGTAGATGATGCATGGTATGTCGTTTACAGATATTAACAACAAAATATGCCCTTCTTTACAGGAAAAGAATGATAAAAGTTACGGTTTTGTACTTGGAAATTGTTTAGTAACGCATTGCGTAAATAAATTCTCTAAGCAATTAAAAACTATTAAAAAAAAAAAATAAAAATAAAAAGTTAAAATAAGGATTATAAGTTTTTAATTAGAACACTGGTGTTGCTATTTTTTTAATATCGTCTACAAAAACGTTCTTAGTAAAATCTTATATAATTTCATATCAAAGATAAAGATATTTTCTTTGTTAAGCGAATAATCTGTGTATGCTAAGCCAAGAACATATTGTGTCAACTGAGGCAAAAATTTCATAAAACTAGAATCCATTCTAGTGAAATACTTGACGCTTATTCTGTGCACAATATATATTATCACGCATCATTTCCATATGTTAACGAAGGGATATGTACAAATAAAGTATTTTTCAGACAATAAAAATATGTACATTGGTTAACTGGTTAATTGGTTTTTAGTTTGAATTTATATAAACAAGAAAGGTACGAGTTTGATATAAGTATTACCTAATTTTATGTTTCAAATAACACATATGTGTAATTTTTTTTTTTTTTTTTGGTTAAACATTTTGCAAATCAATACATACAAGAACGTTTCATTTTCGTCATGATAGCAAGATCTTTTTGCCCTATTTTATAAAACACATATTTAAAAAGTGCATTAAAGTGAAATGTTTACAAAAGAAGTGAAAGTTTTTATTTTTAGAGTAAAAGAAAAAATGTCAGTCGTTCCTGCTTTAAAAAGTTCTTGGAAAACTTTAGGCAGAAACTAGCAGCAAAAGTAAACTTTAAAGAGCGTATAACATCAAATAGCTGTGAAAGATAGGATAAATTCGATTTCTAAACAAATCACGCATAACTTGCTTGAAAACTATAAAGCTTGCTTTTCACTCCTATTTAAGGCTGAAGTGGAGGTAAGACTCTTTGCTTGTTAACATATTTGTAATTTAAGAAGATGCATTTTTTAAATTTCCGAATTTCTATGCGGCAATTAGAATCCAGTGTATTGCTAACAGGAGTAAAAATAATTAATAGTTTGACACAGCTAAATGCACTCCTTTAATTTGAAACATAAGTTCTATTCTAAAATTATTAGAAGCCACAAATGTTCAAGTCAAACGAGACTCTTTAAACTGTCTGTGTCTAGCGACGTACCATTTTGCCTTCCAGCAATGTGTGATTTAAGTGTCAGTTCCCAGAACTAAATTTCGGTCCATTTACTGCTTAGCTCTCTTCAACACTGCTGTATCCTTTTACCCACATTATTGCAACGCAATTAAAAGACTTTTGTTTTTGTAATGAAAAATCAATGTTTCTTTATAATGCTTCATGCATTACTTTAGTATTTTTATTTTTTGAGTATTAAGAGTACTGTTCTTACATGTGCATCTTCTAAATGGCTGCCGTTATTTCCTTTTATATAATTTCCTTCCAAAAAATTTATCTCAAAACCATTTGTGTTTACTAGCAAAAAAATCTAGTTTCGTTACTACCAGTATATTTTTTATCTTGAATTAAACATTTGTTATTAAGTTTTACGAGATAAAAATAATTTTGTTTTTTTTTTAATTTTTTCTTTTTGTATTATATAAATAACATTATCGGTTTTACGATATTGAAAAAAATCTGATCTTAAATTCTAATCTTAAAATTATGTCTAAAATATTTATCATAAGGACTAGAAAAATATTTCTTATCTTAAAATCATGTTTGCAATTAAAACTAGTTTATATATATATATATATATATATATATATATATATATATATATATATATATATATATATATATATATATATATATATATATATATATATATATATGCAATTGAAAGTGGCATATATCGCTTCACCTATGTTTCTGTAAGCTTTTATTTACACGCCTTCTATTTAACGCTTGTGAATCCGCTGTGGCGAGATATGCTATCTTCTACCATAAAACGTTTTACAATAAACTTTTTTTATACCCTTCACTACAAAAAGTGAAACAAGGTGTATAAGTAAGGCTGTCATTCCGTTTGTAAATTCCACAATATCCATTTCCGACCCCATAAAGTATATATATTCTGACTCGATCGAGCGTGTCCGTCTGTCTGTTCGTGCTAGTGTTGAAATCAAGTTTACGAGGCGCTCTATCAGCTATAAAAAATTTAAATACGCCAATCGATCAGACATAGTATCGAAAAAAGTGCTATTGGTAATCAGCATGATCGGTCCATTCCCTTTGATACAGCGGGCAAAACGATACGCCTTTTCCTAATTTTTTCATATCATTTGGAACAATGAAGTAACTTCAATTAGAAAAACAAATAATAAATTAAGAAAAAAGCACCAAGTGAAAAAATTGGTAATCTCCCATATTTTTAGAGTTACGGGCTTTTAAAATTTTAATATTTTTTAAAATATAAATATGGGAATCATTTTAAAGCTTTTGAAGAGATCTCTTAAAAAATACTAAAGTTTCTTAAAAAAAGCTTAACCTATTACGAGCCGCTTGCATTTTTATGTAAAATTATATGTATGTTGTCCTTAAAAAATTTTTTTTCTTTTAATTTAATTCTCTATCACCACAATATTTGCTTTTTTGATTGGAGTTACTTGTTAAAAATTAAAATTAAAATTCGACGTAAAAAACATATATTTAGACTAGGATAGTATGAATGGTTTTCGTTGATTTAACTTCTTCTTTTTAGGGAACTCATGGGGAAAATACTCATAAGATAAAATAGCTTCAGAGAAAAAAAAAAGAAGTATTTTCACTTCTATAAGTGGTAAGTAAAATACTCTTTTATTATCATTACCAGGGGCGTAAGTTTTATATTTTAAATTCGATGTCATGAAATTTGAAGTCATGAAACAGTGCGGCATTAGCATCGATAGACGACAACTCTGCTGTATCAATTAATATATCTTAATTCAAACCAACAAATAACTCAAATAACCAACAAATTAGGTACTAAATCACAGCAATCCGAATTTTAAATGCATAAAACAAAATGCTTAGCAGTAACAAAATTTGTTGTAGCGCCTGCTTTATTTAATGCTAATGGAATGCCTGTAAATATTCTTGATTGATAAGTCAACGGATGTGTCGAGTTAAATGAATGGCAGTTTGCATTATCAGTTTTTTATGAACGTGGGTTTAGGTCTTAATAACTTATCTGCCATTTTAACAGAGGGTGAAATTAATATATGTGGCGCAAAAAAGCCTCTTAATGTTTTCCTTAAAAGGAAAAATAGTTCTTTTAAATTGTTTAAATACTAAGGAATAAGCTTCAGTATAAACTGTTGGAATTACTGATAATAATTAAATCTGCTATTAGTTTGAAGTTCTTGTAGCAATAATAACAAGTTTTAAATATAAAAATATTCATAAAAGATTTGAATAAAAGTTCCGAATTCATTCATATAAATTTATACAAAAAATATGTCTTCTCAGCCTTAAATTATAATTCAGAAAAACTATTATGAAAAGCGAATTAAAAAAACTTTTTTCTTAAAGTATTAAACTCTGCTAAACGAATTTAATTTTACCTTCCTGCTAAAATTAATGGTTATAAAAAATTTATTTATATGTTAACCGACTTGACTTTTATTATACACGCTAAAATAAAAAATCATGTAGCTAATAAAACATCCAAAAATTGTTTTTCTATAGAATTTTTGAATTTCATGGTTTAAATGACAATATCTCGCTGAATAAACAAAAAACAAAAAAAAAAAAACAAATTTGAATATATGTTACTCACATGTTTTTTATTTTAGCTCACTATTACTACGTTTATACGTACACTTTTTGCAAATACGGCAAGAATAATTTTGACATTTTAGTGGTACTGGATAGCAATTTCATATTTAATTTGTAAAATGTCGACAGAATATAAGTATTTAAGCATTTGTTGTACCCGCCAAAATACTTTTTTATTTTCTAAAATTTATTATAAATAAAATTTTTGTTTTTAAGCCATAATTTTTTTCCTTAAAGTGTAACTCTTTAAAATTTGTATAAGGCCTAACAGACAAATCACTTAGATAGAAAAAAATGTGGCGGTACTAAATTCAAATTGTGCCGTTAAGTAGGAATTGTTTTTGTGAGTAAGCTTTTCGCAAATAATAAATTAATTCACTGTTTATGCGGCAAACTTTTTTATTCACAATACTTTTATTTGTGAATAAGATGCACGTGCGTATAAACGTAGTATATATACTCTTGAGTTTGGAATACACCCGAAAAGTCTTATATATAAGTTGATTAAATGGGTACTACATTGAATCAGCAAAGCAAAACAGACAATAAGAACTCAACAAGTTTTTTTTATACAAAAAAAGCAAATATTTAGTAATCATTTTCATTTCAGTTTGCTTCATAAGTAGTCCCTTTGGAATCCATTCATATGTATTTGAAAGATTTAAAGCAAAAAAAAAAAAAAAAATTAAACAGTTTTTACAAATAAGCAATGTGCGCACATGCAAATATATCAATATGAAAGTTTGTAATTCAGAATATTTTTTATATTAATTTATTGTAACCGTGCTTGATTCCTTTAAATATAAATATTTGATGATATTCTCATGAAATATTTATTATTTAAAATTACAAAATTATATGTATTATTGCGGGGAAAGCATATCTATATAGTGGCCATTGGCTACTACCCATATAGCACATCAGTGGATTTTACACAAATTTTGTATTCAAAGCTAGAAAGTCTTTTATGTGTAAATTCGTTTGTTAAATGGTCGACTTAAGCAACTTCTATATACAAATTTGAAAATCGACTTATTTCATTTATTAAATATAAGTTTTCGCACTGTTGAATCCAGCACCCTTTCTAGTTCTCGGCTATAGTTAAACGAAAAAAAGTAATAAATTTTATGCGAACAGATCTGCATATTTCATAGAAACGTATGTTTTAAAATAAAATTTTTAAGAAATTATAGACCAGGCTTAATAATATCCGATATTCATGTTTTTTTCTAAAAATATTATATAAGATTTTAAGGCCTAAGTTTAAAAGGTATAAGGTCATACGGAAATAAGACATGGAGCTGCTAATATTGAAAGTCTGATGCTACAGCAAAAGCCGGATATAGGAACGTATGTCCACGTATGCCGAAATAGGAACGTATGTCCACGTGGGTTTATAGTAAAATAAATTGTAACAAATTGAATGCCAGCTTCGTCAATCGAATATTGAGTTAATAAAAAAGTTTCGTTGTTTTGTGCCAAAATAAATTGTAATTAGTCCACATTTTTCTATTCCTTTAAGACTCAAAATCGACTTACCCTGTTATTCATGGAAACTCCAGGAAAAAAATCTGTTACGCAAACCGGGCTGCATTTCATATGTTACAAATGTTAATTTATACCAAGACTAAACAAAGATAAAAAAATAAGAACATTAACGCTTAATTTTATTAAAGTACTAGCAGTTTCCACTACTTCGTAATTCATTTTAGTTTTCGTAAAATTCAATATTTAATATTTTGTTATATGTACGAGTAGTTATTAATATTACTGTGCTTTATAAACAGTGATAAAAATTTTACATTTACAGGAATAATACGTTCTGACAACGGTTTTAGAACCATTGCAACGGTAAAATATTGAGCGTTCACATTTTTATTTCTATTTTCTTAACGAAATAACATATTTTTGCGAAAAAAGTAGTCTTTATTTAAAACAATTTCTAAGGGACCTGCTCACAAAATTTTATTCATATTCATCCAGAAGTTTTTGAGGTGTGCGAACACAGACAAACAGATGGAAACTCCAAAAATAGGTGTTTTTGTATTCCATATCGATTTCCAACTACACCAACATAAAAAAATATTTCATGTACAGAAATAACCCCGTTACCGTTTTATTATAACATTACACTTGAAAAATAAAAAATCAAACCGATGCATGTTATATTTCAATCATTTAACTTAACCACCGCAAATCGTAAATTTTATGTTTTATTATTTATTTATCAGCATTTTTTCGTTAACCAATATCAAAATGAAGGCATTTGAACAAAATTACTTATACAAAAGTAAATGGCCATAATGAACAAAAAAAGTTTTCATATTCATTCTGCATGTTGGGACATAAGAACAGTACACATAAAACCTAAGCAAATATACTTTGTACTTATATACACATTACTGACTGATTTATGGTGTTAAGGTTAATTAAAATTTTCCATACTGTTTACACACAGAAATATTAACATTTTCACGAAAGAATAGTACGCAGTGTTCTCAAAATATAAACGTTTTTTGTAGACTGTAACTTCAAAAACATAGATTTATAATAAAACTGTAAGAGGATTATTAGTGTACATACCAATCGATAAGAATTACAAAACATTTCTGTTTGCCTGTCTATTTTTTCATCACGTAACAACTGCTAACCGGATTTAAATTAAATTTTGTGAAGATGTTCCTTAGAGTCTTGGTTCAAATATCGAATCCTTTTTTTTTTGTAATAATTTGTCATTTTGTACAGAAAATAGAGGTATAAATATGAAAGCACCCAATTTTATCGATATATAATACTTTTGAAGATAGAAAATTTTTTGTTTATATAACTCTGCGATAAATATTTAAAAACACATTATGAGTTTTAAGAAAATTATAAATGACACGCTGACGAAGTCGTGCGCACTGCTAATATATTAATAAAGTTTTATATTAATATGTTGAGGTAAACTTGTTTGTTATCAAGTAAAACTTTATTTTCTCAAGGCCAAATAACTTATAAAATCTGCACGTATAAAATTAAGCTTGTAACGAAAATAAGAAATTTAAAGAAGTAAAATATGTGGAAGAAGTTTCAAACTGAAAAACAAAAATAGCAAGCAAAATGTGTTTGTAATCACATTTTTAGTTTTTACATATAAGATGAGCAGAGAAATCATGAGGAGGCGAGGTTTAGGAAGCTCCTATAGCTTAAATATATGTATACTTGATAAACATGTAGGTAGCATCAAAGGCAAGCTCATGACTTCTGGGTAAATAGGATATTAATGATTTTTCTTTTGCTCTCTATTTAAATGACATATTCCTAAAAATCTGGAAAAACCAATATAAGGTTGTTTTTGAAAAATAATATATGGAACTTAAGTTGCTACAAAATCAGAGTGCAGCGAGATATTTTTAAAAAATTTTGAAGTTTATAGATAATAGAGCTTTTAAACTACTGGTTAAATAAAACTTACGTTTTTTGTTTTAACATATAAATTCCCGAAACGGTAAAAAAATTACCCAAAAAGTTGGTTTTGTTTATAAAAGAGGCTACCATTCCTTTATTAATCACGGGGCTTTCAAACACTTTTTGAAGTATAAAGCCAACAATTGTTGTCTTTAAAATAAATTTCCGTTTTTTTAACCGCTGCTTTTCACTTCGAAATTTTTTTTAATAATTTACAAATTTGGTTTAAAGTGGGCTATGTTTGGGTAGGTTTGGAAGAAGTACCGTTATAATTTTTGGCGTTATTTTTTTATTTGCATTTGCTATAAGTTGTTTTTAAAGCAGTTTGCAAGAAATTTTCTGGTACCAAAGTAAATTTAATTAACACCCATAAAAAAACAAATACCACTTTTTGGGTAAAATCCTTAAAAACAATATTTTATTTTCCGAGATCATGTGGTTTATATATATTTCTAATATCCAGAAGACTTGGCTTATTGCAAAATGAATATGAATAATATATGCTACTGTCATCAAAAATGCAAACTAAAGTATATCAAACGAATATCACTTTGAGGGATGACCGATATTTTATTACCTGTGAATAAACCGCTGTGATAAAAAAATAACTGATCACTACAGTGACTGAGTTTACGAAGTAATAGTTCCGAGTAAGAACCTTCCTTAATATTTGCATACGTACAAACTAAAATTTCATTTTACTTTGTGGAAAGAAAGAAATATTAATACTTTTAACCCTTTCATTAGTTTATAAGTCAAAGCGGCTTCACTTCTATGTAGCTTTTTTTTTGCTTTCACTTATTAACAACAGATATTCTTTTTCTAACCTGTACACATACAAATAAAAAACAAGCAAAAAAATGTTGCGGGCTTTTTTATTTGATCCTTAAATCGGTGTTACCGAATTTTATATTTCTAGCCAAATTCAAGTAGAGCTGCTTGGAATGTATGGACCAAGATAAATTTTGCGTCATGGTTATTGTTAGCATAATATGTTATTAAGCGACTTCAAATTTGTATGTGCTTTTTCTCTACGAAATTACTTATTTTTACGAAACAAAAAGTATTATTTATTTGAACTAAGGTTCTAAGGGATCTCTAATCCAAATCCATCCAGAATTTCCAAAAATAGTTGTTTAAAATTCCATTTTGATTACTGTCTACACCAACACCAAAATTTAGTTACTGTTTTATTATGTGCATAGATGTCATAAAAACGTATTTATGTTTCATATATTATATTTCCCTGTAAATAGCCCATTTGCTTTGAACAAAACAAAGTTAAAAAAAAATTTTAATTTATTTATTAAGAAACTATTGAGTAACATAAAACGTCATAGTATTTTGTCAGTTACAGTTACAGTTACAGCGTTATTTTTTTTGTTATTTATTTATTTATTTACATATTTATTATAATTAAAATTACAATAAATCAAAAGCTAAAGGCACTAGCAACACTGGTTATCGGCTTATTATTTCCTGAATAAGTATATTCACACGTATTCGTCTGTGAATATATGTACTTATATATGCGCTTAAAAAGCTAATACTGGCGATTTTAAATTTATATTTTGGTATGCAAAGAGGTTTTTTAGGAATTCAAAGATTTTGTGAATATTATTCTTAATTGGTGTTTTAAGCAAATCAATGATGTTGGAGGACTTGCAAACCGATACACGTAAGTTTAATAGGGCCGGGCAGTCTTTCAAGATGTGAAGAACTGTTAATAGTGAAGAGCCACAGAAAGTGCAAATTGGTTGTCCTGTTTTGTTGATCAAATATTGATAAGACGTGTATGTGTTAGACGTAGCCTTGTGATGCATTTATTTTGTAAACAGTTGGTTAAAGATGACAGAATAAAAGGCTGTTTTGTGGGGTTGAAGATCTTGTATAGGTGACTGTATTTGATCCATTTGTTTTCTAAGGATTTATTGAGTTTTGTGGTAGCACATCTGGCTAACAAATTTTTGGATTTAGCAATAAATAGATATGTAGGTTTCAGGTATACTGCTTTTGCAGCTAGGTCTGCTGCCTCGTTAACAATGTGGCTTGGGATCCATAAAAGTTTAATCTTTTTCTTTATATTAATTATTTGTTGTTGTAGAGATATAATTAATTCATTCTTATTGTTTTGATTTAAAGCAGCATCAAATACGGAACGACTGTCTGTGCAGATTATATGTTTGCTGGGTGAAACTTGGTACAGTTGTGGAGATTCAATTATCGCTACAGCTTCAGCTTCAAAAATGATGGTATTTTGGACTAATAACCCTGTTTTTAGTGTACTTTCTGTTTCATCAGAAATGGCAAAGCCAACGTGTTTTGTTATCTTTAAGCCGCCTGTAAAGCGAATAGCCAACCATTCTTCTTGTATTCGTTCTTCAATTCGTTAAACAAAGATTTAAAAACAATAGGGTTTGCATTATTTTTGCCAAAATTTTCGAAGCTTTTTAAAAAGTTGTTTGGTTCAAGCAGCCATCGGGGCGAGATACCAACGATGGGGAATATAGATTTATATTATGTTTTTTGCAGTATTGAGGATATTGCATAGGGTTGAAGGATACTTAAGTTTTGTTTTCCCCTTTTTTAACAGGCTTACATGTTTGCTAAGCAGGGATGTGCTGGCACAGCTGCTAATGTGCAGTAGACAGTGCGATATTCCATTGGCACGAACAGAGGGGTTAAAACCCTGCATGATCGTGATCGGGGTAGTGCGGAAAGCTCTCAGACTTATTCTAATGGCCGCATTTAGAATTTTTTCGATAGTTTTAAAAATTGTTTTGGAAGTCTTATTGCAGATTACTAGTCCATAATCGATTTTTGACAATATAATCAATTTCAATAATCTTAGCAGAGTGTTTGTGTGCATTTGGTTTTTAACTGATGATAAATACTAACCAATATTTATTCTGCTAGTTAAATCTTTTTTTAAATAATTAGAATGATGCTTAAAATTATATTTACTATCAAAATTAACACCTAAAATTTTACAATAGTTTACATTTTTAATAGTAAAGTAATTAAAATTTATATTTATTTCATTACAATTACGTTTGCTGCAAATGTGCAGATTACATGTTTTATCCAGGGAGATCCCTGCATCAGAAATTTTTGACCAACTGTCAGTTTTGACTAAAGTTTCTGGAAATACTTGGGAAATTTTTCTATTTTTGTGTTCTTTTGTTATTACATAGAGATCGTCAATATAGATGTGAAAATGCACTCATATTAAAAACTAATAACAGTATATTGCAACATTGTCAGAAAATGTTTCGTTTTTTCGCATAAACCCTTTTTTGCGCATATGGACCATTATCATTTAGCTACATAATTTGTTAGGAAATATGCACTTAATTCAAAGTTAAAACTATTTCTCTTCGCAGCAAGTCTATCATATGTAAAACGTGCAAAATTTTTTTTGTAACATCTGATTTTTAGAAACTAGTCATTTACAAGTATATTTTTGAATCGTAAAATCTTTTATTAAAAAAAAAAAAAAAAAATTAAGTACAATGCCTAAAGGAACAGAAGAAAACAAAACCATTAACTTTTTGCATAAAAATAGTTACAAAAGTTTGCTTTGGGTGGTATGTAATAGCTGTTAGTATTGCAAACGTGTTACATTGTAGCAAATATCAGTCCATGAATTTTGTTGTAATTGTGCAAAACATAGCATCCCCCATCAATTATTATTTTATGCTAATATCCCATAACATTATAAAATAAAAATGCAATTATTTGTAGAGTAAAAAAACTGGTAATGGTTATTTCTTTTTGATGAGATGTAAAATATTCCCTTTTTTAAATAAAAAAATGTTATTATTTTATAAATCGATGACACCAAAAAATCTAAGTTTGGCCAGTGTCGTGGCATGTTGGCATCAGCAAAAGGATTTCTAACCTCCAGTACTATAGATACTCTTTGTGTACAGAAATAATTCTAGAAAGAAGGAAAGTCTCGAAGGTGATGTCAATATAAAGGAGTTTTAGATAGAAACGCTTTATGTATTTTTAAACAGCATCATTATGCGGGCGAAAATATCAAATAGGAATGTCGGACATCCCTTGATTTGAACCAGGATATGATCTGTTTGATATATTTGCGATGAGCTTGTGCAAAATTTATTACTTTATTTATGGTTGGTTACTCACTGCAAATAGTTTTTTTTCGATCCTGAACTCAGGCATCCCCACAAAGTCGCGATTGTTGCACTGAACTTTATATTCTGCGATTATAAACAATTTTTTCAATTCCCTAATAGCCCTTTTATTTCTTTTCTCTTGGGGTCACTAAAAGATCTAAAATATATCAGAGACAGCTGTACCGTTAGGAGTAATAACATCTAGGAAACAAATCACCTCATTCTAGTTTCCCCTATCATACTTCTACTTTTTCTATAAAGACTCGAATCAGATGGATTTTTTTCTTTGAAACAAACCGCTTAGTAATGGGGAAGCAAAATTTCTTGGCTAAATGAAGATTAGCAGATTAGCCGAGAATTTCTTTTACATACTTTACAGTGATGAACTGACGTTTTTAATATTTTTCTTTTTCAATTAAATACAACTTTTTAATTTTCTTTAAAAACTTACAGTTTTATTTTGCAATGGCATTATTTATATTTAGAGTGTACTTATATTTAAAAATTAAGCTTTAACTCAATTTTAATTAATGTTGTTTAAACATAATCCAGGACTTAAACTCAGTTATAAATAGAAACAGTGTAAATAAAAAACTTTTTCCAAGTCCATTAAGCTTTGTAAGACACTTATATATGTGGTAATTTTTAAGTTTTATTTAAAACTAAGCCATTCTCTGCTTTCTTATTAAAACTAAATCCACTATTTTTATAGTACTGATTTTATATTTTTAACGTATACTTTAGTTTTGTTTTCATGCATACATTTTTAATACAATAAAATTTTGTTTAAAATCTTAAAATAAGTTTTAGTTAAAAAAATAAAACAATTGTAGTGTAAGGCCTCTTGTTTGCTACTTAAAGTTATGTAACGAAATAAAAATACTTATAAATTATCTTAAATTTCTCTCAATTGGATTTAAGTTTTGTGTTGTTTCTTCTTAGTTGAATGCATATATAAAACAAAATGACAAAATAGAACTTTATATTTATTATTATATTTCATTAAAAAGAAGAAAATCTAACTCAAAATCTACTAGATGTAATTAAAATATTATTTTCAGGATAAATTTTAAAAAAGAAATTATTAAATGATTTCTTAAATATTATAGTAAAAATTTGAAAATTATTAAAATTGTGAAAGTAAAATTAATCCCACCAAAAAAAGACGTGCAAAAGAAGGGATCTACTTAAAAGAAACTGGTCCAGTTCAAAAAAAAAAAAAAAAAAAAAAAACACATAAAGAAATTAGAAAAAATTAAACTTGACTAAACTGATTGTTAACATTTTACCCCAGCTTTAACACAAAACATAATAAAATCATGGGTTCTTAAAGAGGTTTTACCGCTGAGATTTGGTAAATTATATTGAGTGTTAGGTTATAAACCATAAAATTTGTTCTTACAATTTTAAACATTGTTACAAACGAAGCTTTTTTAATAATATTCATACGATAATAGAAAATAAAAACTAACTTAAATAAAATTGTAAACTGAAGAGGAAAAGTTGAAGAGAGCTTTGTATAATAATCAAACAACATTTGTTGGGCGTAATGCCTGTATTCCCTTTTAAATCCAAAGTAGAAATTAATTCTTAGAACAGCCAACTTTAAAATTATCACGTTTGAAAAGTGAAATTTGAAGAAAATTAAGTTAATAAAAGTGTTTTTTAACTGTTGTGGGAATAAAAAGTATTTACATAAGATCGATATAAGTGTCGATTTATTTTATGACGATGAAAATAAATACTCTTGTGTAGATGTGGTACATACGAGAAAAAAAATTGAGATAGTTCCATCCTTCTTGAACTACCCAGTGCCAGGTAAGAACTTTTTATAAGTAACAAAAATTAATAAAAATTTTATATTTATAGATTTATAATTTATTTCCGAATAAACAAGGAAGCGTTTTGTTATTTGCTGGATAAAATCAAAGATCACTTCAGAACACCTGTTCGCATGGTGGCTATTTTTCTTATATTAAAGTTATGTGCTGCTCTTAGATTTTTCGCTGACGGGAGCTACCAAACATGCTGTGGAGACGCTTCAATATTGGAAAATAAAATTAAATCATAATAAGGAGCAAATTATAAATGGAATCAGTTTTCAATTCAAAATCAAAGATCATGTTCAGCGATGTAAAATTGTACAAATATTTTTTCTATTGCTATCCCAATTTACTAAATCTATGTGTCATTTCATTCCTTTTTAACAAATCGAGTCGCTACCTAAAACGCAAAAATATCAGCCAGATTCAAACTAAACACAAAAAGTAATTTTGAAGTCTTGCGAAAGTAAAACACAAAAACAGTAATCTGTATTAAGAGAGTGTAATTTTGAAAATGGTATGGATTATAAAAATAAAAAAAATTCATGAAAAGAAACCAGTTTAATGTGTTTTTAATTTGCGTGCTATGGATTATTAAAATAAAAAAATCCGAAAAAAGTAACTCAGTTTAAGCGTGTTTTTATTTTGCATGCAGACCCAAAAAATATCAAAAACTTATAGTATTACAGAACCCAGTCCAGAATTGAAAGCTTTAAGCGTTCTTTATGGATTAAGAAAGAATAACCACCTAATGAAAGCATGTGTAAACAGAACCGAAACGGCATATTGACGTCTGCGTTACAATTTCATTTCAATTTTTTTGTTTGATATTCATAGCTTTGCGTATATTGTGTTAGATAGAATGGTGTTAAATAGTGTTGCTTATATGTTAAAAAATATATTTTCATAGGCATTGTTTAAAATGCTAGACAAGTAATTTTGGTATGAAGGTAACAAAAAATTTGGAAAAAATATTATTTTGCTTTCGTGCATTAACTCAATTAAAATGTTTCACATAACTTAAAACTTTTTGTTCGTAATTAATTTTTTAACTTCGTTTTTAATAACTTTTTCTATGCTAATAATTTGAATATGCATTTTTTTTAATGACTTTATTTATATATATCTGGCCTTTTCTTATATAAAGCTATTTGCAACTCGAAGCTTAGTTCAACACTTTGAAGTATTCTTTAAGTTCTAACATTCTCTTATTCATTACAAACCTGCTCTAATAAACAAACATTTCTAACCTATCTCTATTAGGTTTCAGCAGGTGAATGTGAAAAACTGTATGTATGCAATGTGTCAGTATGTTTGGCAATTCAATCCAAAGTACAGCGAGTGTTTTGCAATATAACTGTAAGGGGTTTTTTATATGAATTTTAACCTACCTATTTCTCCACGGCTGGTTTTATAGGTCATAGCTTAGCATTGCCAAGTTTTATATGACGACGATTATGAAATAATCGATATGAAACTTTATAGTTCAATTGTATTGAAAGCAGTAGTTAAATTACGTTATATGAGAAAAGACAAGAAGTAAACACAAATGAAATTATTGCGAATTCGTGGAGTTATGAGTGCTCTTAAATGTGCATCTTATTAACAATATAAATGTTTGTACATTAGGACCATTTGAACGGCAATGTAAAAAATGCAAAGACCACACCAAATGTCCACAAGCACTACACCCTCTATCCCCTTTCCACCAACCTAATTTCTTAGTTCTGACATTGCATAAGTAGGGGCAATTCTCTGACTACTGGACCTAAATATTTTTTACTCCGCCCTGTTATGTATGTTTATTATTATGAAACGTTTTAATGTATATTGGAAAAATTGGTTTTGCTAAATTGGCCGTGGTTGAGTTACATGCCCAGGCAACAAAACGAATAACAGTTAAAATTCTAATCATTGAAGCTACAATTTTGAGCTACAACTTTTTTGTGGGACAACTAAATGTACATTTTCGGTCTATCAGATTAGGACAGATTAACATTAGATTTTTTGTGAATAAATCATGCGATTGTGTAGGATAGTCAGTCATGGCCATATCAGCTCTTAAATGTTTTCTATTAGAAATGTTCAAAGAATTAGGGTTCAAAACGGCATAGAAAAAAAAAACAAACAGTAAATGCTTGTAGCCCTGTCTAACAGCCATAGTAAGCACAACAGGTTTATACAAAAGCAAATGTCAAATACACAGGTTCGCGAAATATTCCTTTTCTTGTTTTCATACAAGTATGCGAAAGAAGTATTCGTTCGCATGTAGAGAAATCGGCAGTTAGTGTTTTGTATAAAAGAAATAAATATTTAGACGACTATTTAGATGACGGATTTCATTCTAGTTGTAACTGTAATTGTTGTAGATACTACAACCCGTTAGTTTTAACTAAATATTGAAATATATTTTAGGTGTTTACACTTATGCTTATATAATTTGGCGACTTCGAATAGACAAGTAAAAAATATGCTGCTTTAGTCTAGTTTTACTTGTATATACAAAATTAATTATACACATTTTTTACCGTAAAAAAATAATATTCTAATTCTTTTCACATGTGCTTTGAAAAAATAGGAAATAGTATTTCGGCTTTAACTTAAAAATACCAAAATGGCATTTTTATCTCATATATATGGATTCAGAAAGAAACTATATATATTTATATATATATATATATATTTTGTTATTGCTCATTAATTACTGATTTAAAATTGTATAATTTTTTTTTAGGCTTTACTATTACCAAAGTATTTTTTTTTACATACATACAATGGATAATTTTGCATATGATAAAGCAAAATGAGTACAAAAAACATCAACGTCTGCTTATGTTATCGCCTTTTTTACTGTTGCCTGGGTATCCCTATTTTTTTTAATCAATAATAAGAACAATTTAGCTCACGTACGTGTATGTGGTTTGCGCGCTTAAGTGCCGACAGTAATCAAAAGACAAAATCTCGATCAACGTATTACATTCCAAGAACTTACATTCCAATATAAACGAATTAAAATAGGAAAAATCACTAAAAACTAATAACAAAAAACATTCTATGTTAGATTTCTTCAAATTGTATATACTATATTGAAAAATTTTATGTTTAACTAACTTCTGAAATACTAAATGAAAAAAGTGATTATAACGGTGTACTAAAGCTGGATTAAATCTACAAATAGATAAAACAGTACACAAAATCGGTTGAAAAATGGAGGAGCAATGACTCCAAAATATTTTCTTTCCCAATTTATATATAAATTAGTAAAAATATGAGTACGTACATTCGGACATACATACTTATATTTAGGTATGCTCTAAATATGTTTTTTTTCTTTCCTGCAAATGAAGTATTAATAAACTTTTTTACTTAATATACCTATGTACATATGTATAAGTCAAGTTGTTTTTAATATTGAAAGCAACGATCCGCTTTAAGAGAATGTCGCGTGCATTAATTAGTTCTTCCTCGTGTATTAATTAGCTCCCCGAATTAATTTTTCGTCACAAAGATTAGGAAAAAAATTCTTATCAGTTTTTTTGTCATTAAGGCAAATATATTTATGAAATAACAATTGCGTAATGAAATACGAAATTAATTTAAGCGCACAGATAATTGTTATTTTCTGATTTTGTTTAAATAAATAATCGTTATTTTCTGTCTATTTTATTTTTCCTGTGTGGTTAAATTGTTTGAAAATTGCATCTAAACGAGCAGAAACCTTTAAGTTATAAAAACAGTGTGTAAAGTATGTCTTTTCTACTGAGAACTGGTTTCCTTAAATTGAAGACCATACTTATGATCTGTTTGTATTTATGATGATAATAATATTCGCAGAGCATTGAAAACTACAAAAAAAGGTCGATATTGACGTTAGCCTTATTAGGTATCAAAAAGTAAAATATTTGTTCTTTCTTTGCTACTCTTCACCCGAGACATAAGTAAGTCTCGAAAGGTCGATTTCACCCTTCGAAATCCTTGGAGACTTGCGATATAATGTATCTGAAGAGAATCTGAAAGCAATTATTGTTTTAAAAGTTGATTTAGATGATTTTTAGTCAAGATTCTCCTTATTACCATAAAATATTCACATAAACATGAATAATTTGCGAAATGGCTTTCTCTGTAAAAGCGTATTTGCACAATCATGATTCTTAAGCGACGGCAACAAAACGGTTTGGCAAAGAACATTTCTGGACACAAAGGATTTTGTATAAGAATAAGGGAAAACCTTAAAAAACGCCACAACATTAGACTCATTCTTTGCCCAAGAGATTTAGGACCGATATTTAACAATCGTGAATACAAAACCGCATTGGAAGTACTTCTAATATTTCTATTTTATCTGTAAAAAATAAAATGTTTTTTTTTGTTGTTTTTTAAACAAATTAAGCTTAATTTTTAGTTTAAAAGTAAAAATAAATAATTTATTATTATATGCATCTAGCAAAAAAATATAAATCAGTTGTTTCTTCGAGAAAATTAAAACGATGAAATAAAAATTACTTCTACAAAAAATAAAAATCGGATAAAAACAAACAAATAAATAAAACCAGAGAAAATGGTGTTCTTGACTTGGCTCTTTGATATTTTTTGGTATTCTTTTTTTGAAAACAAAAAGTAAGAGTACCATATTCGGCAATGTCGACTTTTGTATACAATTTACCACATATACAAATCCAGTTATATAAGTTCTATTAATTCGTCAAGCATTTTTAAAAAAAATTTAGCATTTTCTGAAATTTTCTTCAAAAATTTTAAAATGATATTGATATGGTGCACAAAAATATGGGCAAGAGTCAATATTTTCACCTGATGTCTTTTTCATATTTTTGTCTATCGCACCATATACATATATTTTTTTTTTTATTAGAGGTACTTAATTGTTTTAAATAGAGGCCGGCGTGGTGTTTTCGAAATAATGTCTGATCGATTACCGTATTTAAATTTTCTGTAGATTATTTAGTGCCTTGGCAAAGTTGATTTCAATACAAATACGGACGAACAGACGGACATCACTCAATTGACTTTGCTATGTCCTTTTTCCACCTTGTGAAGGGTATAAAAAAAAATCAATTTAAGTCAAGATAGCACTTAGGAACATGCATTTGATAAAAAAAAAATATAGAACGAAATTCGAAATAATCAGTTTTTTAACTTTACATTTCAAAATGATTACCCAATGTTTTGTTATTCTAGAATAGTTACAACTCCACGTAAAATGGTTTCTAAGAAACAAAATATTCCTTTATATTCTGTTGCATAGATATTAGTACAAAGAGACAAAGTTGAAATAAATTTGCAACTATATTTTGAATAGTTCTATCATAATCGGGGTATGAGCAATAGTAAAAACTAGCTATAATGTAGGAAAAAGGAATGATATATAGAAGGACTTGCAAAATAGGGTCAAGTTATTTAAAAATATCTGGCGACAAATACCGAGTATCCAAAAATTCAGAAAAAACTCTAGATTTATATAAGATGATTTAAAAAAAAGAAGTTTTTTCATCAAAATTACAAACAAAAAAAAATTTTTTTAAAAACTTTAAGTTTTATTAAAAACTAAAGATGTATAAAAAATTTAAACTATAAATAATTCAAAAATTCGCTAAAAAAAACCTAGTTTCGAAGTTACATAATTGCTGATGTTAAAATTGTACAGTAAAGATGAAAATATAAAAGTGTAAGTCGGCAATTTACAAATTCATAATTAATATAATATTTTCCGCTCGGTATCGATTGGTAATAAATTTCGGTTAATATTTAATAAACCAAAATAGTGAATACTGAGTCTAATAATTCTTACAAAAAAAAAAAAAAAAAAACTCGAAGATTTTATTATAATTATACTTGCTGTTGTAGTAGACTAACCAATCAGGTTCTTTGTAATTTAAGCGGTCTGTCTATAACGGTACAACTGTTTGGCCATACAAATCAAATTTAATCAACTATTGTAACACCGTTTGATTTATAATTGAAATTGTTTTTACTTTTTATTATACCAAACAAAGTATTAGAAATTATGTGTCATTTGTTTGTATAAAACGGTTCAAAAGATACGGTTGTATAGATCAAATTACGTCAATTATAGGAACAGCTAATAATTTCTAAATTTAAAGCATAAACTTGTTGTTATAGTGGACTTAATAGTACATTTTCCTTGTAAAATAAGGCTGAGTCTATGATAGTTTAAAAGTTTGGTCGCACATATTATATCCTTTAATTTTTTAATCCAAATTTTATACTTGTTATACGGGCCATAGTAATGCAGGTTTTTTTTATTTAACCGCCTATCTACAACTGTTAAAAGTATGGCCATATACGTAAAAGTAAATTAATATTAGGGCACCCTTTATTTTAAACGGTTTAAGATTATTACTTGTTATTATTTGCAAGAATATGTCAATAATGGTTGAGAGATAACCCATGTAGGTCAATCTGCGTCGCAAACCCTTAAATTTTTAGATTTATTTTTGTGAATTTCTTTTTTTTTAATTTTAAAGTGTTGCCATAAAATACGTAGGATACATGTATGTTGTATGGGTATGGGTACACTCGGACTGTTTTTAAAACGGAAACAATCAGTAAGCATCACCTTTCAAGTAATTTTTTTTTTCAAAATCGATCCAGAAATGACTAAGTTCGCGATTGTGCGATGTTCATCTGTTGGTCCGTGAAAGCAAAAAGGGCTTTTAGTTTACAGCATTCTTTAGCAAAAGTCGACATTAGTCTGAAACTATTAATACGGGCCTTTATGTTAAATAAAAAAGTTGTGTTACTGAATATTATTACGTCTAATACGTTAAGAGAAGATTGCTACAAGTCTGTAACGTATCACTTCATATTCATTTTATCGAAATACTTGAAACAGCTTCTTAAATGTTTAATGACTTAGTTTAAATTAAAAGATAAAAATTTTAATTAAATTAGAGCAAAAATTAAAATATATATGTATAAATATAATAATCCAAATAAATAATCTAAGTTTTCTTTTTAGGCAGAAAATGAAAAACATAGACAAACGACTGCACTGGGCCGTGCTGTGCGAACGTCTTCATTCAATTGAGATTAAAACTAAAGACTAGCAAAAAGCATGAAACATACTTTAGCTGCAGAATGTGTTGCAAAATAATTTAAACAAGTTTAAAGTTAAAGTGCTTGTTTTTTGACAATTTTTCAAAAAATGATTTTGTTATTAAGATCAAAAACACTTGCAAGAAATAAAGAAAATCTCTTTAAAATTTAAGAAGACTAAATATTAGGCTTAAAATTTTAAAAACGTAAATGCTTGGCATGTTTTAATAATAAAACACAAAAAAAGGTTTTTGTTTTTAGCCTTACAACCAAAATTTAAAAGGAAAGCCGTTACGTTTCAGCTTAATTACAGGTAAAAAGATGTCTAATTTTCCATTACCGAGACAAACTAAAAATTTGTAAAAAATACCTACTTCAGATTCGAATAGGAAATATTCAAAGCATAAAATAATCCTAAATTATGCAGCTTCTAAACCTCTAAAACAGATGTGGGCTGACGCAATAACTCTAAATCTACTTTATTGTGATCGAGCTTCGCGACAGTCCTTTAAGCCAAAACTGTTGGTAGAACATTACTTCGAATTTAGGATGCTCTTTGCACAAGGATGAAGTCTGGTATGCATTTAGTAAAACAGGCTCCACTTTTTTTGTTACTGAGAAATAGACTTCTGTTTATCGCCAATCAGATATACGGGTATTAGCAAGAGATTTGAAAGAATTCACATTCTAGTACGTTGGAGTAATATTTGAATTTTAGGCAATTTGAACTGAATGCTAGATCCTTATGTTATAGATGCATTTATTTTTCTCCCAGGGTATCACGTATGTATGTACTATTCCTTATTTAATCAATTAAAAGAAATGTATTACTTAATATCAGCTCTATTCAAAGCAATTTGGAGAACGTACCTACCGAGGACTTCCTAAGTAAATTTATGATTTCTCAGTGATGCTAATCAATATATTTTCAACAAAATATATTAATGCAGTTGTATTTCGAAATATGGGGCAACTGTTTTTTGCAATTCAAAAAGAGCAATAAGAAATTTTACACTTTTAATCGTCTTTCAAAGTTTGATTTACATTATATACATTCATACCCCACACATAAGTACACACATACATACAGTCATTCATAAATAAATAAATAAATATATTTATATAAAATATATATTTATATAAAATATATTTATATATACATAATATAATATAATATAATATAATATAATATAATATAATATAATATAATATAATATAATATAATATAATATAATATAATATAATATAAATTAATAACATTTAAAAGCTTAAACAAACTAAAAGGAGAACTTCCCTAAGTTGTTTATAGTTTTTATTCTATTTATTCCCTTTTGTCATAGTTGTTAAAAATTTACTAAGGAACAACATAGAAATCTTGCTTTTGGTTAAGGCTCCTCGTCCACTTACATGCAAATATCGAAAAGTCTTCTTGAACTTCGTTAGGCATTGTTACTCGTATTTAAAATTTGCTTATTTGCCTGTGTTCTTATCACGTAAAAACTGATGAAATGATTTAAATAAATTTGATAATGTAGTCCCTTAAAAATTTTGTAGAATACAGCTATAATGGCAGTAAAACGGCTGTCATTTTTGTAGATGCAAAATTTTTTAACACTGCCTACAGAACACTGGAACAATTACTTTAAAATACATTTTTTTTTTAATTTGAATTAATAATATTCACAATTGATATTTCAAAATAGTAATTTAAAATTAAAAAGTTTGTCGAATGTCTAGTAAACATGCAAGTTCTTAATGTCATAAATAATGATAAGCTCAACTGTACTTTAAAAATTTGTAACCTATCAGCCGACAAGCGAAAAAAATCCCACAGTTTAATTATTAAATGTTTAATAAATACCTTTACCCAATTTTTCATCTAAGATGGATAGTAATTTCTCACTATTCAAAAATTTGCAGTGGAAATCAGCAAGTAAATTATATTTTCAATCATGTTTGGTCGTAAATTAAATTTTTAGAATTCTCAACAGCAACTTTTAGTGAAGATAAAAATATCCAAAAATTTTTTGATTTAAAAATAACACTCTATTAATTATTTTAAAATTGTAAAAATATCCTGTAGAAAAATTAAATAAATTTTAATTAGTTAATAAATAATTTTAAATAAGTTATTCAACATTTTGGTGTTATTTATCGACCACTGTTGTTTTCTCTTGCCTTTTAATGCACTTGACCACAGGTGGAAAAAGAATATATATAAGAATATATTTAAGTTTGTCGGTTTGCAATGTCTACAGTATTTATTTTTGACCCCTTAAAGTATATATATATCCTGAGTTCTTATGCATAGCGAAATGTATTAACCGATGTCCGTCTGCCCGTCCGTGTGCGGATTAAAATTCACTTTACCAAGGCACTAAAGGAGCTAGAGCAAATTTAAATATTCCAAGCAATCAGACATAGTCTCAGAAATTTTGCAATTAAAAATCAGCAGGATCGGTCCATGTCACCTGCCTCAAATTTTCCATATTATTTGAAACAAATATGGTTTTGTGAAGTATAAAAAAAATGTATGTGGCGATAGAGAATAAAAAAATAAGAAAAAAAAATCAAGTGGAAAAATTGGCGCTCGCCCATATTTTCGGAGTTATGGACCTCTGAACTTTTCATAGAAAAGTACGATTGTGCGCCACATATGGATGTCATTTAATATATACCACATACACACAGAAAAAAGACTGGTAAAACTTCCATCGTTATGTTCAAAATTCAATTACAAATATAATAATTTGATTTTTATTATTCATAAATTATACTCGTAATCTTGACTTCTTTTTTATATTAAAAGCTAAAAATTGATATTTGCTTCTAAATATTGATTGTAACACCTTTTAAAAAATTAACCTGACTGATTTATGTCTTTACTAAAATCTATTCTATTTAATGGAATATGAAACTAAACTTATTTAGCACATTGCTACTGAAAACCAAAATTTGGTTAGTAGAATTATAGAAATCAATTTTATATTCTAAAATATAAAAATTTTTGACGTACTAAAAATAAAATTTGTACACATTAAACAAAAAATTTACAATATTTCAGCTTAAAAGTACAAAGCTTTTTTAGAATTGCTGAAAAGTTCTGCAATATTGTTAAGTTCAAAATTATCTCACAAAGACATATGTAAATAAAAGAAACTTGAAAATGTTTAATACTTTTTTTCAAAGGCAAGACGTGCGATATTGGATGGCAAATTGAAGAAACTTTGTAGAAAAAGAGTATCATGATATAAAAAATGATTAGGTTAAACTAAATAGTTCGAATCATAAAATTTATGATATGAAATCATATTCCTGTAATAAATTTTTTTAATAAAAGTAAGTACTAAAAAATAATATTGTTGTATTTAATTCACAATAATATTCTGTAGTCACCCAAGAATCATTTAAAAAAAAATAGTTGTGAGTGCAATACTCATTCAGTTATTACAACCGAATTCAAGATAATACACACAACGAATTTCTTTTCTCTGTGTATGCATATTGAATGCTACACGGCGATGCCTAGCCTCTTCTTTTTTAAACTAAGTTTAAACTGAACAATTTCGGTGTGCTGTGGTTTCTTCCAAATCCAAATTCAGCTTTTTATTTTTTTAATGCAATGTACACATTTATTTACTATTTCTTTGTTATACTATTAACTTCTATGGTTTCCGCTTTAGAACTTTAACTTCATAATTTTCACTTATTTAATTTTGTATTGCTTTTTTAATTTTTCCATTCTTTCGATATTTTCACTTTGAAATACTAAAGTACCATTTTTGTTATTTTCAGCATTCGTTATTTAAAATTAGTTGGATCGACTTCTTTATTTAGTTTCGTTTTAGTTTTTGCAATCGCTTTGTTATTTGCAACTCTTTGCGCATAAAGTTTTGATTTCACTTTAATTTGTATATATTTAATACCTGTTTATTCTTCTCAACGCTATCTTGAATGTCCCTTAGCACAAGATCTATATTTTGAATATACTGAAAGCAATTATTACTAATATATCTGATAAAATTTTCCTCTTTAAAAACTTTTGCCGAGTATTTGTATATTTAATTACATTTATTACATTAATTAATTATTGCATTAATTAATGTATTTCATTGCATCTTTTTCCGCTTTCCAAACGGATTGCTGATCTGCATTTACTGCATTCAGCCATATTTTGTTTATACTAACCAATTATTGTTCTAATTGAAATTTTCAATGTTTTATAGACTCTTTTTATTTTTATCGCTGTTAATTATTTTTCTGATTCAGTAAATATAAATAATTTATTAGAGTTTTAAATCTATATTAGAGCTTATAAATTTTCTTCTTTTATCATGGTGTATATTCCTTTTTTTGATTCATTATATTTGATTTTGTATCTATCTTTCTCCTTTCAGCACCTGTCTTATCTCTCATCTATCTCTTTCCTAAAAAATGTAGCACGGTTACAAAAATAACTAAGTAGGCATTATTGTCTGAAGCGCTTCTTCTCTTAAAAAAAATCCCTTAAGTTGGATTTTTTATTTTGCAAATCACTGCAGATTCTTGCTTGCAGGCTCCGTTCTTTAATGTGTTGGTCAAATTTTACATTTTCTTTCTACTTAATTTTTTCCTTTTGCTTTATTAATAAAAATAGAAAAATTAATTCCTGGACCTTGCTGGTGTTGTTGTTTATTAAGCTGTTGCTTTTGACTGATAGAATTGCAACATTTAACTGCTAAAGTTAATGATGATACTTTTGATTATCTCTGCTAAGTCGGGTCTTGCTTCTTCGACTTACACAAATAGTACACAGAGAAAAGAAATTCCATATGAGAACCAAATTTGTTGTATATATTATCTCGAATTCGGTTGTAATAAATAAATAAATATGGCACTCATAACGTTTTTAAAAAATGATTCTTGTGTATTTATAAAATATTATTGTGAATTGAGCAAAAGACTATATGTTAAAATTAACTTTTATTTAAAAAATAATTTATGAGAATAAGATTATACGTTACGAATTTCATAATTCGAACCAATGAATTCAGCTACTCCTTCCTTTACATAATGATTTATTCTTTTTTACGTAGTTTCTTCAACTTACCCCTGCAAACTATATGAACAATTATACATTTATTTTTATTTACAAATGGCTTTGCGAAATAATTTTGATTCAACATCCAACAATTATTGAAGAAATTTTCAGCAATAATGCGCTAAATAAATGATTGCATCTTCCATAAATAGAATAGATTTTAGCAAAGATAAAAATTGGTCACTCTCATTTGCTAGCTTTTAACACAGAAAATAATTCAAGATTATAATTTATTCTTAATAAAAATCAAAAAATGATGTTAGCAGTAGAATTTTGAACATATCAATGAAATTTTTTTCTGTGTGTAATAAGAAGCATTTTTAATTTTAAGGTATTTGGTTCTTCATTATGCTAATAGGGCAGAGGCTTTTTCACAACTAATTATCTACCTGCCTGCAATATAAATGTAAGAGCACACGTTTTTATTAGTAAAAGTGTCTTTTTAATGCATATGAATTGTTTCCGATGGCAACCCTCATGTAGTAAAATTAAAGAAAAACAATGGCATTCAAGATTTTCGAGTTTTTATTGTCTTTTTGCGTTGTTAGGTTTGATTTCTTGAGTTTTCTGTACAAAATTTGGGTAGAATGCCTTGATGAGCTGTATCAGCAGAAACGAAATGGCCATATGGATATGCTTTTTCCACAGTGATACATTGAAAGTTTTAGTTTTTACTAATAAATACATATTCGATAAAAATATCATGAAATATTTATTTTTAAAGGAAGCAAGCACAGTAACGTAGATTTAAATTTAATTGCTTATGTCAAGGTAAGACATTATGTCGAGACTTACACTATGCATTTTATGAGGCATTTTTTAATTCTTCCTCTAAGTTGCAGCGATATGCGTTATTTAAAAATAAACATAAGCAACAGGAACATACCCAAAAATTCAAGCAAAATCATATTGCTTACCCCTCTTGCTTCACCAACAACCAAAAATTTTATTCTAATTTAATAAAAAATTTCTAGTGTAAATGCCGTATATGTTCACTATGATAAATAGAAATAATACAATTTGAAATAAAAATATTTAATTAGTAAAAGGAAAAGAAAATATGATGGCAGAAAAAGTAGATTTTGTTGCGGTAACCCCTATAAAGGTTTGAACAGGCCTCATTAAAAATTTTATTCAAGTCTATGCAGCAGTTTTTACGTGATGGGAACGCAGACAGACAGACAAAAATTCTAAAAATAGGTGTTTTGTGTTCCATATCGATTGCTCCATACACCAACATCAAAATTATCAAAAAATATATCATGTACAGATGTATAGATGTAGTAGAATTTACACGAAACGAGTGTATTTTTTAAAGTGCTAATGATTTTAAACTTGCCTCCCTTTTTGGCTAAAAATTTATAAGGAGTTCCCTTTTCCTAAACCCTTTCCAATAGCCACAATACACATCTGCCGTTCACTGTTATTATGCTGTGTTACTACATTGCGCTTAGAGCTAGAATTTTCTCTTTTTTATTATAATTGGCGTCTTAACAATTATCTGTTGCTCTCTATTTATAGACGTCTTCATTTATTTATCTGGCCATTGCTTAACACAATAAATGCCTTTTTCTTTCCGGGAGGCTTGTACTGCTGTTTCTCAGTTTTTAATTGCCCTACACAATTATTGTTGTTCCTTTGTACGCATGTCCGAAGTTGTTCTCGAACTCATGAGCTGTTTTTCAGTAGGTACCTTTACTAACGCTGCCATTGAGGTTGCTCCTCTTGAGTTGGGTAATTGTAATAGTGCTGGAAGTAACTTATTCATCTCTATTTTTACCAAGCGCAAACAGACAATAACATAAGGGTTTCCAAGACTTTATTTAAGGGTAAAAGTAAAAAAAGAAGTTCAATCATACATTTGCACAGCCTTAGTGAACTTTCTTTTACTTTGAAACATCTTTAAGGTTGCAATATATGGCAAAAGTAGCTGCTGAAACAGAAAAAAGTTTCAATCGATAAGCTTGTAATTTGATGTGCACCGTAAAAATCATCGACCTACATATATTAACAATATTTGATATACATATGTACATAAAAATTGTAAATGTCCCTGTTGGGATACGATAAAATATTTAATTTAACTTGAAAACAATTACAATATATTTTTTTTTGTTGGTAAACAATTTTCAGCAAACGAAAGGAACACAACCAATACGAAAAAGCAATGTTATGAACTTCAAACAAACAAATCAATGGGAACAGTAAAACAAATTTTGGACCCAAATATTTTGCTTAAAGCAATATTTTTGATTGTTATCAAAAAAGGCAAAAGGCTCAATATTTTCATATAAAAATATTTTGTTTTGTTTGATTTTTAGCAGAATATTTTAATGTATGTAACACGTTCATAGATGTGTTTATAACAAAAAATCTACAAAAAGTTCGTTTTGACAGTTAAAAAACTTTTAGATTTTATTCGAAAAAATATTTTTTTAAAGTATGTAAATCTCAATGCTAACTAAGAATTGATATAAAATGTCAATTAATTTTTAACATAAATAGAAAAATAATTATTTTATATTCAAATTTGTGTTGTTAGCTTATAGCTTACATATATTAAAGCTTAATTATAAAGGTGTATGTTTATGTTTTAAACACAGAGATATTTTTAAATTTAAAATGACATGTAGTTTTTATTCAGAAATTTTCTTAAATTTAGTTATAAAAGTAAATTCTTATCTGCAGTCACCGCCTTAGTTATGTTTTTCCTTAAAAATTAAAACAGAAAATATAATTCCAAGGTACATTAAATAACCTAACGCTTTCAGTTTAATCCTCTCTTACCAACAAATTCAAAAACAACAAATATTGTAAAGTGCAGACAGATTTTGTGCCTTAAGAACTATTTATTATTTTAATTAAGAAATATCCTATCAAAAGCAACAGATATCGACCCTTATTTAAAAAGCCAAAAATACATTTTGGTTTGTGTTTTAACACTTTTTAGTTAAAGTTTATTTTTTCGTTGAGCTCTGGTAATTGCAAAATAAAAAACACCAAGAATTAAATGTCCCTTTCTATTTCTAAGCTCTATAATGACAAAACCATTCACATGCAATGCCTCGTATTGATTTTTTGCTAAATAATGTCATATCGCTCTTAACAACAATTAAAAAATGTCTAGGTTGTGGTAATATGAAGAGATGTGGCTTTTTGTTGTAGTCTTTATTTTGTACCTTTGCTGATGTACATATTGGTATGATGCCAATCAAAGGAATTATGAAACAATAACCAGAAAATGTTCAATACGTACATATATAGATAAGAAATTTTGATATTGTTGGATTTCTAATAACAGAATAAAAATTATACGATAAAAATTGAAACAGGTAGTTTGAGGGCCACCAACATTTTTTTATTAACTGTCCCAGGAAAAAGTTAAAAAATTAAGTATAATAAATATTAATGAAAACTGTTTAAGTTATAATATTTACGAGTAGCTTGCATTTTCTTTAAGAAAAGAAAATTATTGAAAAACCGGTTCTTAATTGTCGAACTTAATCTGGTTTCAACATTAATTTAAATATCAAGCAGCTTTGTTAATTTGAATCCATGCTTTACAATGACAAGCTCACTGAACCAGTTCATTTTAAGTGGAAACCACGATTAACCCATATAACTGTAAATTGAAAATAAAAACAACAATGAAACAGATTTATAATTTATTAAAATATTTTATAGTTCGAGGCCATTCAACGATCAATTTTTTAATTACAATATCGAGCTTATATTACTAACGAGTACCTACATCATAAGGCATGCTAATAGCCTCTGAAGCTACGGATCCATCTGACGGCCTAGACCATCGCTGAGTTAATATAAGTAAAAACTTGATATTAAAATTTAGAATGAGTTTTACTTGCATTGTCATTGGTATCAGATGAAAGATTTATGTGATAAAAATTCCACTAGGTGGCTGCGTAAGTGTATTTTATTTTATTTTATTTTATAAGCGTAGGATCTTGTAACTAAAAATATTTTATAAAAATTTTTTACACAACAAAAAATCTTACCTCAAAATATGTAAATTTTGCATACCTAAAAGGTCTCGATACAATATTTTAAAAACATATGAAATAAGTTGAATTATTGAAAAACTAAAAGATTATTATTTTTACATAAAATTTAAAAAATAGCCTTAATATAGTATAACAATTTAACTCAGTTATTTATTTAAAACAAAATTCTTTTTAAATTGTAAACGTTTCCTGTGCTTTGTATAGTATTGGGTATTTTGATTAATTATCAAAATTAAAAAAATCGCCATGTAATTTTAAATTTATTTTCGTATATTTTTTGACCTAGAGAAGATTTTTTAAAAATTTTTTCTAACCTACAAAATTTGTTGTCAATCCAAAGAAATAAATTTGAAAAAATCGGAAGTTCTGGCTTCGGTAAAAGCAAAAAGTAAACAAAATTAGAAAAAAAAATTTTTTTAATTTAAACAGTTTATATCACCTAAGCTATAAACGGTGATGCATACATCTAGCAAAAAAAAAAATAAATAAATGATTGACCGAACTTCTGCTTTGATCGTTTGCAAGCTTAAGCAGCTATAAAAGTGGAGCAACGGACGACTACGTACTTAAGTTTTCATAGTTTTAGTGAAATATGTTCGACGATGACGTATCGTAAATGCGAGTATAATAACTCTTTTTATTATTCTTTATTTCCATATTTAGCATATTATATTAGTATTTGCCAGATTGAAATGAAAATAAACCCTTTTCTTAAACAAAAGCTGCATCAACTATTTTTTTTTTTTTTTGTTTCTGTTTGTTTGTGCCAAAACTGCTTAGATCTTAAATAATTCTTCTAAATCTTTAAATCTTTTGTTTACTCATAGCAGGATGCAGTTAATTTTGGCAAAAATTTAAACTGTTTTCAGAGACTGTAAAAGAGAATTATGTAATCTTAATTCAAAATTGTGTGGGTCATGCATAAAAGGGGTTAAAATTGCAAATAGAGAAAAAGTTTTTAAACAAGTTCTGCTGCTTTTGAAGTTTAATGTGCTTAAAATTTCAGTTACACAAAAAAGCCAGCAGAATACTTGCAAGTCAAAATAATTTTTTTTTTTTAAACAGTGCTTTCGAAAGGAGTACATGAATGTGTTAATTTATGGTTAGATAAGTATGCTTAAAAAAACTTGTTTTGCTGTAAACCAAGATTACAAACTCACACATAGAATATTGGTACAAGTCTTTTTAAATACTTTTTCTCATATTGTGTATATACGTTAGACATTTATACTGATAAAACTTACTTGGATATGTGAATGTGTGAGTAATATATTTGCATAAAATATTTTGTTTCAACTGCAGGTGGTGTTTAGTAAACACGCGGGTTTTCTGATTATAAATTAATAATGATTTGAAATTAAACGCATTTTACATGAATGCTTTCTATTATGAGTTAAAATCATTTGATAGTATCAATTTTATTAAAAAATGACGAAAAACGCTTTCGAAAATTTTTTATAATAATTTTAACGAAAAAGCTCAATTTTCATTTTTGGACTTAAAAAGTCCTATAATAACAACTATCATCGAAGTAAAAGACATTATTTATGTAGCATTTTTTTTAATAATTTAATCTTTATTATTATGTAATGATCTAAATGTGTTACTTTAATCTTAAGACAAAAGTTTTAAGTTTATTTAAAATATTTGTGAGAAGTTTCCAAAAAAGCTAAGTAAGCGGTAGCGAAATTGCCATCGAGACATAATTTTACCCTTAACAATCAATATCGGTGATTTATTAGTTTAATTGGGATAAAAAATAGCACAATATTTCTTTAAAAATGAATTATTTTAACTTAATATTCCCATGGTTTATTTAAATGTGAAATGAAATAATGCCTAATAAAAAATTTTAGAAAAAAATTTTCTTAATAATCATGAAATGTTTAACCATAACATTGGAGTTGTCTAATATACTACCAGAATTTGTCATAATTAAATACACTACATTTAGTACCTTTAATATCTTAGAATATTTTTAGTGTAAAGCAGTTGCTAATAGCAAAATGAATTGTTAAACCTACCCTTCTGGTCATTATCATTCGTGATCATCAATAGTGAACTTTTGTTAGACATGTAACTAAATACTTGATAAGAATAGCAATGATTTTTATTGGTGCATGTTTTAACTGCCTTTCTTATCTAAACAAACAGTTAAAATATTATCACAAAGAAGACATATGGCTATGTGTTCGGTCCTCAGAACATAAAAGAAAGTTAAAAAACTTTACAAAGAGAAATCAAATACATATTGTGTTTTTTCAAGTCTCCTTGATAGGTCTTACATATGGAATCTGGAATTGAATATGGAATCTTGAACAGAATTTAAGCGAAATCTTAAAATTACCCCTTTGAAGTGATCACCTCAGGAAAAAATCACCGGGCATCATTTTTAATTTATTTCTATAGTTAAATTTTTAAATAACTGGCTTGAAATTTGTCCCATAATTGACATAGCTCTTCATATCTTAGTGAGGTTGTGGTGCGCATTCAAATATAAGTGAAAAAATACGAATTGAAAGTATCAAATCATTTATTCCAATTAATTTAATTGCCTCTTAATCCAAGTTTAATACAAGGTATTAAAAATAATAGTTTTACTAACATTTAAAGGGTCATCCAAATGTGACGCCTAGATGTCAGCACTATGTAACTTTTACACGGGACATCTTTTCAAATGACATAAGCCATTTTGTTTTATTAGAAGGTAGTACAGTTTTAACCATGGACAGGTACACATTGCAACAACGTCGTAATTTCGCTAGTTGGATTATTGAACAACGAACAACAGATCCATTGTTTTCAAGCAAAATTTTGTTTAGTGACGAAGCTCATTTCAGAATGGATGGATTCGTCAATAAGCAAAAGTTTCGTATCTGGTGTGATGAAATTTCCTGTGTTATTCATGAAAAATCTCTACACCCACAAAAAGTTACTGTTTGGTGAGCATTTTGGGCAAATGGAATCATTGGGCCATTTTTCTTCGAAGATGATGCTGGAAATGCTGTTACTGTGAATGCTGAGCGATACCAATCAATGTTGAGAGACTTTTTATGGACACAATTGAATCATATTGATGTGTCTGACGTCTATTTCCAGCAAGACGGTGCTACATGTCACACAACTCGAGAAAACTTTACGCTTTTGCGATCAAAATTTCCTCAATGTGTAATTTCACGAAATGCAGATTTCATTTGGCCTCCAAGATCATGTGATCTAACACCATTAGATTTTTTTTGTGGGGTTTTTTGAAAAGTCGAGTGTATGCTAACAAGCCACAAACGTTTAATGATCTACAGAACAACATTCAAGTTGCAATTCGTGAAATAACACAAGCAACATGTCGGAAAGTCATTAAAAATTTCGATATTCGGATTGATGTCTCCAGACGCAGTCATAGTGGACATTCGAATGATATTCTATTCCACTTATAATTGTAATGGATCATACTTTTGATAAAAAAACAGCCTGAAAAAATAGCAAATAGTTTGTGTTTTATTTCAAAGAAACATGTAGGCGCGTTTTTTGGATGACCCTTTATATATGAAATATTTAATTGCGATAGATTTTCAACGATAATGTAACTGTTTGTTTAATTTTACAATATAGTTTTTTGTTTTAAAGCAAGATAGTTCTTCTTATAATTTTTTTTTAATTCTCTTATCAAAAAATGAAAATGTAAATAAAGTTAAATGTACCAATTAAAAATGGAATTTGAAAAATAATAAAACTTTCTTTAAGGCATATTATTCATTTTTAAAGCAAAATGAAATAGAACTAAAATAAAACTGAAATAAAACTTATAAACCATATTTTCCTGAATATGAAAAATTATTAAGATAATATGACTTTTACATTTTTCTCCCATTTGTTTTGAAAATATGTATAGAGAAACAATAAGCCTTATTGATATGTTGTTGTCGTTAAATAATTTAAGGAAAAGAAGAGGTCTTAATCTTAGCAACTAAATTCTGGTGAAAGCTGCTACTTATTTATTTTGCTCATCTATGTTAAAAACAAGTAGGGTGTTATATTCGGCTATGCCGTTGCTTAAGTGCAGTAACTCCAATCTCAAAAAAAATTTTTGGGGTGACAGAGAATTAAAAAAGAAAACTAAAACTTAAGCCCTTTATATAATTAAAAAAATTGTCATCGCCTATAATGGGTTAAGCATTTTAAAAAATTTTAAGTATCCTTAACGCTTCAAAACACATCTTAAAAATATGTTGCACAATCGTATTTTCTGCAAAAGGTTCCAAAGTCCATTACTCGAAGAATTTGGACGAGCACAAATTTATTCACTTGATGTTTTTTTTCTTATTTTTTAGCTCTCAATCGCACCATATATTTGTTTTATTGATAGGAGTTTCCTTACTTAACTATATTTGTTTCAAATGATGTGGCAAGATAAGAGGCAGTTAATTTTAAATTGCAGAATGTTCAAAACTATGTCTGACCGATTTCCGTATTTAAATTTTGTCTAGCTCATCTAGTGCCTTGGCGGACAGACGGCCGTCACTCAATCGACTTTGCTATGCAGAAGCAGTAAGAATATATATAACTTATAGAGTCGGAAATGGGTATTGAAGAAATTACAAACGTAATGACAAACTTAGTTATACTCCTCTTCCACCTGTGGTGAAGGGTATAAAAACGAAATGATGTTCATTGGTATGTTCAAAAGTATACATTTAATAAACCTTAATGCACTGTTGAAAACAAGAAAGTAATTGAATAAACTCCTTTAAATCAGTTAACAAATGTTTATTCACTGAAAATATTACACTTTCTATATTTAATTGTAAATTTACTTTTATATAATTACTTACAATTTTGTGCCTTTATCAAGAAGTATTAACTAACAAAAAATTTTTAACAATGTTTTCAAAAGCTTTCAATATAAATTTAAATCGATTCCAAAAATAAAAATAAAATACAAAGTGAAATAAGATATCAAATAACATTTTAACAACATTATATAAAAAAAAACAAATAACAAATTCTAACCACCCCCGTGTGAATTCATCTCGGAACTTCACTCGTTTAAAATATTTTTTTTTGTGGCCTCTTAATAATTCCATCACACGTTTTAATTTCAGCAGATCTTTTTGTACCAAGCTTATCAGCATAAATTGAATTCGCACAACACGTCCGCGTCAACACTTAGACCTTAAAATACATCATCACAAATAAGAACTAAGGCGCCGACTTGTAAAGAAGCACTTGGTAGGCACAATTAAACTCTTCTCATTAATTCCGGAAGATATTCTTTTATCCAGCGCTTCCAAAATCCATTCTTTAAATTTTGTCAAATTCGCCATTATTTTTTTTAACAAATAAGTTTGGGGTCAAAATTATTGGGAGCTTGCGTGGTATTTATACCTCCTAGCAAAAAATGGTTTGGTGATATGGTTTCAGATTCATATGGTAATACAGGAATGTCTTTTAAAGGGCTTGAGCTCACAATATTTCCACAGTCGATTAAAGACTTATAAATACATTCAGTCTAGGAATAATCTTTCCTAATAGTATGGAAAGCGTCTTCTTTACTGATTGTATTAATCGTTGCCAAACACTATCAGAGCTTGGATCATAAGGTGTGTTAAAAATCCATTTCATTCCGAAGGGTGTTGAACTGCATATTATCTCATTGTAATCCATATAAAAAAGCTTGTTTTTTAGCTCTTTTTTATCTCTAAAAAATTTCTACCATTATCGCTGCTAATTTGGATGGGTGCTTCACGTCTGTTAACAGAATTATTTAAAGAAAATAAAAACGAATCAGTTGACCAATCAGTTACAACTTCAACACGTATTGCTCTAATTGTTAAACACGTTAATAAGGCAACCCATATCTTTTCTTGCCAACGATGTACCTTAATATTAAAGGGTCCAAAAGGATCACCACCAGTATAAGAGAAAGGCTTAATAAAAGGAGTTACTCTATCAACTGACAGGATACCCATCTGGGGTTGAATTGGCTTAGCTTTTCTTATCTTACAAACATTTCACTTGTTTTCAATAGTCCGAATTAGGATTCTTAAAGAAGGGATTCAATATTTCTGACATATGTCTCCCATTACATTACCGATATTTTGAAGACATTTTTTGTGATAAAATTCTACTATAGACAGGAGAACCTATCATTTTTCGGCAGTATTAAAGATCGTTTGGCATAGCTTGAAAGTATTGACGCATTATTTTAACGACCACCAAATCGTAGTAACCCAATTTCATCAACGTTAGGATTTATTGTTTTTAAATCACTTGAATTTGCATTTAACCAATTGTTCTGGGCGGCCAAAAATTTCTGACAAAGTTTGAATGATTGCATTAACATTCTTCGAGCTGACTAACAATGATTCAACTGATTCTCGCTTATCTCCCTCAAGACTTTCTCTGAGACGCATTATATTATGAAGTTCCGAATATTCAAATTCTTGAGTTGAAGCTATAAAGGATTTATAAAAAGGTTGCCAATCTTCTGGTAACGCCGAAAATTTTGAAAGAGAGTAAATTTTTTTTGTCGGTGATTGCTTAACGACTGCGATGAACTTATTTGTGTTAAATACAAAGTAAATGGTGAAGCATGCACTATAGGCTGAAAATTTACCAAAGAGGAACCGTAAGGAATTGAAGGTAGGAATGTTTGAATTCGATGCATATGATTGGCTTAATGGAATTAAATCAGAAGCTATAACACTACTTGAAGCTGTCGAATTTTTGGTGGTTGCAATATTATAAGCCGATACACTGGAATCAATAAAATATATTTCTGATAAACTTGAAGAATTTCGAACAATATTTGACTCTGCAATTCTTCAATTTTATTTTAGGGCCGTAATTGAATTCTGGGTGCTTAAATTATTTGTCTTCAATAATGTTTGCATACTTATAATTTGATTTAATAAAAGACCTTACATACCTCCTAGACGTTTATCAATTTGAAATGTTACCTGTTCCTGGGTCCGATAAATATGAAAACACGTCGGACTACATTAGTAACCTCTACTCTCCGCAAGTATTTTTGCCTTTATTTAATTTTGTCCACAGACTATAGATAAGCACCAGTTGGTGTCACTATATCTTCTTCGAAAGCGCTTTTGTTATATTTAGACTGGGGCCATAGAGTGGACAACGGCTATTAAGGGTTATACATTTCAGCCATGCCTAGAAAGACCCTAAATGGACCCAGTCGTTTACAAGTTTTAAAGATTAATCTGACTTAGCATTTAAAGATACAGTACGTTCATAAATAATAGCACATTTGCTAATCTGTAAATTAATAATTCATAAAATTTTAACAGGGCATGCTATAATTTTTATCTCTTTGTGTAAACTTTATTAATATGTTCTCTTTTCAAAATTGAGCTCATTTTACACAAAACTCTCAGGAATTACAAATACCGATATCAAAATTGCTTACATTTATATATTTAGCATATTTAAGCGTTCAAATTGTATAGCACAAATGCAAAAAATTCTTTGTATAATAAAGACTAAACAACAACTTCATTTATTTATTTAACAAAACCAATAAAAGAAAACCTTTTAATAATTTATTAGACCACCTTTCGATTTAATGCAATTAAACATTCTATTTTTCATAGAACTTGTTAATTTTTTTAGAAGAGCCTGATCCAGTGCCTCCCATTCCTATAAAATTGAATTTTTGAGCTCATTAACACTCATGAATTGACGATTGCCAGCATAAATTCTCCTGACGAGAATACTCCATATGTTTTCTATAGGGTTCATATCTGGAGAGCAAGAAGGCCATTCCAAAACATCGACATTATTTGAGCTTAACCATTCTTTTGTAAATTTGCTGGCATGGCAGGCTGCATTGTCTTGCTGAAAAATATATTTCTTATTTATATTATTATGTAAAAATGGCAATAAACTGCACTTTTCACTATTCATTTTGGTTGGTACGATTTGCAACTCCAAACAGCATTCTTCAGTAAATGCACCCCAAATCATAACAGAACCACCACCAAAGTTTCTTCGTGAGAAACATTGGGGTTCTTTTCGTAAGTCACGCCAGTAATTATTATTGCCGTCAGGGCCATCTAAATTAAATTTTTTTTCATCTGAAAAAATTATCTTTAAAAAGAAATAAATAAGTTAACCATTTTACAACTCAAAGGTGTTAAATAACTTACATTTGACCAATTTGTATTCATATTATTTTTGCAAAACTCCAAACGTGCATTGATATGACGTTTCAAAAGGCGAGAAGCTTTTTTCATTCTCTGTCTTTGAATATGTTTGGAAGAGTTTAGAACATTCCAAATGGTCGTTTTGCACACTTTGTTGGAAACGCATGCAGCAAGTTGGTTACACCTTTTGGTACTGTTGCTTGCTGTCCTTAGAATAAGACTGCGCTCGCGTTCATTCAACTTTTTTTTTCTACCACTGCTTTTATTTTTGCCATAATTTGCAATATTTGCCAAATAATTATAAACAACCTTTCGACTTCTGCAGATTTGAATTGCAATTTCATCTTTCGACGCACCAAATTCTGTCAATGTTAAAATTTGACCTTTTTCAAATTCGCTAAGTACTTTTCCGCGTGGCATTTTGCTTATAACTAATATTTTTAATAAAACTGAATGCAATATGTTGTTTTAAAACAGTAGTGTTTTTATACAAAGAATTTTTTGCATTTGTGCTATACAATTTGAACGCTTAAATATGCTAAATATATAAATGTAAGCAATTTTGATAACGGTATTTGTAATTCCTGAGAGTTTTGTGTAAAATGAGCTCAATTTTGAAAAGAGAACATATTAATAAAGTTTACACAAAGAGATGAAAATTATAGCATGCCCTGTTAAAATTTAATGAATTATTAATTTACAGATTAGCAAATGTGCTATTATTTATGAACGTACTGTATACTCGTATTTGTAAGAATGTTTACGTTTTTATTTACTTTTCGGCAAAGAATGTATTTTCAAAAAAACTTTGATATTAAGGCTATTTAAAAGAAAAAACATTCTGTTTGTGGGAAAATAAGAGCTGTTTGTGTATATTTTGTTTTCTGTTGGCTGAAATAGATTTATCTGTAGTAGCAATTTCTAACAAACCAATACAAAAAACTCATGATTAAATTAGTAACTTATAAATTTATTCTATTTACAACATTTCATAAGGCAACCCAGCAAAATAAACTTCAATAAGAACTTTCGCTATGCATTACCTTATAGCTTCGCCACTCTGTGCATTACTTAGTAACTTATTATTTTCTTATAAAAAATAATGAATTAAATTTAATAGCGGAATATTATGTTTATAAGTACTAAAAGATTCGCTTATTTTTGGGTTATAAGTATTTAATTTGTATAGGATTATTTTAGTGATATCCAGAGCAAAAATAATTAGTTCTTTCAGTCAACTCAGTTGCGACAACGATTTTTGATTAGTAAATAGCTTACTAGTAAGTAAAGTTTTAGCCGGAAAGGCATCATTGTCTGAATTTCGAGCAAATGAATAGCTTCGTTTCTCACAATTTTGTTGAAACTTAACTTTGTTAGCGTTTTTCCTAAAATGGAATATTTAAGAACATGGTATATACATACATGTTTATTAATAAGTTTTAACTTAATGTAATGCATAAAATATGATATAGAATTAATTACTGCTTCTACTCTGCAATGTTTTTATGATAACGATAATTTCTTTTGCCTTGAAATAGATGTTTAGACGTTTTCAGCGCAGGATTAATTATAGACTGAAAGGAAGCAGATATAATAAAACCCAGTTGGTAATGAAAACTCAAAATCTTAGTGCCCATCTAGGAGCATTGTAAGGCAAAGCTTCAGCGGTTGATGACAAGAACAAGGACGCAGACAACTGCTGCTCTGCATATTCAACCAACGGACAAGCCGTAAACCCATAAGGACTAAATACATGTATTTGATTCAGGTAATAATAAGAATTAAAAGAAAATTTGTATGTTAACAATAGAGCATCACAACAGCAATGAGGATAGGATGACAACAATATGAGAATATTCCTGCTGGCAATTCCACGTTACATAGAGAAAACAGATTCGTTATGACAACCGAATTTGTTGGCAATCGAATTTTGTCTTGTTGTTTTGAATTCGATCAACTTGACTGACTCGAAACTTAAAAGAAAAAATAGTTCGAGAAAGAGTAGTATCAATATCAAATATTTTTGTGAGTTAAAACAACAAACTTTTGTTTTCAATTTTAACTTTTATTTTCAAATTAAATTACAAGAATATGATAACGTAGAATAAATTTCATGATACAAAACAAAAACTTCGTCCTCACCACACAACGTCTTTTATTTAGTACTGAATTTTTGGTTTTCACTAAATTTCTTCTACCTTGCATTCCAATCAAAAATCCCGCAATGCCTATAAATACATAAGTTAAACGTCTTCAAATTGTTTTCATTTGCAAATATTTTTTAAAATTTACTGTAAACTTACCCTTTCACAAAACTGGCGAACTTTTCGATCTTTATTTCGAAAATAAAATATTGTTTAAATTTATGAATACAAATTTAATTTTTATTATTGCAGCTGCTCTACAAAGACTCTACACAATTCTAATACACACCTAATAATGCTGGATTAGAAAAGTTCAAAAACTCTCGATAGCCGATTTTTTTGTCGCCTATTGCTTGTCGCTTGCAAAAACATTTTTCTACACCATAAATTTTATAATCATTTCATGTTTGTTTTAGGTGTCTAATTGTTTCAAGATAAAACGTGTTCAAGCTTTTAGCTAAATTTTGATTTAACTTTTACAACGTTGGCACAGATGATTTTAAGTTACTTTAACATTACTTTTTACACATTAGTTTACGTTTAAAATTTAAATTCACATACCAAATCTGAAATAAAATAACTGTAATGAACTAAATAAATGGATTTGCTATGTGACTCCTCGAACATCCATGCGTAAAAATAATATTTAGTAACAGTTTAAACACACAAAAAACGCACATGCACATATATACGAATGTATTTTTGTATATCAGCACGAGAATTAAAAAAAATGCACCAATACTAGAGAAAATAGTTTGATTTGATATTCTAGTGTCAATTTATATATGCAAGAGTTGAACACGTACATATTTGTTGACATTAAAGAGTAAAAACGATTGAATTGAAATTTTTATGTGTGCGCCCGAAAATACAACAACTACCAATTACAGTTAAGTTGACTAACAACACAAAAGGCGGATGTGATAAAACTTGACACTCATAAGGACCCTTATTTATACCCCAAAATTAGATTAAAAGTTTCCAATCACTTGTTCTTCAAACTTTAACTCTAGAATCAACGCTATATGTATGGCGACCTAATGTAATAAATGACAAATAGTCGCCTTTTCGACGCATCCTTGATATCTTTTATAGCTTAATTTATTGTAGCAAAAGTTGTGTATTATATTCGTTTTTAAGGAAAAAAAAAAAGCGAAAAGAAAACATTACTATTGAAAACACAAACAAATTAGCAATTGGATAAATTGTATCCAGTATAATTGAGCACATGATGAAATAAGAAAAATAACAAATTTAATAGTTGTGAAAATCTTCTAAGTAAGTACGTGCTCGTGCTAGCAATTTCACCGATTCTAGCACAAACAAAAGAATGCAGTGGGGACAGTTTTGTCTTTTGCTTAAAAATTATCTGAACTAAACCGAGAATTGCATTAAATATTATAACGAAAATTTTATTTATAGTTGAATTCTGGAAAAATTAACTTTATAGTTATTTGAGCACAGAACATTAAACAAATAAGCAATTAATTTAAAAAATCTAATAATCAAAAATCAAATAAAAACTGAATGTATTGTAACTTTAAATATTTATTCACTATGCGATTTCAAATCTTTGATTTAATTAATCACTCAAATGAACTTACTGAAATATTCTCAGGACAAAACAATTTGGGTGCCGAAATTCTTTGCAAAGATTTTAGAATCCAAAGGCGTGATATTTAATCGCTGTTGTCGATCTGAAAACTGGAACTTTAATCTTTATATTATATAGAGTCGATTTTGGTTCTATCTTCTTGAAGATTTTTTGGAACTACTCATATTTTTTATTTTTAAGTAATAAAGGCGAAATTATAACAGATGTGACTATTAGAGTAACAGTTTTTTTTTTCTGGAAATATCAGAAATTATTTAAGTTTTGTTAAGTCTCTTAAAGTTAAAAGAGTGTTTCAAATTTATTCAAATGTATGAAATCTGATGCTTTAGTTTCTTTCCTCAGTCGTTATTGAGCTCTTATCGAGTAAAGACTATTTTGTGAGCAGTTTTGAAGTTTATAATTGCGTTCATAAAGCAAAGTAAAAAAAAAAAACTTTTTTAATAGCGTTTAATAAAACGGTGCTTATAATTATTAAAAAAATATATTTATACATATAAATATAAAACAAAATAAGAAAGGTCGTGATTATTCAAGACTCTCATAGATTTAAAAAAAATTAAAAAATGACCGAACCACCTGGCCGGGGTGGTCTTACAAACCCAACGATAACCATAGTATCAGTTCACCCGGAGAAAAATTTCTGGTTATCGAAAGGACAGAAATTTTTGACACCTTGCCAAATGTTTCACCTTTCCTAATTAAAAAAGGAGTCGAGAGTATAGCTGGAAGAGAAGTGCAACAGTGCACAAAACTGTTAAATGGAACAATTTTGATACAGACAAAAACACTTTCGCAAGCCAACATAATAAAGGTAAATGACAAAGAACACCCAGGTCTAAACTTCGCAAAGGGAGTAATTTATTCCAATGTAGGTAGTAGGCAAAAAGAAGGCAGCTGTTATATATTACCAAAGACATTCCCAGCAAAGCACATGCTTTTTGAGAGTGGTGAAAAATAATCAAGTAGATAAACCATCCACCTCTTCTTTCATGATTTCCCCAACAGAAGCACAACAACAGTGATTCACCAAAGATTATTCGGATCTTTGGATGTCGGGAATGGATACAGACCAAATTAGCAGTTCTCCGCAAAGAAATAATGGGAAACCGCCAATCATCTTACCAACAAAAGCATCAAAAAAGCCTAAAAATAAAATTAAACAAGCTCCACGTAAATCTAAACGACCTAGTAAAAGCTAATCTCATAACAATGTTACTTTTATTTTTTCACTTGCTACCTTTTTCCATTTAAACCGTTGTTTACTTTACATTTCAATACTACCATTTACTATTTTAACTTTTTATCTTACACACATTTGTTGCCATACCTTATTTCATTTATTATGTTACTTCATACATACAGAGGCTGCTGTAGTCAAAGTGGTAAACACGTTGACTACAAACCTGGTTGTTTCAGGGTTCAAATCCTGTGGCAATCAAAATACAAAAAAATGTTTTTTTCTGTTTAATGGTATAAATACATATTCAGAATGAACAAAAAAACGTGCAGTCTCCTTCGTCGGTACTTTCTCCTAGCAGATTCGCCGGTGAAGTAAAATAAATAACTCTCTCTCTCCTTTCACCACCTGTCTTATCTCTCATCTATCCCTTTCATAAAGAATGTAGCACGGTTACGAAAAATAACTAAATAGGTTTTAATGCCTGAAGTGCTACTTCTCTTTATAAAAAAAAAAAAAAAAAAAAAAAAAAACATTTTATTAAATTCAGTTATAAATTCTTTGCTGCCTTAACTTGATAATGCATTTCTCGAAGTTTAACGAAAAGGAGCAGTCAGCCTAAAACTTTTCTCTTAAACATTCCTTTAAATTTATATCATTCATCACAGTATAAAAATCTTAACATACATGTTTTAAAACATATATAAACCCACGAAGGCTGAACATTGCCTTCGTTAGTCTATACAAAATTTTACTGAGAGATAAATAAGATTGCTTTAAATAAACAGTGTTCGGAAGTTATTGTAAAAACATTATGGCGGTTCTCCCTAATCAGAAAAAGCATAATTACAAAATATTTTCTCTATAAAATTTTAGCAATATTCCTTAGGACAACATAATGACTCTGAAGATCTTACAATGGAACATTAACGGCTATCTGAGTAATTACAATGATTTACACATACTTATTAAAACCCAATTCCCTAAAATCATATGCACTCAACAAACCCATCTTCACTCCTCCCTCAATTGGAGTATTCCTATCAACAATGTTTTACATACTCTGAACACATCAACTACAAGGTACGGTGGCATTTCAATATTATCCCATAAATCCTGCAACAAAAGCAGATCAATATTACTAACGATTTCGATATAATGTGTATTGAAATAGTTTCTATTATTAAGTTTACCTTATTTAACACTGATATTTCTCCTACTAAAACCTTCACGGAAAAGAGTCTTGTATATGCTTTTAGATCAAATTTACCGAATGTTATAGTTGGAGATTTTACCAGTCCTCATATGGATTGGGGTTTAACTACCAATAGCCGTATTAGTACCATTTTAACCAAATACGTCAATAGATTTGATTTAGTTTTATTAAATGACAAATCTCCCACCCATTTAAGTACTCATGGTACATTTTCTTATATTGCCCTGTCATTTGTATCATCTATACTTGCATCTCAGGCAAGTGGAAAATTGAAACCAATTTAGTTGGAAGTGATCATTTCCTAATTTTTATCACACCGTTTCTTACGAGCAATGGTGACGTGCACTTTATTAAACCCAACTTTAATACAAGATTAGCAGATTGGACAAAGTACAAAAACTTATGCGAGTCTTTTGAAGTAGCAAGACCTGTCTGTGATAACATAAATATGGAAACTGCCAACATTTGCAAAGTTATTTTGCAATCAGCAGGCAGATCAATACCCCACACATTATCAGCCCAAGAAGTTTCCGTTGTGGAATAACGGGCTAGAAGGATTAAAAGCAATAAAAACAGATAATGGCTCTTGTTTAAAAAAGGTATCGAAGAAAGCTTTAATATCTGACCTAACCTCCAAAATTACATCCTCAACCCCTACCGATAAAATTTTGTCAAACATCCCTAACTTCACAGGTTATAAAACAACATATGGAAATAACAGAACTTCCACCTCAGTAAATCAGAACTCCATATTGACGGATCCGGGGTAGGTAATGAATTCGGAAAATACTGGTCACATCTTTCCGGTTACTCTAATTTCTCTAAAGCAGAAAAGCAAAACTTATACATATAGTTTAATAATCGCATATGCGGAAGCCACGAGAATGGAGTCTAAAATAAACTTAATCGAACTTTCTTCAGTGCTGAGAAAAATAAATCTTGATAATCTCCTAAATGAAATAAAAGACTGGTGCGGCTATTCGAGAACGTGACTCTCCTCTCCAAACTACAAATATATTCACATTTACCGCCTAAAAAACTGTCAATGCGAAGGTCAGTACATCAACAAACGATACAACTGAAAAGATCATATAGATTACCTATTTGAATCTCTTTCCCAACGCCTGAATATAATAAAATGTTTAATTAGCTCTAAATGGAATTGCACTCAAATTAACCTTATTTCTTTAACAAAAGCTCTCGTTCTTTCAAAGATCAATTACAGTCGACAATTTTACGGTTATATTCCAAACTCACAAATTAAAAAAAGAAATTTAATTATAAATCCCTACATTAGAACTTCCTTTGGAGCACTACGTGCAACACATGTATCAAACTTAAGATTTGAATCCAATATTAGATCTCTGAACAACCAAAGAGGATTGGGTGCCAAACTCTTTTACACGTTACACAGTAACGAAAATCCTTCAAACAAGTTATTAAAAAAATAGAACGCTGCAAGAAAATTCTAAAAGTTCCTTCTTTCATATACACATCAATCAGAATGCAACAATATTGGTTTTCTGACACGCCAATCGAGGACAAAAAATAAAAGTGGAATGTTTGTAGTCTGCACAGATTCTCTTTTTTCTTTACGTTCTGCAATCAATACCTTAAACAACAAGTATTATGCATCCAGTATAAGAAATATGCTGATTAGGAAATTTCCTAATATAATGTTGTTATGGGTTCCCGGACACAGTGGAATCTATGCATAGATACCATGGTATTGAACTCGCAGATAGTATTGCAAAAAGCGCCGAAAGGCACCCATTGTACTTCTCCCATAACTTTAATAAAAGGGATATGAGCGAATATACACTTAAAAGATAAGGACAATATTTTTAGCATATGCTCGAATCGGTATCGTATGATAAACAAGGACAAAAAAACAATATACGACTATATGACAGATTATGGTAAAGGAATCTAAGACTCGACTGCAACAAATATGTAAGACTTAGACCAGGGTATACTAGATTGACGCATGAAATCCTGTTTGATTGTAATATTACCCCATTTTGCACTTGTCAGATTAAGTATCCCACAACCCCGCAACAACTGTTACATTCCTACAATAAATAATGCAGGAAACACAGTTTTTCAAAACATAGATCCTTTGTCAGCTCTATCCTATCCAAATATGCAAAACATAATCATGTTAACAAAATTCCTGAAAAATTCCAATTTATATAATAAAATTTAATTTAAATCTTTCATATTCATACATGTTTATATTAAAAGTACAATAATGTTAAACAGTATTTAATATACAGATATAGTCATATCTATTTACACAAATTAAAAATTTTAGAATTTTTAGTTAGCAGAAACATTTTGCTGCTATGTTAATAAATTTGCGACAAGAAAACTTCCTAATTGTAATCCTCAAAATGTATAGATTTTGCTAGTTTAAAATTTTTAGCAATAAAATTGGTAGTTGCTGATTAAAAACACAAAAGAAGTCTGCTCCTCATATTTCAAAATTATTTACACAAATTTATTTACATTTAAAAGTATTTACACAATAGAAAAAACATTATAAAACACCAATAAAAAAACAAAAATGATTAGTAGCCAGATAAATTTCCTTCAGCATCTATGACAGCTTGAAGTCTAGCTGGAATAGATGCAATCATATTGCGTACAAACTCGATTTCTAAGCTGTTCCAGATATTTATTATTTCATCAATAGTTTCCTCTCGTTTTCGGCCCATTTGGATAGATCTCTGCCTTTTTATGAATGCCCATACATTCTCTATTATGTTTAGATCTGGACTCTGGGGTGGCCATGGAAGAACATCTTGTCCAACTCGATTTAAAAACGTTGTTGGTAACCATGCTTTGTGGCATGGAGCATTATCATGCTGCAAAATCCAATTTTCATCAAGTAATAATCTCTGAGTCGAAGAAAAAACATGGTCATTCAAAATATGTAGATATCCTGCCTGGTTTGGAGTGCCTTGTATTGGTACTAGGTCTCCAAATCCATTGTATGAGACACATCCCCAAAACATTACAGAACCCCCGCCGAAACGATTAAGAGGTTGTACCGCTTTATGCTTTGATCCTTTGGAAAGGTGCATATAAGTTTTTCCAAATGATCCTTTAAATTGAAAAGAGGACTCATCCGTCCATAATACACTATGCCAAAACTCCATTGGTTTATGGATATACTCCATGGCGAACTCTATACGTTTTTTTTGTTTTTTTTTCAGATATGTCTATTTATTTTCTCATGACATAGGTCTTAATATCATACGTTCTTAATCTTCTCCGAATTGTGGATTCACTTACAGGTTTTCAAATGATGTTTTCTGCCTCTGCAGGAACTTTAACCGGACTTCCGACTGGATTTTCTGCGAATATTTTAAGAATAGAACGATCTTCTATTTTATTTGTCACATATTTCCGACCACTTCTGACCCTATTTTTTAGGCTTCCATAGGTCTCTTTCTTCTTTACTAAATGGTATACTGTTTTCCGACATATTCCGTACTCTTTTCCCAAGTCTGATGCCGAGGAACCCATTCCAAACTTCGTTGCGATCTCAACTCGCGTTTCGACGGGAATTTCCTTTATTTTCACCATTTTTAACGTTTTTTAGCGACTTTTGTATAAATATTTACTTTTATGCAATAAAAATTTGCTAACTATCAACACAAATGAGGTTTTTTAACAGATTCCAGCGTTTTTAACTTAATTTCACGAATGTGTAAATATTTTTGACAGACAAAATAAGTGTGTAAATAGTTTTGAAATATGAGGCGCAGACTTCTTTTGTGTTTTTAATCAGCAGCTACCAATTTTATTGCTAAGAATTTTAAACTAGCAAAATCTATACATTTTGAGGATTACAATTAGGAAGTTTTCTTGTCGCAAATTTATTAACATAGCAGCAAAATGTTTCTGCTAACTAAAAATTCTAAAATTTTTAATTTGTGTAAATAGATATGACTATGTCTGTACATGTTAATTATGTATGTTGCTATTGCCCTTTTTGTATTTAAATTTATTTAAATCTATTTATCGTCAGCTTTTTTTTATATTGTCAATATGAATTTGCATTATCTTAAAAAATTGTGAATTTGGCAGATTTATTTATTTCTTGATGTCGCTGGAAGTTTCCAAATTAAAAATATGCGCCAATCATATATGATGTTGCCATGTTTGTGATCTTTTCAATTTTCGTTTTTTTTTCAGGATTATTTAGTAAAACATATGTATATCTATGTTCTGGCACGCGCAGCAATTTGAGAAAATTATTTGGTCATGTTTTTTAAATTTAGTTATATGAGGTTGCCTGAAATATTCTCTTATACTTACGATTTTAGGCCGCTAGGTTTCGTGCGATTAGTTATTCAAATTCATGCATTTGATAAAACAAAAATTAAGTTCGGTTTTAGCTGAAAAAATTTTTAAATTAAAAAAAAATAGTTACATGATTAAGAAGAACTGCTGCTTATTGTAACCTAGAGTCATTCAATGAAATCGTTAAGAGATTTTGCAAAACTAAACCAACTTACTTTTTTGAAAATATTACGAGATTGCAGGTTGAAAGCTGTTGTACACCCATTAAGCTCCAGTCAGTTATCGTGGTTAATTATGTAAAAAATTTATACATCTTCTATGTCGGTATCTAAATTTAAATGCTCTGCTTTAAATTAATCAAGTTAAGTGATGAACCTAAACCTAACTAATAATAAAATTTTTTGTTTATTTTATTAACTAAAAAACTTTTTTATTTAATTAATCTCTTAAAAAGTGTTAGCAATAGGTATGATGTAGCGGATAAATACATCGTACCAAAAAACGCATCACATTCTGTCTGCATATAAAACTTTGTACGGTCATTTTTACTAACTTCATAGATTTGTGTCTTCTTTTCACAAAATGATTTTGGTGAAGTTTCACTTCCCAATCTAGTCGACTTTTGTTTCATAATCCTGGTACTCATGTGAATTTATGTATATATAAGCGCCCGCAGATGTTGTTGGCATTTACTTTCATTTTAATTTAGAGTGTAGTTCGGCTAAGGTTTCCTTCAAAAATAGTATTCATAAGTCAATCAACGCTAATTTAATTAAATTTGTATTTATGTCTGTTAACATTAAGCTAAGCTCTGTCACAACTCTACAAAACCTTTTCTTCGCCGACAACTAACAACGTTTTTTTTACTACGTTGCTTTCCTTTTGCCGTTCTGAATCTGCAATTTCCTTACTTTTTAACTCATGCCCTTGACAGCAGCATGATGTGGTTTGTAAATAAATTCGAATATTTAGTTTTCGAATTTAAAATATTTAATTTGGTGCACAAGCGTAGCACAAGCGTTACGTGCGCTTTAAAGCAAGCCTTACGTTAGTTTAGGTTAGGTATGAAGCCATGTTGCTACAGCCCACTTGGGTCCATTAATTGGTCCCTTTGTGTTACCTGCTGCCGGAAGGGAAGGAAAAAAGAAAACATATATAGAATAGTAAAGTAAGGCAAGACATAGAAAAAGAAATGGAAGATGAGAGAAAGAAAGAAACCTTAATTATAAAAGATCTAGAGAAGATTCGTGATAAAAGCATAGAAGAAACACGCTGGGCAAAAAGTGCTCTAATCTTATTGGCTGAGACGCAGTGTCCGGCAGCGGGCAAGCGGATCCTGCCAATGGTGACACCCCAAACAGGCCGCCGTAGTACCACTGACCGAGATATCTCAGCCGTATATACCCCAGACTGGGCAAATACAGAGAAGGTGTTTCACAGTCTCCTCCTCCTCCTGGTCCTGACAACTTTTACAGAAATCATTAAATGGAGAACTATTCTACTAGCATTGGCCCCAAATAATCAGTTCCCAGTAACCAAAACCCCCAAATCACGTAATCGACTCCTTGGTAACTATAGTAGCGCAGAGGCCCCCATCCGAAGAGGGCCAGATTATTCCAGCTGTCGAGCATGTCGACTCGTTAGACCATCTGACCTACGCCAGATTGTAGAGAGTAGCGTCGATACGCTGTCCGCAAGCAGAGGGGGTATGCCTCAGAAGGTGTCAATGGCCCTTCTTCAAGCGCTGTCCCCTTCTTTGCTAGTTCATCGGCAACATAGTTGCCCAGGTCAATCCCATGTCCCTCACCCATTTTGGGCTGGCTGTTGAAACCTCCGCCATCCCGTTAAGGGATGCCCGGCATTCAGAGACAAGTTAAGATGTGGTGTCGGTATAGAAAAAGATATGGATATATTATAGTACATTAACCAGCACTCGCTCTTTGAATAGCATATATTTCCGCCTGTAAAATACTGCAGTCATTTGGGAGTCGGAACCACATTCTTATCCCAAGTTCCTCAATATATACTCCACCCCAACTCTCGTCCATATTCTGGAGTCATCCGTGTACACACAGAGTGTTCGAGATGAGCGAGAGTGGCCCTCCGTCAGGTCGACGAGAAATCTTCTTGTAAGGGAAGGTCAGAACCACATGATCTTTGGTTCCATGCACCTATGACGTTCAACTTAATGCCGTTCTCAGTGCCACACTTTTAGCTAGAAGGTCCACGGGCAGCCAGTTGAGCAAAGAAAAAAGCGCCTTTGTGGGCGTTGATATAATGGCTCCGGTCATTAAGACCGCCACACCGCGCAGCACCTCCTCTATTATAGAGATATTCGCCGCATTGTCTAATGCCTTCCACCAGACAAGAGCTCAATAGAATAAAATCACCGCTTATAAAACCTAATTTACACCCTTTGGGTTGATACCCCAGGTTTTTCCAATTTCCCTTCTATATACATACTTTGCCGTAATAGCCTTTGATGCCCTAGCCTGAATATTCATACTCCAGGACATTTTACTATCCAAGATAATGCCCACAAATTTCGCATAGTTAGATAGATTCAATGGAACTCCATTTCCTTTAGGTAAACCAAAGGAACTAAGCTTGTATTTCCTAAAGAAGAGAGCTAGTTCCATTTTGGTTGATTTAACACTCACTCCGCTCTACTCCCTTCAGGTGCAGATTGTCCTAAGCGCTGTTTTCAACCTTTGTGACACCGTATCGGCGTGGATCCCAGAAACTGCCACCGTCACATCATCCGCGTAGGCTACAGTCCTAAAGCACGTGGAGCCTAATACCATAAACAGTGTGTTAAAAGCAACATTCCACAACAGTGGAGACAGATATCCGCCCTGTGCTGTGCCCGTTGCTACCTTTCTAGTCACCTTTGCCGTGCCAGAAGTTAACGTTATTAGCCTGCAACTAAGAAAGTAGTAACAAACCCGATGATCGAGCCTGACGTTAAAGCTAATTATTCTCCGAACAAATTGCACTCGGTTATTCTGAGCAGGAAACAAAATTTTTTTAAATAAAAACAAAATTTTTTTAAATAAAAATTTTGAGATCTGTCACGGTAATTGTTGACTGACAGAAATAAGGATTTGGCGCGTATTATCTGTCAGTCGGTAAAAGGCTCCTATCCTAGTTTGGACTTGTCTATGCTAAGATACTGGCTTAACCATGTACAGAAAACTCTGGACTCTGCCAGTGCATATGTAGTTGTGTGTGGGTAGATACATTTGATAAAATTGGACAGGATTAATGTGTGGTATCCAAAAATAACAAGCATTAGGTTTCGAACCACAGCAGATACATATTTTTATTTTTTTTTGGTGATCTAAATCTATGATAATAAATATTAAATTAGATGCATATGTGCAAAACATAATTTTTTCGACGATTTTATAATTTTTTAAAAAGTTTTTAAAAAGTAGTTTCTATACGATAAGAGTAATATTTTACATTGCAACTTCTTTTGTAAAACCATGCGATTTATTTATATAGGGCAGACCACCATCAGATTTTCTTGTAAATAATTCACACCACTGTATTAGATAACTAGTCGTGGTCTTAAATTGTATGATTCCTCAATTTTGTTGAAATATCCCATGCCATTGTTTAATATTGGAAGATGGAAGTAGAGATATTTGTGGTTCCTATTTGCTTCATAATTATATTATTTTAGGTTTATATTTTTTTATTACCGAAGGAATAAAGGGGCCATGAGCCCCTTCAGAATCGTCTTGCGACAGCCATATATTTTTTAAGGTTTAAAAGAGCGCTTTTTGTAAAAAAATTTAAGGATTTATACGAAATTTATACCTACTCTCATTTTTTGTTTGTTTTAAGAACCAGATTTGTGGGACTGTTGCAAAGGCCTGAATTAAAAATATAGTTTCAAAGTAGGGATTCATTAAATCTATAACTAAACATTTGTAGTGAATATTTCATGAGTGGAATCTTTCCAAATTTTGTATTTAAAAACTGAAAAGTCCTATATCTAATAACAAGTTGATTAAATGAAAACTACACAGCAAACAATCAGTAAGTATTTTTTTTTTTTTTTTTTACATAAGAGATTCCCTTGAAAACCATTCATTTAACAACTTGACATTACATATAAGACTTTCTAGTTTTTGAATACAAAATTTGGGTAGAATCCACTGATGAGCTATATGAGCAGTAGCGAAATGGTCATATGGACATGCTTTCCCCGCACTAATACATATAATTTTGTAGTTTTAAATAATAAATATTTCATGAGAATATCATGAAATAATAATATTAGAAGGAATCAAGCACGATTAAAGAAAAATAATATAAAAAAGATTCCGAATATAAAATTTTCATATTTATACATTCATAGTGAAAATAACTTGTTATTAGATCAGTATTTCCTTTAAAAATATTTTTATGTTTGGCTTGTATTAAAACACGTATGTGTGTATAACTTATATTAAGTTTATAAAATGCATGAAAGCATAAACGGTAATACGTGTGATTTATAATATGTTTGTATAAATGTTTGAAAACTGAAGCCAATATTTGTTGTATAGACCGCAACAACAAATAAAAACTTTTATATATATGCGTACAGTTGTTCATATATGTGTTCGAGTATCTTGCAATGACTACAAAAACCGAAGTCAAAAACTTTTTAATGTGATAAAGTGTGGTTAACCCCCAAAACAGATTAATTTTGTACATAAGAGCTTTATTGTATGTAGGTGTTAGCTCATTTATATAGTATCACACTTTCTACTTTGTAAACTATTATAATATTTATAATTAAACCATTAATATTAAAAAAGTTTTTAATTTTCCGGGTCAATAAAGCATATCGCATTCAGAATAGAAAAAATGTAAATCCTTAAGTATCTTTGTAATAATTTTTTTTTTCGCCTTCAAGAAATTTTTGAGAAAATTCTTCTTAACATTTACTGATACAATATATTGTTAGGCTATTTCATTTCTCAAACGTAGATCCTCTCTTGACTCTGCCAAAACTCGAACTACCCAATCTCTTGATTGTCAAAAATGTGACATTAAAAAGCAAAGCTATCCAGACTGTAATTGCTGTTGCTGCGACGAGAATTAAACCCATCTCCTGTTTTACTAGTCAGGATATATAAACTAACTCGCTTATGTCTAATACACACGCTCGTTCTGTTGAGGTTTTCATCACGACTTCACCAATTTATTTACGGCAGCCACAAAACAATCATTATCACTTTCTTGTCAAGGCTAACTTATCCACCGTGGGTAAAGGCCAGAATATACAATCATATACAAACGTACGATTTAATTACACAAAAATCTGACAGAATTATGAGTACTTTAAAATGTAAAAGATTCAAAAAACATATGGTTTTAATATTTTGTTTTTTTCCTGTTTTTCTCATCTTAAAAAAATCAATTCTGATCGCAATGAGTAAATATTTTATAAGTTATTTCAAAAGATTATAAAAGCATATGTATGATACATATCTATCAAAATGTGTGTTACACACATACTTATAACCCACACTATTTACTTTTTGAGCACACATGCAATTTTTGAGAGATCGTACGTTTGTGTATTAAGGTAAGTCGTGGCCTTAAGTACTAGCAGTCATTTTTCTTTTTAGTCAAAAAGTGGATGAAGTTTAAATTTTAGTTTCGTCACCCTAATATTTGCTTTTTTTATTGGAATTATTTAACTAAACTATATTTACATAGGCAGTGAAGTGTAAATAAAATTCGGCCGAATATAGCACTCTTACTTGTTAATTTTATTGTCGTTAAAATAACTAAGTTTAATTTTCCCCAAAAAACTAAATTAATTTTTATTTACTTTTTTTGGTGAAATCAATTTTTTTTATTTTTTGATATTATGTGGACATTTTTATTATAAAGGCATATTATTTAATAACATAATTTTTTAGTTTGTGTGTTTTTTCTTTAACAATTGAAATAAAAACTTGTTTATTGCTATTTTTGTAGTCATTTATGTTACATAATATTCGATGAATATTTATTAGATTAATATTACACAATAATAATACTAAATTCCACTTGTTGTTTTCATATAAATTTTCCAATTTAAATAATAAAATACGAATAAAACAACATAACCAAATTATATTAAAATAGAAGTAGAATCTATGCATGGTCGCTGTCATGGGGCAAACAAAAAAAAAAAAAAAAAAAAAAAAAACCTTAAAACCAAACCAAAGTCAAAAGTCAGAAGTAAGATTTGAAATGCATTATTATAACTTCTTATGAGAACAGGGTTTTTAGTAGTGAAGTTGTTTTTATTTAAGCGGTGCTCTTTAATAAATTAAAAAAAGAAGGCTAAAAGGAAAGCGCAACTTTAAATAAATGAGAAATGTATAAAATTTTCTACAAAAAAATTTAATTAAATAAGCATTGCGGTGGAAAGTATGTATTTTTATTACATATTTGTTGTTATTTGTTTTCTTGATGGCGACACCCAAAGGAGTACCAAAATAGTGAAATAAAAATTAAGCAAATAAGAGTCCTAAACCCGACTGTGCCGAATCTTTTGTTCCACATGGTACAACGCAGATTACCCATTGTAAAGTTTAAATAAAAACGTTTTTTTTCTGTTAAAATCATTAGGTTGGCAATCTAGTTGGACAGTCAATTTTTTGCTGGGTTAAAAAGATAAACTAGTTAAATCTGTGTTCGACAGCATAGAATAGAATAGAAGTGAATTTTATAAGTATTTATGTATAATTTATTATGTATAATTTATGACCAATTACTTTAGGAATTTAATGAGTTTTAAATAAAATTTAGTGTTGTCTGAAAATTATCTTTAACAACTAATAAAATAAAATTTATTCTTCACAATCATATACATACTAAAAATTTAGTTCGATAAAAGATACACAATACAATGAGAGCTTGTGTATTGAACAAAAAAATAAAGAAAAATACCTTAAATTTGCTGTGCTGAAAGTTTGGGAATATTTTTATAATACCAATATTATAAAAGTGCGACTACAGTGCAGTAAAAGAATTGCATTTCAGCAGTAAATTTAATTTAATGCTTTAATCGTTTTCCTTAAAAGTGATTCCAGTCCACTTTATATTAAATGAATTAAAGTTTTGAGTTTAAATGCCATGTAAAATATAGGATTTTAAGGCGAATATTTTTAAACTTTAAGTTAAAGGAAATTCACACTTTGAGTTTAAACGAAGTTTTTAAAATACAAAACAGGAAAATCATATTCATTCGAGTATGTGTAAATCTTTTCTTTTTGCTGATGATGTTGTTTTATTTTTTGACTCTCATCGTGACTTTTCAGATGTCTTGGAGAGTAATATAAATTTTAGTATTCAGTCAGTACAGATTAGGCTAATGAAAACTGTCTAATGTTTACAAAACTAAAGCGATGAATTTTGACTCGACAAATCGTTCTAAACTGAATTTAAAGATTTCTTTTAATGGAAGGACAATTGATTTTGTTGATGATTTTAGATGCTTAGGCATAATTTTGGACGACAAATTAACTTTTGACGGTCATATTGATTTAATCTTATGTAGAGTTCTAACAACTTTACGTAGAATGTATTGTAATAATGTATATTTACCTCTTCATGTAAGGTAGAGACTTGCTTATGCCCCATTAATGCCTCAGATCTTTTATTGCCTCGAAGTTATATCTGGCACACTTGCTACTATTTATCTAAACTTAATCGAATTGTTAGTTCTGTCGTTTGGTTTGTGTATAATTTTAATACACATGATCACAATTCTAATTTTGTAACACGGTTTTTAGGGTGCTCTTTTGATACCTTTGTAAAAACTAGGTGTATCTTGGCTTTCTATAAAGTTAATAAAACTGGATATTAGAATTGCTCGGTGTTGGAATATATTACATTATGAATTACTTATATTTTCTCATTCGAACAATGCCTTTAGACTTAAATTGTTAGAGCAATTTTGCAGAGATAATACATAAATTATTGGAACATGCACTTTGATTTGTTATATATTTGTTCTTGCCTTCTTCTAACCGTCGGCTTTGCCACGAGTTGCCACAAAATTTACTTGAATCTAAGCCGAATCGAGATTATTTATGTAAAATGTTAAACTGTGCTTTTCATATTTATTTGCCAAAATCCATGTCATAAAAAAAAGTTGATTACTAATGTATGCATGTTTTACTTATTGCCAAGAGCAGGATTTCAAAACATTTGCATTGTTTTTAATGTAGTTTAGCTTTTTTGTACTAAATTTACATCTACAAATAATGAAAAAAATGGGTAAATATATAATTTTTAAAATTTCTCAATTTTGTATTGTTTTTCGCCACTTATTTCGGAATAATTTGGAAACTGCTAATATTATTAAAAATGGTGATCAAAAGACTTTAGGGTAATAATATTCCGCAGATTTTGATGTTTCTCGCTTAGTAAATCGTTTATTCCTTATCGTTGCACTCTGCGTATAGACTGGTATTGGTACACAAAAGATGTTCCTTGTGTGAAACATGCTAGTTACTTGACCAATTCAACATTTAAAAGATATAAAAATAAATAATTAAAATTAAACAACGAGAACATTAAATTAATTAATTAAAGTTTATTTATGTGGAGAAATTATCCTGATCAAAATAATTAAATCACCAATATTGATTATTAAAAGTAATAGCACGTCCCAATGGCCATTTTGCTACTGCTTAGTTAACTCTATAAGAAACTTCTCACAAAAATTTTCAACTAAAAAAACAAGTTTTTTTTGTCTAAGCAATAAAGTAAAGATAAGAATTGTTTTTAAAGTTTGTAAGCAAGTAAAAGACAATAAGAAATTACTTTAAATTTTAAAAATGGAAAAGTTCAAAAAAGTGGTTAAAAGAACAATAAAGAATTGAGTATAAATATTAAAAATATAAAACAAACTTAAATACAAAATTTTTAAATGCCTACGTTTCAATGCCAATAAGAGTATTCCGTGTAGTTATACCATGAACTAATTACACTTTTCTTTTCACTTTTACGAGACAATTTTTATGATGATGTTAGGAGGCTATGTACTACATCTGTCTGAATGATTTTTTGCAATTTAAAACTGTTTATCAAACTTCGGTTCATACTTTGATAGTTGTTGCATATACGCAACCAGTTTAAAATTGTTATTGATCTACATTAAGTTAAATATTGTTATGCCCCAGTAAATAACAAAGTAGTTAAAAAAAACATGCTTTATTGCATGCTTTATTTTCTGTAGTGCATTTTTAATAATTTTTTTTTATTCTAGTTAAGTTATTATTTTGAACTCATAAAAAACTCATGAAACTTGATGAAAATACTGTAATTAGAAACTCTTTTTAAGACTAAATAAGATATATCGGCGTATTTCCCGTCCCTATAAAAAGTTTAAAAATTTTATTTTATTCTATTACAACGAACAAATATTAATGAAAACTATCCAAATTAATAATATTTACGAGTTGCAGGCATTTATTTTAAGAAATTATAAAAAAATTAAGAAAGAAATGAATCGTAATCAACGAATTTTCTCTGGTTTTAAGCAATCATACAATTCAAGCCGTTTTGTTAATGTGCACCAATTCTCGCGAATGACAAGCTAATGTTAAAATTATGTCTTTTTCACCTTATTTGAACCAATTTTTTTAAAGTAGAACCCATAAATTACCAACTTCTTTTGTATGTCTTTTTTCGCTGGGCCTTAAGCCTCAAAACAGAATTTATTTTGATAAATTTTATAATATAAAAGTTCTAATACGCAATCTTAATTGTAGGTGTAGATATGCGAATAACATCATCTCCAGAGAACTTGTTTTTCTTTAAATAAAAATTGATTGCCGTATTCATAAAATAATTTTACATGAATATGATACAAATCTAAAGCAAATATTTTAATACCAAAAAGGCCATTGGTTATGTTATAGGTGACGACTGGACCCTACATACATATAGAAAAACGTAATGAAATCTTGCACAATTCTGCTACCCACGCCAACCTCATAATACGATTTTGCTATACATACTACTAGAAGAAAAGAAATCATTATTAACTTTTTTTTTTAAATAATAACGGAGATTCAGATAATGATAAATGTTGCAATGTTAAAAAGTGTTTAATGTTTAGTGAGGTAAATTGGCTACAAGCTATTCCCGGTGTGCTTCGCTACCCCAATGGAAATAATCGAAGTAAAACCACTCTTCCAATTTAGATAGTTTTTTGTTTGATTATGCACATCAATATTATATATATTAGTATTAAAAATTTTAAGACCATTCCATTAATAGTTCTTTAGGTAAATGACTACAACTTTTCACTTTGTATGAGAAGTAACACGCCCACTGTCCCAATTAACCCAGTATTTCGCTAGAATAGGTATATAATTAAAGAAGTTTCTGTTTAGATACACGATGATATTTTTTTACTTTTTATGGGAGGTACCACGCCTACTGTTTAAATTTAGCCAGGTTTAGACTTCATTATGAATTGTAGTTTAAAAATTTTTAGAACAAAATTTGATAGTTCTACTTGTTACTGTTAATACGTATCACGATGACAAATATTAACTTTGTTCGTGCAGTGCCACGCCTATGTGAATTATCAATAGGGTACCTATTTTACCAATCCCATATCTAATAATAATAATTTAACGTTAAAAATTCCAAGAACATCGGTCCACACTTTTTGGCAATCAAACAAACAAACATATTTATACATACATATTATACTTTTTCTGCATTACCGGGGCTAGAAAATTTTCTAAAGTTGTTACTTAAAATCTAAAAAACTACGGACAAACATTATTTTTGGGTGTAAAATACCAACAAAATTTGTTGCATAAGTTAAGTATCACCATTAAATCTGAATAATCTGTTGGAGTAAAACTGATGACATCGTTGTTTAAATTTAGAGTTTTTTGGAGCCTATAAAAGAATAGTCCTCAAACTTGCTAAATCGAGCATAAACAAAGATCAAGTTCTGTAAATAAAATAGAAACTAATACGACTTGTTGATAATAATTTTTCTTTTATTATCCCGACTTGATAAAAACTAGATGGTATAACTTTTAATAGCTCAAATCAAGAGGTGAGGGAACAAAATTGCATTACTATACCCTTCACCACAGGTAAAGAAGGATATATAATTTGTCATTCTGTTTGTAATTTAACCCCATAAAGTATACGTATTTGGAGTTCTTATGCGTAGCGAAGTCGGTTGAGCGATCACCGTATGTCCATCCGTGATCGTATTGAAATCAACGCCAATCGATCATACGAGTACATATTTTCGAAAATTTTTTGTTGAAAATCCGTAGGATTGGTCCATGTCCTTGAAGGCAGCGCTCAAACACCATTCCTGCCTTTAATTTTTTCATATCATTTGAAATAAGTCCATTGTAGTGAAGTAACTCCATCCAAAAAAACAAATATATGCGGCGATAGAGAGTTAGAAAATAGAAAAATAAACATTAAATGAAAAAATTGGCGCTCGCACAAATTTTTTTCGAGTTATGAACCTCTGAAATTTTCAAAAAGAAGTACGATTGCGCACCATATTTTTATGATATCAACATTGGTATTATCTAAAATTTTGTGAAGATCTTTTAAAGAACTACTTTAATTTTTTAAAAATTGCTTAACCCGTTAAGAGCCGATGACATGTTAATGTAATTATTTTCAAAATTTATTTGTGTGCTTGTGTGAGCATGAAATAATATGAAAGAATCACATACCAGCTGCTCTAAAACAATGTTGTTTAACTAGATTTATATAAAATAATATAAATAAGGATGAATATTTTGCAATAAATTTCCCACATATGTTTTATGTTCTTCTACATCGCCTCAGCAACAAAGCAAATGAAACAACGAATTGAATATCATTTAATAAATTTTAACTGTGTGTTAAAGATTACAGTATACCTATGTATTTTCAGTTCATTTTATAAAATGCGTTGAGGAAGAAAATGAAGTTAAACACTCAGAAAGGAGCTATTTCTTATTGATTCATTACTTTCATAAATTTTTGCTAATGTGACTAGTAATGCGCAAAAAGTAAAATAGATACACAACTAAATCTTTAAAATTGCATTTATATTTCCACTTTTTTTAAGATAGAATAAATTTATTTTAATTTTGAGATTCATCTGTTGTATTTTAACATAATATTTTTTTATATTTTATTTTCGGATTCATTATAAGTGCAGTTGAATGCAGACGTATTTCTCGCAAATTTACTTGTAATTTACAAAAAATCGAAAACAACAAAGACTATTTAAAATATACCAAATACAGAAATTAAAAAATTTAAAACAAAAATACGAAGAATTAACGCAAACAATAGTTAATAAAAATCTTGTGGTACTGCTGAACTACTTTCAATATTACATACTTAAGTGAAGAAAGTAATAATGAAGAAAATGATGATGGTATTTGGCAGCAAGTACCAGGAATAGCAACAAGTTAACGACGGCTTACTAAGTAATTTAATATTGATGACCCTTGCACTTCAAGAACGAATCAATTTCAGTTACACTGGATAAGGATACCGAACATCAAGAAAAGGAAGAAGATGATAAAACTCAAAAGCCTCCACCTATCTTTGTTCCAGATGTTTCAGATGTAAGTAAAATGATTAAGAGTGTTAGCAAAGAAATAGATGACTTTAATTATAAATCATTAGTAGACAATACAATTATGCTTATTATTAAAAGTGTTGAGTCGTTTAGAAAAGTTGTTAAGTGCTGTTCCGTCAGAATAATTATGAATAACAATTTATTTTACATTTATTTTTCATAACTCAAAGACCACACTCTTTTACTTTAATTGTCGCCTAATTCCTTTTTTATCTTGTTTCTCATATATGTATGTATGTAAATATATTTAAGTAACACTACAATTTCTTAAGTTTCTCTTATACATGTACATATATTTAAATAGTATGTAAGCAATACATAAAACATAATAGAGTTATCATTTTTAGCAGTTGAATAAGTTGCAAAGTTCAAGGCTAATCATTATCGTTTGAGCGTCTGAACAATAAAGTTGTGGATTCAAATTAAAGTCTTTTTGTTTCGCTTTTTTATAAATTTATTTTGTTCTAACCACACATAATTTTTGGCGACCGTGACAGGACCCGTTACAAGAATATTAAGAACATTTTAATAATAAGTAACAAGTTCCTGATAAAAGTTAAAATTAAATTAAAGGCATTTTATGCCCAACAAAAAAAATAAAATTTATAAGGAAGCCCATACAAAACTATTAAATCTAATTAAGGAATATCATTATCGTCATCGCTTGTAAACCAACAGTCAAGTTCACCACATAATCGTCGTCGCTACTGGAATCTTCATCATCGGTCTCTTCATCGTTTAGAATACACGCAATCATCATCATCGCAGTCGTTATATTTCTATCAATTATCATTTCATCGCTGCTGTGTAGATCAGTAACACACAATCATTACCATCGTCAATGTCATTTTGCTAGTCGTCGCCCTCTGCCGCAGTTTTTGTTCATAAACGCAGTAAGTTATCATTATTACCAAACAACAACATTCAACTCTTCGTCACTAAAGCAAGTAAGTGGAATCATTTAAATTCTCTTTCGTTGTCGCTCGCATTATTTGTTTTCTTCATACACACATACTCACATAATAATAAGTTGCAATTAGTGTTGGCACTTATACCAGTGTTGAGTCTTTTAACAACTTTTGGTACCTTTTTTAACAACGTTTGGTCCTTTTTTAAAAAACTTTTGGTACTCATCATTAATCATTAAAAATCAAAATTTTTGCGATTTATTGGAATCCTGCTAAAATTATTTCGTGAAAACCGTGAGAATTAAAAAAAAGGGAAAACATGAACAACGAGAAAACCGAAGCTGGAGCCAACACACTTGCTTCTTTAAAACAACAACGCTCAACCATGAAAAGGAATATCACGCAAATGAAAACAAAAATCGAGAAAGACGGTGCCTCATCAGATTTTACGATTCTTGAATGCAGACTTCAGATACTGGAATCATATTTTAAGCAAGTTAGCCACATTCAGTCACAAATTGAGAAGTTAGATGAGTCCGATAATAATCGATCTGACATTGAAGAACTTTTTATTTCTGCCAAGGCTCCATTGGTAAGTTTTATGAATAAAAAACGTAGTTCTAGCGATGTCGAGCAAAGCTTTTTAAATGTAACCCAATCGGTAATACCACATCAGCATCGTTTGCCTCAAATTAAATTACCCAAATTTGACGGAAAGTACTCGGAATATTCTCGGTTTTTAAGCACGTTTAATACATTGATACATAATGAATCTAGTATTCCTACAATAGATAAATTCAATTATCTTCTTGATTGTCTGTCCGGCCAAGCATTGGCACTTATAGCTCCCTTTCAAGTTATTGAAACGAATTACCATAAGGCCTTAGACAGTTTTATAGAGCGATATGATAATAAGTCCTTAATATTTATCGATCATATCAATTCACTGTTTTCAATATCACCCATGACTAAACCAAGTGCTTCTTCGTTACGTTCAATTCTCGATAATGTTAATGCTCTACGCAGCTCTTTGCTTTCATTGGGTTCAGAACTAGATATAATGAACGCTTTCATCATACATATAGTTCTAGAGAAAGTTGATGAAGAGTCAAAAAAGGTTTATGACGAAAAACAAGACTTTAAGTCTTTGCCATCGTGGAATCAGTGCCTCGCAATTCTGGGCCATCGTTATCAATTTTTAGAAAGCCGTAACGCAGAAGCAGATTCATTTCAAGCTCGTGATAACAGATCTAAGCAGGTGTCTAAACGCAAAGGGTCGTCTCTTGTTGTGGCAAGCACACTTTGTGAGTATTGTAAATCTAAAGAACATTATGTTGGAAGCTGTTCCAATTATCTTTCACTACCTACATCCCGTCGCTTCGATCTAGTTAAAATTTTAAAACTATGTATAAACTTCCTTAGAAAAGGCCATGTAGTTTCCCAATGTCCCTCGAAATCTCGTTGTCGAACTTGTAGAGTTTCACATCACTACACCACTCAGGCTTAAAACTAGCAAATAATTCAAATACTTCTTCACATCAACACCATTCTCCTTTGAATTCATCATTTCAACACAGCTCTACTTCACATTTGTCGGCTCAACACCCACAGGCATCATCGTTTCAACCAACATTCGCATCGTCGAACCAATCGTCATTGCCAACACAGACTACCGCAGCCTCATCACATTTATCTAAATTTTCTTCATTTGTTACACGCAGTTGTCGAATTAATTTGCTCCCTACAGCTATAGTTTTTGTAAAAGATTCGTTTGGTAATTTACAGCCTTTTCGAGCTTTACTTGATTCTTTCAGAATTCAGAGGTCAATTTAATTACACAGGAAGCTGTTAGTCGTCTTCGTTTAAAGCAAAATAAAAAATCTCAAGAAATTTCTGGTGTTTCTAATATTCGTACTCAATTAAAACATTTTGTTATAGCTACAATTAAATCGGTGTTTCTAAATTTGAATGGACATCATGTTTTTTGGTCACTAAATCAATTTCATCTCAACACCGATCTGAACAAATTAGAGTATCAAACTGGAGTGTCCCAATTGGTATTGAACTGGCAGACCCACAATTTTAATAAGTTCAGAAATTTTCTTTGAATTACTCCTCGATGGCAAAATTTCTCTAGGAAGTGGACTACCCTGTCTCATAAATACGTCTCTAGGATGGGTTGTTGGAGGAAGTGTAAACGCTAATCGCCCTCAACGTTCATTATCGTGAAATATTATTACAAAAAGCGCAGATTTACATTCGCTGCTAAAAGCGTTCTGGGAAATTGAAGAATTTAATCAACGATCACTTATTTTTACTGAAGAAGAGCAACAGTGTGAAAAGCATTTTATACAAAATACTATATTTGACCCTAGTGGAAGAGTTCAAGTCCGTTTGTCATCTATTAAGCAACTTGGTAGTTCAATATAAACAGCTCGTAGGCGATTTTTATATTTAGAAAAACTATTCTTAGAGGACGAGAACCTACGGAAAATGTATTCGGATTTCATGGACGAATATATTCGACTTGGTCATAGGTCACCCATTAGTTTTGATAGCTTAAAATCTTTACATTATGTTATACCTCATCATCCTGTTCTTCGCCCTCAAAGCACCACTACAAAATTAAGAGTAGTCTTTGACGCCTCGTGTCAACCAATATTTCCTTAAATGAATCGTTAATGGTAGGACCAACTATACAACAGGAGCTAGTAATTACGCTTTTATCTTTTCGATTAAATAAATTAGCTCTGTCAGCTGACATTTGTAAAATGTACAGACAATTTTTAGTAGACAAAAGAGATCGTAACTTTCAACTAATATTATGAAGAAAAAACAATGCTGATCAACTAATTTTATATAATTTAAATACTGTGACTTACGGCACATCAGCTGCGCCATTCCTTGCTGTAAGAAGTTTGCTTTTTATCGCAGATTTTTACAAAAATGAATTCCCTGTTGGCTCTGAAACTCTTAGGCAAGATTTATATGCCGACGATCTGCTGACGGGGGCAGACGATTTTAATGAACTGTTTACTAAGAAACATGAATTGATGGAAATTTTACACAAGGCCGGTATGGAATTGTCAAAGTGGAATTCAAATTGCCCAAATATTGCTCCTTGCGAGGGGGAACTGCATTTAAAAACAAACGACGAGTATATAACAAAGGCTCTTGGTATGTCATGGAAGCCTAAGCATGAACTTTTTTGTTTTCGTTTTGATTTGCAAGCTATTGGAGTTCCAACAAAAAGAACAGTGTTGTCAGCTGTAGCAAAAATCTTTGATGTCCTAGGTTTACTAAGTCCTATAGTCATTTCGTGCAAAATTTTAATTCAGGAGATGTGGAGGCAAAAAATAGATTGGGATGAGCTACTTAACGCACGTTTGTCAAATTGCTGGAAACAAATTAAAAAAAGTCTTCCTGATATTACAAAAATTGAATTACCAAGATTTGTAGGAACATCTCCACAGAAAACATTTGATATCCATGGATTTGCTGATGCATCTCAATTGGCATAAGGTTGTTGTCTCTATATACGTGTGGCATATAAGGAAAACAAAGGTAGCTCCAGTTGTTCATCAGTCCTTGCCTCGTTTGGAATTACGTGCTGCCTTACTTTTAAGTCGAACTTGGAATAAAATAAAATCAAAATTTAGTCATCTTAACTATCGAATTTTCTTTTGGTCAGATTCAAAAATTGTCTTAAAATGGCTCTCCAATCACTCATCGTCTTACGTTTGCTTTGTCGCTAACCGTCTATCGGAAATACAGAATATAACTCATAATATTTCATGGATGTACGTGCCTTCGAAACAAAACCCAGCAGATGTGGATTCTAGAGGCTGTCTTGCAAATGATCTTGTAAATACAATATGGTTTTCTGGTCCTATATTTCTGTCAGAGTCAGAAGCAAGTTGGCCCAAAGACAGTATTGAAAATGCAGAACTACCACAACAAGAAATGAGAAAAGTTGTTCTCAAAACTACTATCATCACAGAATCAATCATCGATCAATTAATTTCTCAACATTCATCGTATCTTCGAATTCTTCGTATCATCGCTTATGTTCATCGTATCTTCTACAAAATAAATCGAAATCAGATTTTAACTTATGAGGAACTACAATCATCATTTTATAGAATTATACATCACATTCAACAAACAGCATATCAAGAGGAAACAGATTTGCTCAAAAAGGGAGAAGGTTTAAGGCCATGTCTTCAAAAGCTCACCCCCTTTTTAGACAATGTACAATGCGGCAGTTCAACATTAATTATCATTCGTGTAGGTGGGCGGCTAGCAAATTCATTATTGTCGTTTGAAACGAAATTTCCTGCGCTTTTACCAAAAGATCATCGATTTACAAAACTTTTCGTCGAATATCTTCATCGGAAACACCTACATGCTAGTCCCAAAGCACTTCTGGGAATTCTTCGCGAGAAAGTCGGGATAGTTAATGCAAGAGAAGTTGTTAGAAAGGTTGTTCGGAACTGCGTGCATTGCTTCAAATACAATCCACGATTACTGCAGCAAATTATGGGCGATCTTCCTGCAGATCGAGTTAAGGGCCAACGTCCCTTCCTTGTTTCGGGTGTTGATTTTTGTGGTCCGTTTTACACTTCCTATCGAATTCAACGAAAACCCCCTTATAAACTTATGTCGCAATTTTCGTTTGTTTCCCGTCCAAAGCCGTTCATATAGAATTAGTTTCAGATACGTTTCTTTTATGTTTAAAAAGGCTCATTGGCCGACGTGGCATTCCGCAGAAGCTCTATTGCGATAACGCAACAAATTTTGTTGGAGCCAGCACTAAACTTCAAGAGTTTAAACAACGATTCTTCGATGAAGCTAATACCAAGGAACTTATGAATTTTAGCACTGTAACTGGTTTTAAATTTTCGTTCATCACTCCTCGCTCGCCACACTTTGGCGGACTTTGGGAATCCGCCGTTAAATCGACAAAGCAGCTCCTAGTAAAAAACATGTCTCAAGCTAGCCTAACATATGAAGAGTTTCAAACAATCCTTGTCGAAGTTGAAGCTATACTAAATTCCCGACCATTGGCACCTAGATCTGATGATCCAAACGATGATGAAGCGTTGACCCCTGCCCATTTACTAATTGGCTCCTCTTTGTTGGCGCTTCCAGATGAGAATGTAAAAGACCACAGTAACATCAACTAACTGAAGAAATGGCAGCTTGTGACGTATCTCAAACAACAATTTTGGCTACAATGGGTCCGTGACTACGTTTTAAGTCTACAACAAAAATGCAAGTGGTTCAAGTCCAGAGAAAACGTGAAGGGAGGCGCCCTTGTCATCATCCATGAAGATAACACTCCGCCTCAGCAATGGGTCTTAGCTCGTATAATTAAGTCTTTTCCAGGTAGCGATGGAAAAGTGAGAGTGGTCGAGCTACAAACTACAAAGGGGATTCTTCGACCACCCATTCACAAAATTGCACCTCTACCTTCCGAAGTTTATTGAAAGTGCCTTTCAATGGGGGCAGTATGTTCCGTCAGAATAATTATGAATAACAATTTATTTTACATTTATTTTTCATAACTCAAAGAACACATTCTTTTACTTTAATTGTCGCCTGATTCCTTTTTTTATCTTGTTTATCATATATGTATGTATGTAAATATATTTAAGTAACACTACAATTTCTTAAGTTTCTCTTATACATGTACATATATTTAAATAGTATGTAAGCAATACATAAAACATAACTGTATTACATTTATCATTTTTAGCAGTTGAATAAGTTGCAAAGTTCAAGGCTAATCATTATCGTTTGAGCGTCTGAACAATAAAGTTGTGGATTCAAATTAAAGTCTTTTTTTTCGCTTTTTTATAAATTTATTTTGTTCTAACCACACAAGTACTTTGAATCAAATAATATTAGCTATCAGACATATCAACTTAAGCAGGAACGAGCCTATAGAGTTGTTTAATAACAAGGCATTCACCGTTCAACTCCTATTAACGATATAAAAGCGGAACTTTTAGAGTTAGGACACCAGGTCAGGGAAGTAGTTAATGTTAGGAGTCTCATTATGACTATCTTGATCAAAGTCCAAATAACAAAGATAGTTTTGATATAAAACACACAAATAATGCAATTGTTTCGGTAGAAGCGCAAAGAAAAACATGATCTAGTTCAACAATTTGGACACACAAAATCCTATTGTAACAGACCATTTAAATGTGTCAACTGTGGATTAGACCATCCCACTCCTGGATGCACAAGAACCGTTCAAACACCTCCAAAATGTCTAAATTGTTTACAAAGCCATACCGCCAATTTTAAAGGGTGTTCAGTTTACCAAAAAATTATTCATCAAAAATAAGCTTTTTCAATAGATAAAACCAATACAGATCTCAACAAATTCCACAAGCTAACAACAACAGTAATAGGAAGCACAGTAACAGGAAACACAGCCAGTCCTGAAATGAGATTAATGGAAAGGTTAGAACGCATGAAAATAAGAATATCAACATGGAATGAAAATGGTGCTTCCAATCATACCAGAGATATAGAAGTATTTCTTAAAAAAATTATCTAGATATTTTACTAATATCTGAGATACATTTCACATCGAAATCATATTTTAATATAAGAGGCTAGGACTTATTAAAAGCAAATCATCCAGATGGCAAAGCTGATGCTGGTTCAGCTGTACTAATCAAAACAAATCTAAAATATGAATCTTTACAACCTATTATCCAACCCCTACTTTAAGCCTATGGCGTCAAAATTGAGTGTGATAACGTTGCAATTCCTATTTATGCTATATATTTCCCCCCTACACATTGTTTATCTGTTCAGAACTACGAAGTTTTCTTTCAAAACCTTGGCTCTAGATTTCTAGTAGGCGGATATATCAATTCACAACATCCTTGGAGTTCTAGACTTGCCAATCCAAAAGTAGTAGGGTAGTAAAATACGGATCCAAACAAGATCTTTGATTTATTAGATTTCTTCGCTTACTCCGGTATCTCCAGCAATTTGCTGGATATAATTGACTTTGATGACCTCGATTCGGATCAAACACCTGTAATTCTATGTTTAAGTACATTGTCTCCGACGGTCTCAAGAAATATTAAAATAATTTCATCCAAAACTAGATTGTAAATAAAGAGATTGAAAGAAAAAAATATTTTAATTAATTTCAAGCAATAAGTATTTTATCTTTCATAAATATTTTCGATATTTCGCTACTCCAGTGTGTAATAAAAAACTTTAGTAAAAAATTACCATAATATTTTTTTTATTTATTGCCGAGATTCAAAACACACAAAAAATATATATTTTTAAAAAACTGTCGTATTATATCTTACCTAAGAAAGGACACAGGCTAATAAGTTACTACTTCCATTACTAATAGGTCTGATAAAAAGAATAAAGGGAAAATTTAGTTCCACATATTGATCAGTTGTGTTGGCTGCGTTGTTAGAGGTGTCTTGGTGTTTATTAAACAAAAGATTAAGCTACAAGTTTTGTCATAGCCTTGATAGACAATGTGAAGAAAAAACAATTGTTGTTGAGTAGTTGCTTAAATTGGAGAATAAATGAAAATCAACAGTTCAGTTTAAACTTCCTGAAGTTTCGTTTAAAAAAGAAAACATAAAAAACAATTGTTTTGTAATCACCGCAAATAAGCCGGTGGAGGCTAATGGCTGAATTTGCTAAAGGGCTTTGCCTGATAAAAAAATGTTTGAGAGTTCGAGTCTGATGAAACATATTGGTATTTGCAATCAAAAGAACCCTTACGGGAAAAACGTAAAAATATTATTTAAAAAAAATTTTAATGACATTTTCGCATAAAGTATTTAAAAAAAATTGTGTTTTAAATGATCAATTTTTAACAAAAATAAAATACATGCATATGTGTGTATAACTTTATTTTGGCTAGTTTCAAGATAACGTTTAGAAACTCCTTCCTATAACTTGGTTAATTAAGTGTTTTACAACAGAGTATTTCCAGATTCATGGTTTATGCGTTAAATAAAAACTTAATTTGGTTACATTTTTACATGTATTTCAAAAAAACAATGTATTAAAAAAAAACAAAAAAAGTTTTTTTTGAGACTACTTGCAAAATTTGGAAACTGAATTTCTTCTTAAAATAAAAAATTATAAAAATCAATGCCTAAGAATTATATTTTTCTATAGTTTTTTTCAATAGATAGTTTAATTCAGTCCCGGAATTGTTTATTTCCATATTGTTTAAAAAATTGAAATATTTTTAGTAATTTCTTAGTTTTATAAAAATAGCAGGAAAACTTTAATACCGGAATAATAATGAAAAATATACGAATTACGAATATTTCTCAGTAAAATTAAAATGTGTTTTCTGTATTTATTTTATTTTTATTTGTACCCCGAAAACTCAGGGTTAATGTCAAATAATTTTTTATACCCTTGAACACAGGTGCAAGACGCCTAAGTTTGTTCTAAATTCTGTAATCCCAAATATATTAATTTCTTAAAAAAAGTATAAAATTTTGGATTTGGCTTGTAGTTACATTTTCGAAGCATAAGAAGTACATTAGCAATTTAATGCACACCTTCAAAACAAATGCTGTTCATAAAAATCGGTCTATAAATTATAGAGGCGAGCACCTCGTTTTGCATACGCTTTCCAGAATAACGGAAAAAAGTTAAAAAATATGCTAGAAATTGTTTAAGAAATTTCCTAAAAAATTAAAAAAAAAAATAAATTTCTAAACAAAACTTATCTATTCAAATAAAGAATTTTTTGTTTGTTTTTGGCCTAAGTTCGATCCACAGCTACGGGTAAGCGGCTTGCATTTTTTATGTGATAAAATGGAAATTCATAGAATTTACGATTACGTTATCGTCTATGGATTGATCTTTATACCCTTTTTATAGAATTCAGTGTGTGTGTGTTTGATAGCCCTCAATCTCTGAAGCCGTAATTAATAAGCTACTGAAATTATCGAAGATGGTGTTTTACTATAACCGTTATAAAAAAAATTGTTAAAAAAAAAAGGTTGTCCTGAAGGTGGCTTTATATTCATAAAATTATTGTTATATTTTAAGCTTTGATAGGGAAATACGTCAAATCTATACATATAATAAAACCGTAACGGGGTTATTTCTGTACATGAAATATTTTCCTAAAGTTTTGATGTAGTTGTAATATTGATATGGAGTACAAAATACCTTTTTTTTGGAATTTTTGTCTGCCTTTCCATCTGTCTGTGTTCGCATCACGTAAAAAGGCTAAATAAATTTTAATAAAATTTGTGAGGAGATCCTTTAGATCCTTGGTTAAAATATAGAACACTTTTTATTTTAGAAAAATATGTCATCTATGTAGATAGAGATACATATGTGAGAGCACTTAATATAAGCGGTATAATGGTACTGGGACATTTGTCAATGTATTTTATTATTGAAGAAAAAAAATTTTTAACTCTGTTTACAGAAATCTACAACAAACGTTTAAAAATTTATTTTTCTAAATATTAATTATTAGAAAAATAGAAATATAACGCGCACGAAGTGCTTAGCACTGCTTCTTGTATATAAACTTATGACTATTATAGCCACAAGATAGATGCGATTCCATAAGTGCTACATTATTTTCTTCTGGTGGTTAATTTTTCTTGTTTATGAAAGTCCGCAAAATAATTGTCAAATAATAATTTTTCATTCTTAACACAAAATTAGAAATCAATATGAAAATAACCTTAAGCCAAACTAATAACTTCATTTGTTATAAATGTAAAATATACAGAAATAAACATAGAAAATTAAATTTAATTAAAATAAGATGCAGGATATTCCTTAAAAAGATTTGATTTTTACTTATAATGTCTAATGTTTTTAAGAAAGTTATCACATGGTACGAAACCCTTTAGCTCGCGTTTGACGGATTTATTTATATATTAATATAAAAAGTGTGTACGAAAACAGAATTTAGAATGGTATTATTAGAATTTTGGATCTATTATAGTTTGTTGCAATAATTAACATCATTATGAAGAGTATATAGATATAGCCTAACCGAATACATTACTTTTGTATATTTTAGCTTCATTTCTACAGCTTAATATTTTTTGTCTCCCATTCTTAAGTTGGTCCTGTTTGAGGCAATGCTATAAAAAATATGTAATACAGTTATTTTTCGTACACTTGTATCAAAAAGTGACATATTTTTATTATTGGTTACAACTAAAAAATAATTAAAACAGGCTATATTAACCCTTAAACTGGCTTGTTAGACTTGTTAATAATTGTGGAGTACGTAGTCCTTTCTACTTTCTAGTGGATTATTCTTTTTTTTTCTATTCAATGGCTTAGGGTATTTTTGTTGTATATAAAATATTTATGTACAAAATAAAAAAAAATACGTTAACAGAAAAATGCGACAAGTGTACAAAACTTTTACGCATCTTTCAATGTGCATTTGTTGTTTGTGTGTAGAAGTACTTGCTTCTATCAAAAAGAAAGGAAGGATAAACTTCTAAGACATAAAGGAGAGATGACTTTTCTTTGTGTAGAATACAAAACAAAATGCAAAAACTGCTTGTTTATCTATCTTTTAACGATATTTGCACTTTTTTATGAAAAAAAAACGGAAAAAATTAAAACCTTATTTACAGCAATAAATAAAAATGTTCCACAGAAAAACAGTGTTTCCCATGTAGTAGACGATATGTAATAATTTTACAGTAAGAAGCAAAATCGTTTGCCAGCTCCTTTAACTTCAAATAAAACTAAAAATTGTTCAAACATTTTGATTGCAACAAAAAGGAAACTTCAACTAAATATACACGTTTATGTTCTTCCAAACACATAGTGGTTAAAACTGGCGATTGGAATTTGAAATGGCGAAGTACAAGCACCCATTTAGTAAATCGTAATCGCTGGATAATTAAAGGCTTCAGAGTAATAGTATTTACGTAGATGAACTGCTAAAGCTTGTTACAATTAAACCTTAAGGCGAATATCTTCAAAAACATGCTGCAATATATTTTAAGCATTTTGCAATTTAAAAACATGTGTTTGCTTGAACGTAGACGATAATAAGTTAAAACCAAATACTAAAAGAAATAATATATGAATAAATAATCTGAAGAAGAAATCACTGCGGTTTTCACTATATTTTCACCCTACACTATAACATATTATGTTGGTTTAGGTGACCTAAGTAAGCAGTAAATTAAAAACATAAACAAAAGATTTCAAAAAATAAAACAACTGACCCTATGGTAGGTAATTTATAATAGGAACCCAAAGTGGTGCTTAAACTGTCAACTTTTATGTTGACTCATTATTTGTATACATCATTAATGTTTGTTTGTATGTGCTTAGGAACAACAAGAAACGCTTATTATTTTTTATTAGATGGCTCTTTCATAGACAGTATTAGGTCGTGCTGTTGCAAAATTTTTATGCCAAGTAAATTTAAACTAATGAAATAAAAATTAAAAGCAAATAAGAATAAAAGGAATATATGTTGGAGCATATGCGTTGTACATTAAACTGAAAACATTTTTAAACTAAAAATTTTTAATCATAGAAGCGTATAATAATTCAAAGAAAATGATATACTAAATATTATTTTTAAAATTTGAAATGTGAAAATGACTGGCTTCATGAAAATCAAAAAACAGATCTTGGTTTATAACCTAACGTCAAAACTACATACAAATCAGCCAAATGAGAGTAGTTGAGTTCCGTACCAACGTATACCGACCAACAATACTCTTTCCTTTAAATTCCAGTTTGTTATAAGTTCACGTACGTGAGAATTGCGACATTATCGAGTCATCCTTTAATTTATTTCCTTTAATTTTCCTTCACTAGAACAAACAAAAAATTTTTTTGAAATAATTAAAGTTAATTAAAGATTTGAATACGAAATATTGATGGGCTTCGTATTAACTGTGGTTTAAGCCTAAAACAAATTTTACGGTAAACTTTTAATTTGAGAACATCCTGTCCTGTCAATCCTGAGATCATAGGTAGTTTATATCCACAATTTTATTGGCGGTACGTCTTTTATGTACCAAGTTCCAGTTCGAAACAGTATTCAAAAAAATCGTTGCAGGTCTGCCTAGTCTTCTAAGAAATCTTCTTTAGTGCCTAAATGCCGAAAACTTACAATCGTTTAACTTTTGCAATCAATATTTCTAGTTCACAAGTAAAACAAGTACTAAATGACGTATTTTTCAGGTTTACTATAGGAAAAAAATAGAAGCATCAAGATACCAATAGCAAACATGGCCGAAACTTAGCCAGGAGTATGCAAATTATTAAAATTTTGTTAACTACAAAGAAATACACTTTTTCGACTTTTCGAATTAATTTCGTTTTTTATTGCCATATAATATGTGCAAGGGCACCATTAGAAGCTGAATATCACGAAACATATTAAAATATACTAAGTGCCTCATTTATTAAGTAGGTGTCTCATAAGGAAAAAATTATGCATCCGGAAATGATGAAAAAATAATACGTTCACTGGTCTTCTTCCTTAAAACCCTTAGCAACACTTCTCCAAAGTGTAATCGGGATATGAACCTTGTGTAAGGCAGGACATAAGGCAACTGTCTTGCGAGTAAATAAACAGGCGAAATCTATCAAGAAATAAAATTTAAGAACTGCAGTATACTCCAGAAATAGGAATCTAATAGAAAATAAAATAAAATTAACAAATCTCTTTTTCAAAAATAATTAAAAAAATGTTTTATATTTTTAAAACATCCATTTAAAAAAGCTTCGAATTTATTATTTGACAGTTGCTTTATACTGTGCAAAAGCTCTTTACTTATTTCAGGGAATATTGCTTTTGATTTCTTTTATTTATAACAGAAAGAGTTAAGTTAAAAAAATAAAACTGATAAAAAGCGATTTATACATTCTTCTAGTTCTTTTTGCATATTTCATTCTGTTCATAGAAGTTCCTTTCCAGAAGTATTAATAACAATTTCGTATGAAAATTTTTATATTTCTGATCTTTTTTAATTGCACTTAACTTGTGACTGCAAATCAAAAGCAGTAAAACTCGCAATTTACAAGTTACTATTAATAATATCTTAAGCATAATAAAAAGTGCGTTGAAAGAACTTATAATTCAGTGTCACTTTATCATACTTTTCGGATTATTACCTAGTTAGCAATAATAACAGAACACGGAAAACCTATTGGGAGACATCTCAAAGAAATCATTAATCCTTAAATTAACTTAACAACTTGACTAGTGGCCACAAAATCACTCTTGTATTATACAAATGTGTGTACATATACTATTGAAAAAATTCAAAAACAATTTAACACGAACATTTATCACTAAATTTACATACATATAATTAAGTGTGCAAAACGCAAGACTGCACATAAGCAATACGTCTAAATTTTTTTTTTCAATTGAATTTTGTATATTAAATGAAAATATGTCTTCATGCAATTAAAAAAAAGCAACAAAAAATTATATATTTTACATATTAAAGTGGGTCCTGGGATTTGATGTACATTACGAACATTACATTACTTATTTTTTTACACTTTTTTATACAATGGTTAAACTTAAAAGAAATATTTTTATATTTTCCTAAGAAACTAAACTAAAGTAAAGAATTTCTTTTAGCTTATAATTTTCACTTTTTTATTCCCTTGTGTCACATTTACTAACAATTGCATTAGGGAAAAAATATAAAACATGCTGAAGTTTTAAAAGAGATTTTTCCCTTCGCACGCAAAACTTAAAAAGAAGAAAAGGCTCTTTGAACTAATTTGCACAGTTGGTTATTTATTTTTAATAATGTCTAAAAGCCTAAGAAAGAAATAACACCCCTAGTATATTGTATGTTTTACCCCCAATATTTTAAGACTTTATAAAATCCAAAAGCTTGTATTAATTTTCTTCTAATTTTAATTAGAACTTGCCAGTGAATGTATGATTGTAACTAAAGCATAAACACGAAAAGAAGAGTGAGATCAGGTATGATTAAATACAGCAAACTGAGTTGTATAGTGAATATTTCTTTAATATTAATAACATTTAAGTATTTACTATATTATTATTTTTTTATATGAACTTGCAACTAAGGAGATGGTTGTAATTTAAATATCATTATGTACAATGGTTAACAACCTAAGCTTCCTCATGTCCGATTGTGTTTGTATTTTCTTTCTTTTGGTTTAGGCTGCTGTACACTACTGCAATCATTATTTCTTTATTTTTTCTCGATCTTACAGATGCCAACTGGCATCCTCGCGGTGGCGACAACAGGCCAATGGTTGGTTTTGTCTTTGCTACTTTGCTGTTTAAATTAAGCAAAAATTTTTATATCTGTCGATTTCCTGCTTTAGTAGGAATTTACTTGCACATATCTCTTCTCTATAAGTAGGAACGGTTTGTAGTTAAATCAAACAAGGTCGTGGAAATTTATCAGAAAAGGATAAGAAAGCCTTGAAAGATATTGAGTAAGCCAATTAAGGAACTCGAGAGGGATCGACGAGAATGCGTTGCAAGGGGTGGTTCGTTTAATATCTACTGGTACACCTTAGAAACTCCTAGGTAGAGTAGCATCCGGTTACCTTAAGCGGGCTAAATGTGTCAGTGACGGCTTATAGTAACTCCAAGTATTATTTGGGCAATTGCCAATTATGCCGGGGAAAAGCTGTGACGGTAGTACACATAGTGGTTATAATCACGGCAGACATTTACCTTAGACAAATATCCGGAAGTACAATATATTTAATCTCAAATAACTAAAGTCAAGAAAAAAGGCAGGTGAAAACGTGGTACTTGATTAAAATAAGTAAAAGTGATCAATAGGGTACATAGTAAAATACTCCTACTCCTATACATAGTAAAATAGTCGCATGAAGCGATGTTGAATCAATGATCGTTTAAGATAATATTAGCTTAAAGGTTTGGCTGTGTAGCGATTTTCTTAAAATTGTTTGATCTAGTGAGTTTCTGTACTGATTATTATTAGAGAATATCAGCTGATGCCTTAAATGTGAAACATAAAATCTGAATTTTATAAAGCGCAATGATGTCTTTAGAACCGCATTAAAAACTAGAAATTGCGGTATAAGCTAATTCTAGACTTCCTGATAAAATGTCGCCTTTACTTGTATCTGCGTTAACTTCCTTTCTATGTGGAATTTTCAACATAAACGAATAATGAGATTATGCTCTTCTAAAGTAGGATATTAATAAGAGTAAGAGGATATATTCACTGAATGAAGAGTATATTACATGCGTACTTATTTGCTCGTAAACTTTTTTTCTCCATCTTCAATTATAGTGATGCTACTTTTGGGCTAAGTAAATACTCGGGAAAGCTTTATCGTCGGCGAATGTGGATATACGGACAGGAATGCTAGTCAATGTCGGATAGAAGCACAAAATGCCCAGTAAACTTCCCAGAGGAACATCAACTTTATTTCATTTGAGGCGAAAAAAAACTCTTCTCCTTCAAATATAAATTTACGACTAACTTAAAAAATTTATGACAGAGTACCGTCAATGACAGACAATATTGCCTTTCTTCCTAGGATTATACAACATTTACAAACCTGTGTGTTGCTTCATAATTCGCACTAATGTTTTGGTTAATAATTCGTATTTAACTAGCAGCGGCAAAATCAAAATTTGTGATCATAGCTATTAACAAGAGAACACGTTTAGCATCTCTAAAGTCACAGCCTTTTATTTTGGGGCGCTTGGCAGTAGCCAAAATCAAGAATAGGCAAAAAAATATTACTGGAAAAACTCTTTGAAATTAGTGAACTGAGCATGAGAAACACTCGTTATGCAACATTTTTTTCACTCTCGAGCACGGTGTAACAGGTTTAAAAAAAGTGTTTATGGTCGAAAAGCTCTCTTTCAAATGTAGGGTGTTTCTTAACTATCTCTGATTTTTTTCCTAATTGAAGACTGAAGTAAAAAAAAGTATTACTTCATCCTATCTCCTATTATAGACATAGTTTACCTACAACAATTTTACCGTTGTTGCTTCCCTTTTAAAATTTGCTTCTTTATTTTTTTGTATACAGGACACTGTATGTATGTAAAGAAAAGTTGAAGGAACAAATATTTGCCAAATAAATATACTTAAATTAATGATAAATTTTTATTATCTAATACACAAAAAGAAAAACAAAACATTAATTCCAGGAAGGATGATTAAAACAAATAATAATTGTATAAATTGTATAAAAAATATCACAAACTAAGTAATGATTACTAATTTTTTCGGATTATCTCCTGTTTCAAGGTTTCTATATTTGCCTAGTTTTAATGTAATCTTATGTTTTAGAATAAAGTTTGTTTTTCTTTATTTATTTTTTTAAAGTTACATTTAAAATTGCCATAGATCAAACAAAAAACAATTTTATTATCTTTTCTTGTAAATATGATTTACTTGCAGAAGTTTACATATAATTTTGTTTCTGGAATTGTATCAAAAAGTAGAGTACATTAAAAAAAGCACAAAGTTCGTTAGAACCAGAATGTTTCAAGCTTAAAATTAAAAAAAAAAAAAAAAAACGCAATCATTTTCTAAAGAAAGGTCTTTCGTTATTCGTTTAAAGTCATTATTAATAATACCAATAAAAATTGAGAACATAAAGCCTGTCATTGTCGATTGTAATTTTATTTATGGAACAGAATTAGCTGAAAAATGGCTTACTTCATGCAAAGAACTGAAAATTTTTATGGATAAGTGCGTTAATGAGAGTTAAGAGTAAAGACTGGTTGCATCTTGTGACTCAATGATGCAAGTTTCCATGAAACTAGCATGAAGTATTAGTTTGTTGGTGAAGCAATAGGAGTAAGAAATGTGGAATTGCTTGAAATTTAAGGGGATGTTTCTGTTGCTTACGTCTGTTTTAAATAACGCATATCGCTGCAACTTACATAGAGAACTGAAAAGAAAATGCCTCAAAAATTTGACTAGTGTAAATCTAGACTTAGTTATGTTGATTTTATTAAAATCGTTTTTTTAACTTATAAGATATTTGAGGTTTCTTTGGTTTAGTTATTTCGCTCATCAAATCTTATGATTTTTTTAAATATACTTTTCAGTTCAGCTGGAAAGACCTGCAGAGGCTCTTGCAATACAAGCTCTTTGTTTGGAAGCAGTCGTTTTTTTTTTTTTTGTGTTTCATCTTTATTTTTTTGTTTACTTAATCTCTTCTTATTAGGCATAGCCAATGACAATTTTCTCGTTTAAATATTTCAAACATTTTAATATTTTTTGAGCTTTGTGTAAATAAAGCATTACTTATTCCTAATTTTTAAAAAAAATTTTTTTTAAAATAAATTTACTCATTTTACTCAGTTGTAAAAAAGTTCAAAGCCTTGAAGAACATAAAAGTTTGTAAAAAATTATAAGTCTAGTTGTTTTGATTTTCCGAAGCATAGTTAAGTTTTATTGCTTTTGATGAAAACAAATTCCATACAATGCCAATATTTGCTAACTCACATTTTCTTTCATTTCTAAATGAAGTTAAGCAAATAAACATATCAGTTTAAACAAAAAAGAGGGGAAACCCTACGTTGGAAACACTGAATGTATATTAGTGTAAATGGGATGTGAGCATAAATCAAGGTAAATGGTACTCAAATGTATTTGCCTGCAGTGGTAACATCTTCTAAGTGAAAATATGGTTTTGTTCGTCGGACATTAGGGTCCTATCGATATCAAAATTATTCTTCAATCAAAACTGGTTTGACGTAAGAAAAAATATAGCTGCAAGATTGGACAACTCAACTAACCTTTCTATTTTTTCTCTTGTCAACCTTTTTCCTCTTTTAAAAATAATTTTTTTTTGTTTACAGCCATTAATATGTATGAATTTGTATAATTTATGATAAATATGCATTATCAAAGCACATTTAAATGTCTTATCCTCTATACTTTCATGAAATTAGGAGTTGAACTTTTAATATAAACGAATTAAAATTTATTTTTGGCTTAAGTTTACTTTTTAATTTCAAGAAAAACTTTTAGAAAGAAAAATTATTTTTCAAATTAATGTGGATATATTTAAAAGAAAACAAGATAAATTAGAAACCAGCAGAATGTAATGCAGCATCTTCTGGAATGCTACAATTTTGGTCAGCATTCCTGACGTCTATCTACCTTAGGTTATGTACATTGTAAACATTATTTATTTAACCCACTAATTTTGTAATTTTGGAGTATTCATATCACTATTAATTTGATTAGACGAAGCCTAACTCTTCACTGTTCTCTTTGTTACCTGTCTTGTATATTTGTTTTCCCTTTGTGTCAACCATCGATTGATCACAAATGCAATTTTTAATTTTAATCATTCTTACTCACAACATTAAAGATGCTGTTTTAGTATCATCTTGATTGTTTTGAGTTAAGCATTAATGTACATGCGATGAGCCTATCTAAGTTTTTCATTTCGTTTGTAATTTCTTCAGTATCCATTTTTGAGACCACTTCTTATGCATAGCGAAGTCTATTAAGCGGTTCTCATCTGCCCATCTGTCCTTTCGTGTTCGTGTTTAAAAAACTTTGCCAAGATACTAGATGAGCTAGAGAAAATTTTAATACGCCAATCGATCACTCCTGAATTTTTTATACAACTTAAGAATAAAAGGTCATGAAGTTGAAAGTTATAAACTTTAAGATTATTTTCAATCATATAATTTTAAAACATCTTCAATAATGACGGTAAAATATATACTTATTATTAAATAATAATATTAATAAAATTTTTTTTATTTTTAATAAATGTTATTTTTGAGTGTATTTTTTATAACTTCTATACTAAAAAGAGTACTGATTCTATTTAAAATATTGGTATTATTTTTAATAATATTGATTTAATAATGATCTTTACATTAATTCAACTTCAGTCGGAACTGTATTATTGAGTTTAACACGTTTAGTTTTTTTTTTTTAGGTTAATTTTTTTTATTGTAGTCTGCAAAGAAATAAGTAAAGCAAAGGTAAGATATTTGTGCTTTAATTAAATACAAAGGGGGCTAAATGAACAACTCATGTATTTAATTGTCATTATATAAAACGATGCTTTGCTTGAAGCATCCAAAAATATCGAAGAGAGGAAAACAACTTTGTAAATAAATAAATAAAAAATAAACCTTGGTTTTCTTTATCAAAAAAATACTTTTGCCTTAATTTCTCATTTTGTTTTTATTGCTGCCCTTGGTTTTACGTTTGCATGTATAACCTCATTGCTCAAAGCCTATGATTTCTGAATATATATTTTATGTTCAACTTCTTTTTTGTCCAACAAAATTCTTTAGTTAATTAAGGTTTAATTTAAAATACATATAAAGGCCAATGAATATCTTTATTTGTTTTAAAGAAAATAGCAAAAAACTTCTATAGAAAAAAATAAAATAAAAAAGCAGCAAAGTCGTTAAATAATCTTAATAAAGCAAGGACACATTTTCTTTAAAAAATTTTAAATGAAAATATGGTCGGTGGCGTCTGTAAAGATTTTTATTTAATTTGAAGTAATGACAAATTGCTTCAATAAAAAAGCTTTAGGAGCAGGTTCAAATAAGTAATAGTTTCGAAAGAAAAACTAAAATAAAATAAAAAAAATAACTCCCTAATTAATATGTATGATGTGATTGGAGCAATGGGCGGCAAATATTCGAATGGGGTCTTGCACAGGTGTGCGGTTAATGTGCTACCATCATCAGATGTTAAGGAATCAGATGCTCTCGTTGTTCTTAGCATGAAGATTCCCTGCAAGGTTCTGTGAAACAAGCATATTTTTTAAGACGCAAAAGAAGCATTCAAGTGCTAAGGATTTCTAAAACGAAGTAAGAAAAACATTACTCTATCTGTTCTTTTCGCTGTCTATATCACCTTTATCAGACCGAAAATGGTATACAACTCTTATGTTTGGTTCAGTGCTTCAAATACTATTTGGAGTTTCTCGGCCGCCTGCAGGAGAGGGTAAAAAAGCTCATAGGTGATATTAGGGTATCAAACTCTATTGATTACCTAGAGTATGTTTCATATTTTTGTTACTACTACAACAGATTTTGCTCTAATGATATATGGAAGTTGTTCCTGAAAACCGTAATATCATACCCACAAAACGTTCTTCATCAAGAGCGTATTCCCTTGTGGTTGGTCGGCCAGTGAACTTAACAGAGAAAATTCGTTTTTTAGCCGAACAGCTTGTAAGTAAAATAAACCCTGCGAAGATCTTTCCTGTTCTTTTTAGTACGAAAAGATTTAAATTAAATGTCTACAAGCACTACTCTTTCTATCTCCCTTCCCAAAACCTGAGTTCCTAGTTCTGGCACATTACGTTGCGTAAGGATGTGTCATTCCCTAAGGCCTGGTTATAAAAAAATATCAATATATATACAGTTGTTGTCATTTAGTTACGTAACTGTAAATGTCAGTGTCTTCAAATTTCGTAAAGAAACGTTCACATATTATTATTTATGTTTTACTGAGAAAAACACTTCAGGTCGATCTCAATTCTTGAGAAAACTGAAACAGGAGAAATGAGACAGTTGGTGAAAATAAAAAAGTTTAATTTTTTTATTCAACACTGCCATTACCCTTAATGCAATGGACAGTGATAAAGATACCTGCCATATGTTGTTGGTTAGATGATTGTGTTTTTTAAGCAAATAGTCATTATTTTATTATTTATGATACTTACGAATATTCTATGTAGAAATACCGAAGAAAGAGGCTGCGTGCTTTATTATCAAATCATAAATGTGTATATGTATCATAACAGAATAAAATCCTTATATCTTTCTTTTTGGTTAATACAGAGGTTAATATAAAGCCAAGATCATTTGTAGTCAACATTCTTACTGCCCTAACTACAGGAGCCGTATTATTATGCATAATCAAATAAATAACTGGCTGAATTGTAAACGTGGTTGTACGCATTAAGGCGTGAAGCACACGAAGACACATGTTATTAATAAAATTAAAGCAATTTTTCAATAGAATTGTCACTTGAAAGTCTAAATTTCAACCTGTTATGTTTTGTTTTGGTTATAATTGTTAAACTAAAATAAAATAAATAGTTGTGAGGTTTAAAATTTCTTTCACATCGATATTAAAATTAATAAAAACTAATTTTATTTAGAAAGTTATGAAAAAGAATTCTAAAAAATAACAAAGTAAAAAAATTATTCTTTACTTTTGAAGCAATTGCGGGCGCAACACTACTATAAACATGATTTCGAGCGTACTCATATATTATAAACAAGCAGCAAGCTTTTTCTTGTGTTAGAAAATTATTGTCATATGATTCACTGAAAACACCGGAAAACCGCAATTTTTCCTTGATGTAGCAAACATTATAGACGTATCAAATCTCCTCTGATAATTTTGAGGACCAACATGCTCAGAGAGATTTTAGCTTTCCACTTGTGCAAGGGTTTTCCTGCTGATTTTTAACAAGAACTGTAACTTTAATTAACCAGTGTTTCTCGTATGCAGGACCTGTTTTGGTCTTTTATGCTGAAAACACATTATTCCAAATGTTCTATTATTTTAGTATTCCTTGTTAAACAAAAATACACAACAAATACTGAAAACTAAATGAAAGATACAACATTTTTATGTTTTTAACTTAAGAGTAATTTACACAGAACAAAGTTTTAAAATGTAGAACTGTTCTCTAAAACACATAATATGTAACTGTTATTATTGTTACCGTTGCTTAGGGCTAGTAGTAATTTCACGTTATAAAATTTTTGAAATCTTTTTAAATTAATTAATGGGCACTTAAGCTGTCAGCAATAAAATTTTGAAGTGGAAACAAATTTAAATAAATATTTTATATAAAATATGTAAATATTAAAATTCAACCCAATTAAGTTAGAAAAAATTAGTTAAAATTAATTAAAAAATTATATTGCTGTTTAGATATAATGCTATAGGAAGATGAAGATGTTACAAAAGTATTAAAAACATGAAAATAAATCCAAGGAGAAGACAAGTTAAATTTATATATTTCAATACAAAATTAAAGAAGTTAGATAAAATAACAGAATTTATTTAGGTCTATTGTTACATTTGCAGTTAAATATGTATCAACAGTACCCTCATGAGAGCGATTCAAAATGTTAAAAGCGCAGTAAGCTTTAAAAAAAAAAATAATAATATAATGCTCTTTCAAAAAAATTTGATATTTTTAAATACAGAAATAGGTTAATTCCCGAAATTTACCGACTGCATTATGAAATTAACATTAACTGACTTTTTTTATGTGCTCTACAAATTTAAAAAGATAAAATCTTGTGCCCATATTATTAAAAAGCTCTTACTTTAGATAAAAAAGGTATTTAATTGACATTTTAGCTTAAAAAGACATTTCTGTAATATCATTACAAATATAGCTTTGTAACCAATAAATACGTTTAAAAATTTATAAATTTTTGTTGTGAGAAATTTTTATTAATATCGTAATAATGCAAAAAATGGTTGTTGATTTAGCAAAAATTAGCTTAAAATAAATTACTATTTTCTATAAAACGCATATACGTACATTGAGTAAGGCCTTGCTGGTACAGAATATGAGGACACGATGTGGCTTTTAGAAAAACAAAATAATTTATAAAAATGTGTGTTTGCATGTAAACAATTTAATGTTCGTAAAGTCAGGATAACAACTCCATTGTGCTCAATAAACTAACAATTTTATTATTAAATAATAATATACGCTAAAATTTTGTGTTCCTAAAATAAATCAAAAACGTCGCTTCCTTTGAGTTTATTTACATCGAATTGTTTAATTTAAATTTATGTTTATATTTACATAAATACGATTTAATTTTTGTCAAATTTAGTGTTTACTTACTTCCACTTAATATTTCGGGTATCTTCAAAGGCCATTGCACTCTACAATTAGAAATTCCATAAAAAATTTTGAGATCGGTAAATTTTTTTCTCAGGTGATCTTTAGCCTGTATATATATAACTGAATATTAATTACCTTTGTTCAGTTCTACACCATAACTAAACAACTGAAAGGATTTAACTTTGAAGAAGACGCATAAGCTTATTGCTAATTGAGCAATTTTATTAAATTTTTTTAAGCAAGTTTATGCTTAGATGTCTATACTAACCATTACTCTAGTTATTGTGACAACACGTTCTTAACCCTTTTCTCTTTAATAAAATATGTAAAAATTTGTGTTCGATTTTCCACTTGAAATTTGAAAGATTGTTGTTTTTTCTTAAGTGCTACTGCTTGAAATGAAGTAAGTTGATAAAGAGGATGTATATAAAAAAATGTTATAAGCTGATCAAAATCATTACATTTTTTAATAAGTTAACTTAAACAAAATTCACGGATATTCAAAAAAAAAAATTTTTATATATGATTTTGTGTCAGAAAGAAATTGTTTTTCTTTAAGATGTTATATGTATATTAGCAGTGTCCACGACTTCGTCTAGGCGTAATTTATAATTTTCCTAAAATTCAAAATATTAAAAATGTTTATTTAACCATTTATTCCTAAGTTCTATAGACAGTGATAAAAATTTTATACTAACAAAATAAAATGTGCTGACAACTCTTTTAGTACGATTATTCCAGTATTATTAGGGGATTTCACATTTGTGTCTCTATTTTCTCTAAGAAATTACATATTTTAAAAAAAGTATTCTGAATGGTGTTTGAACAAACGTCTTAAGGGACCTCCTCAAAAACTTTAATTCAAATACATCCAGTAGTTTTTACGCAAGCCAAAATATAGGCAAATTTTTGAAAATAGGTATTATGAATTTTATATCGATTACTATCTACAATAACATTAAAAATAAAAAATAAAATCTATGTACAAAAAAAAAAAAATCATTCAAGACCTTTTGTTTTGAACCATATTGGCTGCTAATAAGTTATCCCTGCTTAATAGCTTAGTCGTACATAACTTCGAATAACGACATTGCGGCTTCATTGATGTGTTTATGTATACGCGACCTGCTTTTATTCAATTGTAAGTATTGAGTTGTTTAGAATTGCTTTTGTGGAACATTCATTTACGTTGTCGTAATACCATTACAGTTTTACTCTATCGAAAAAAGAAATCACAAAGCTGAAAGTTGCTGTCGGATAGAAAAAATGTGTGGTTAATTAAAATCTACAAAGTTGATAAAGGCCCTATAGACTACACACATACTATTTTTATTTTTATTGCATCAACGCTGCAGGTCACGTTAGGTAATTATTTTGCTTAAAACAATTGTGTTAATATATTATGGAAAAAAAGAATAAAACCAATAAGTTAACGATTCAAGTTTAATTGAAATAAACTTTTTTTTTTGCCAATATGAAATGATAATATCTTAATAAACGTTACTTATCACGCGAGAGAAAACAAATGTGCTTTGCATTAACAACTAAGCCTCTAAAGGACTAAACAGGCTTGTTAACTTTTATCGTCATCGGGAATGGGAATGTTTAAAACTATATACTTCAAGGAGAAAACTAAAGGAATTTGTTTTTTTTTTTTTTATGAAGGAAAAAGTCTATCCTCAAAATCATTTAAATCTTAATTCTGTAACACTAAATTTGGTATGTTGAAAAAATTATGGAGCACAGTAGCTATTTCCAGAAGTAAACGAGCTTTTATTTTAAAGTTAAAAATAAAATTGAAACTACACTCTCAAGATTAATATTTTAAATAAGCCATTTTTAATAATGCATGGAATATTATATGAAATACGAAGAACTAGGACAATTCCATAACAAACTTTATCTGATGGCACAGAAATAAAATATACTAAAATACTAGAAAATACTGAAGAAAGGCACTAAGCGCAAATTTCGGAACTAGAAATATTATTTGGGCATATAAAGATTAGCTGTTACCGAATCTAGATAAAAAAATTTCTTCGGAACTGATGTAAATTTTGTTAGTTATGGCCACTGTCTAGTGGTGTATCCGAATTCAATACCTTTCGCATATTTACGTAAACGTTTGTTGTTTACTTTCCACTTTAAATGCATATTCCTCGCATATCTTGCATGTAAAAAAAGAAATGCAGTACAACCTGAAAGAAAATAATACATTTTTCGCCACCCGAAGGACACCTCACACGTGACTATGACCATTGCTTAATAGGTCTCACCTCTACATCGCGCCGCCATATTTGCATTCTATGACTTCTGTTAGTCTTCTAAAAGTTCATGGCACTTCATAAGGCTAAAAGCTTCGGCGATTAGAAATTATATTATAACGCGTTTTATTTGTAAAAAATTTAAATTTTAACAACTTTTTTCTAGCCTTTTATATTTATTTCTACATCAGTATTGTAGCGATCTTTGCTAATAAGTTTTGAGCTGATATCTTCAGTTGATGCAATGAAGAAATTTTAATGTAGTCTTGACACGCTAAAGTTATAAAACGCTTTATAACAAACTTGAATTGTATCTTCATAATAATTGTTACTTTGATGTCATTAAAGGCCTGAACTACTTAAAAAGCAATAAAAACTTAAATGTTTTACACTGTATGTTTGCTGCACGCCATAAATGTGTGACTGACAGTAATTGCATGTATGATTGATATTTTTCAACTGTAAATGTTTATGATTTACATGTCTTTCGTAGTTAAAATGGCTTCTTATGTTTGGTTTTGTTAAGAATATTTTTATTATTTTGTGAACGAAAAAAATACGCTAAGTTACAAGGAAATGGTAAAGGTTAATACTGGAAGCAGAGTTAAAAACAAAATTTTTTTTGTGCTGCATTGCAATTTAATTTTCATGCGTGGCATAAGATACTACTTCTGTGTTTTTCGTTTAATATTTGATGTTGGATTTATTACTTTTTTGTATTACTACAGCTTTTTGCTTGCAACCTTTTCTGTTTTAATGTTTTGCTCGATTTTCACATTTTCGTCTTATTTTCATTTTCCCGTTCCATGCAATAATATAAATAAGAAAATTCGCATAAATCATTTGCTTTTGCTAGTGTAGTTATTACTGTTCTATTTTCGTTTGCTTGCTATATTTAACTGTTGCAGTTAACGCTAACATTTTTTATTGCCTCGATTTTTATATTTGATGTCGCTGAAGCCAACTATTACATATGAAGTCAGCTCTGGATCATTCCAATATTTTATTTATAAAAGAAATCTAAAGCGCTGCTCAGTTAGATCATCAATTTACAGATTTAACGTTTGTAAGCTAGAGAAGATCTTTCAGTTTTAGTGTATAATATTTTTTTTATTTTAGTTTTCGGACTCTCGTAATAAATAAGCTTTTAACAACCCAATTTTTTTCTGTTTAATTATTATCCCTTTTTCTTTCGAAAGAAATAGCTTGAGGAGAGGAAAGATAACTGCTCCGTTTTCTTGTGTTAGGAATATGCATTAATTTAATGCTGGTGATGCAATTTTATTAAATTTCTTGAAGCTATTGTATGCTTATACGACAATACTAATCATTCCTCTAGTTGCTAAGACGACAAGTCTTTAACCTTTTTCACTCAAATAAATTCTGATTATTATTATTTTTACCAAGAATTATATTTAACTTCTTTTAGATATAATATTATTTAAGACACCGTCTTACATTTCTTGAAAACATGCTAGTCAATAGAAATCGTGCTTTTAAAAAATAAATAATATTGCGACCAAAAATCCAGAAAAATTTCTTTCAATGGCTTAATTCTTGAATCACACTGGCTGATAATCTTTACAAGTACTTTAGTCGCACGCAACTTAAAAATGACACTGCGGCTTTAGAAATGCGTTATATCCATATTAACTACCTTTATTCTGTGTTCTAAGTATTGAGTTGCTGTAAATTGCTTTTGAGGGACATGCATTAACGTTGTTTTAATACCATTACAGTTTTATGTCTACAAGGTTGTTAAAGGATTTTTAGACTACACGCTTACTAGTCTTAAACTTACAAGGTAATTGCATCAAAGTTGCACGTCACGTTAGAAAATTTTCCTTTTGTTTAAAACTATTATATTGAAGAGTAAGGGGAATGATAAGTTTACGGGTGAAGTTAAGTTAAAATAAAAAAGTTAAAAAAAATTTATTATTATTTTTAATTATTAATTGACAATAGTTAATGATAATCTTTTTAAAGCTGTTACTCATCCAGCGATAGGAATAAAATGTGCTTTTCTAAACAATTAAACCTCTATAAAGGACTAAAAATACTTGTAAAGTTTTGTCATTCAATAGTTGCCGAAATAATCCAAAAAAAAGGACGAACGATCCCGCCTATCCTCAAAAACATTTATGTGTTAATACGGCTTAATTTTTTTATTAAATAAACGTTAGATATTAAAAAATGATAATTCAGATAAATTAAACTTTTTAAAATAAAAAGTATAAAAATCAAAAATTTTAAATTATTAACCGCTCCCAGCCGTAAACAGCAATGCCGATGTCATTCGTTCATGATTTCCATTAGATTTTATTTCTAAAATTAGTAGAAGATGTTTGCGATGTTTTTCTATGAAGATAACAATTTCTTTTATTACAAATTTTGAAGCCTTAATAAATATTTGCAAGTTAGAATTACTCATTTATTTGTTTAAGTTTAAAATATAATTACAAACTAGAAATGCTAAAAAAATAATGTCGAATGTGAATTAGCTTCATCTTGTTAGAAATGATACGACCTGAGTTTTATGAAAAGTTTGTTTGCAGAATTAAAATTTAGGATAATAAGTTAAAAAAATTAATTTGTTGTGATAAATTTGAGATAGAGACGAAAGACCTTCGAAAAGAAAAACATAAATATAAAAATCATCACTTAATATGTCGATGACTTATTCGCGATTATACGGAAAAAGGACGAGGGAACATTTAATAATTATCACAATAAATGAAGTTTACTATAGAAAAAGAAGAAAATAACTATTTGATATTTAGATATAAGAATTTATAACTGATTGATCCACAAAGTTAATTTCATTCGGACATCCTATAAATTTTCACTCGACGCAACCAATGCAGCAAAAAGCAAATACAGCAGGCAAAAAGCCGTGTTGCCACAGCCCACTTGGTACTATAACTTGATCCCTTTGTGTTCCAAAAAATACAGTTCTAAATTTCATAGAAAAAATTTTTAAAATCAGTGGCGAACCATTTGTAACAAAAAATATTAAAATAATAAGAGAAATACTTAGAAATAACAATTTCCAAAACATATAGTTCAAAACCTGATTTACAAAGTAAAACCCGAAGACAAGAATGCAGAAAATAATAACACATATGGCAACGTCAAATTTTATAGCCTTCCGTATATACAAAAACTCACAGAAAGTAAGCAAAAAAAACAATAATAGAGAACAAAGATAATAAACTTTCATACAGATAAAACAAAAGAGTTCATACTTTCATTATTTACGCTTACGTTGCCTTAGAAAAATCTATTTCCATTGAATAAAACAAAATTTCTTAAAACAATAAATTATTTATTAAACATATAAAGTTTTAAAAACATAAGAAAAATAATAATTCAGTCTTTAAAATTAATATCACATATATTCGGGTATATTCTGTACATAGAAAACTCATTTAAAAACTTAATTACCAGCCTTGTACTGTACAAAAAACTACATACATATGTATGTATTAGGTTTTGACAATTATAGTAAACTCTACACTAACGAAAAGCATTAATTTTCAGGTGATATTATCTGTTATAAATTGTTGTTGCTATGTACTTTTTACATTGTTACAAAATTAAAAAAAAAAAAAATAACAAATATGATTGATATATTCGTTTATGTCGAATCTTATATACCCTTCACCAGCTATGTAAATCTAGTTTAGTGAAGTAACTCGGATGAAAAAAGCAAATGATGCACTGACAGAGAATTTAAAAATAAGAAAAAAATTAGTACTACATATACATAATTTTATACAAAAATGCCATCGACTCTTAATGGGTTAAGACTTTTTAAAAAATTTTAGTATTTTCTTAAAGATCTTTTCAAAAGCTCGGAAAATATGGGCGAGCGCCCATTTTTTCACTTGATGTTTTTTAAATTTTTGTCGCCACATATATTTGCTTTTTTAAATGGAGTTACTTCATTGTTCCAAATGATGTAAAAACTAGAGGTAGCCGTGGTCTTTTGCCCGCTATCTCGAAGGACATGAACCGATCACGCTAATTTCTAACTGCATCGCTTTTGACACTATGTCAAATCGATTGGCGTATTAAATTTTTTTTCTAGATCAGCCAGTGCCTCGGCAAACTTTATTTCAACGCTAATACGCACGGACAGACGGACATCGCTCAATCGACTTCGCTGTGTAAAGAAGTTAGAATATATATACTTTTCGGGGTCGAAAATAGATATTATAGAAATTACCCTTTTTCCACTTTTTGTGGTGAAGGGTATTAAGAACTAAATATATTCAAGTTCTTATATACATAAATTCATCTATAAATATCAAATACATCATCAAATGAGTATTCTTCATCATGTTTAGCATTGTTATTAAATTGTTATTATAATATATGTTTTTATTGCATTTTCTGTAATCATCAGTAATTTTAAAACTATGACATCATAGGTTTAGTCTTTTTAATCCGAATCTTATATATAGAAGGAAATTTACAGTGGTTAAATTCATTCTATCTCTTATTTTTGTGTTCATGAGATTCACTTTACTAAAAAGCCGTTAACTTCTATAAGCTAATTCAAAAAAAAGGTTTTTATTTAATGCGTTTTTGTATTCGAATACGTTTACCTAAAATTTTATTGTGAAGTTTTAGTTTGTCCATTAATATGAGCTTTACTTTTTTCATTATAAACTTTACGTTGCCATTATTGCAATTGTTACACGTGAAAAGAGTATTTTACAGAAAAGTTCATTAATTATTTTTTGTAAATTATATTAATTAAAAGTGATAGAAAATGCTAAATGAATAATTGGAAAGTGTTAAGTGCTAATCCGAATGCTATATTAACAAAAAAAAAATTGCTAAGCCTAGCACCGAAAGTGCTAAAATTGGCACACTGCACAAAACTGCAGAAAATCTCTAGAACAACGTTATATAGACAACAACCATACTGCTAATTTGGTAAATATAAAAATACTGGACAAAGAGAGACGAGAGAATAAAGGATACACACAAGGCGCATTGAATATAAGTAAATAAGTATTGAATATAAGTATAATAAAAGTTTTGGATAAATTCGTTTGTGCTGATAAACACCCAGAATTAAAGAAATGGATTTAAAACTTCTCACTTTGTTTGGTCAATATATGTTTGTGAAGCAGCATTTTCTAAGATGAAAAAATAAATTCCGGAACAGGCTTGCTGATGAAATTTTGCACAAGCTTCACCTCAAACTACAGACGAACAGCCCAAGAAAAAATATAATCTTTCTCATTAATATTTTAAAGCCCTTAGTACTTTCTTATTTTATCCAAAGCATTTGTTTATTACTCAATATAATAATGTACCGAAACCCATTCGTTTTATTTGTTCATTGATACAGTATATAAATATTATTTAAATAGTTCAGTTTATTACCTTCCGGACCGTGATGGTCGTGATTTAAAAAAAACGGACCCCAAATGGAAGTATTTGTTGGCCGCTGGCTTAGGCTATATAATTGATATAATCTTCAAAATATACTTTTTCTATTTGGCAAAAAAAAAAAAAAAACAAAATGTTTTAATCTAACATTTGTCACAGATTAAATGAGCTATCTTCTATCTTGAAATATCTTTTAGGGTTTATAATTTGGTAGATAGATGCTGATGAAGGATGTGGCTGTCCAGAAAATGCTGCATTTCATTCTGCTGACGCCTAATTATTCTTCTTTTCCTTGAAAACATCCGCATACATTTGTACTAAATTAAATAAATAAATGAACCTAAGCCGAACAAAGTAAATATTAATTTCTTTATTAACTTGATATATTAAACAATTTTTTATTGATACCAAAATTATTTATGTTTTCACCAATCAAAATGAATACAGACAAAGAAACAGTGTTGCAAGCTGTAAATAAATAAATTAATTAGAATTGTATAAGTCAACTTTGTTCAAAATTTTGTGCACGTATTTGATAGTTTAAAAAACCCAATATTTTTCGTATAAAAATATTTTTTGTTTGATTTTTACCAGAAAAAGAAATTTATTTAAAAACATTGTATATATGTATAAAACTACTATTATTGTATTTATAAAACATTTTTTTAATTTCAAAAGTTTTATAAAAGTCATTTAAAAAAAGTATCTTGAAACAGTACATATATTTTTTGTTTAATGCAGAAAAAAAATCATTTCAACTTTAATCCTAATGTTAATTGCAAATTGGTATATGTCTAATAAAATTTTAAATTAAATAAACATATAAATGTTGTATACCTAAATTTGTGCAGTAACTTGCAGTTTATATTTATTGAAAAAAAAAAACATGCCAAGATAATTGCTTTTATGTTCTTTTATATTCTTAGGTCTTTAAGGCAATTCTAAAAATAATATAACACAACACAAAACTCACTTTACTACCATGCAGATGCACTTCTCTTATTGAAATTTTGTTTATTAATGTCATGCCCCTCTTAACAAAAGATATCGTTACTTGACAAATATTTAGCTGAAATCATCAAATACTTGTCTGCCGTAGTCTGACCACAAAATATTTATTAGGAGCAAACAACACCACAGCTGATTTTGGGCAAATAAAATTATTTTCCAGCAAACAAAAATGCTTCTAATGTGAACATAGTGTGGCTGCTCGACGGCAAGTATATATTTGGTATTAAGTTAATTCCGCCAGTAAATATAATACTGTTGTAATAATAAAGACATCATTTTCAATCCGCGTTTTGATTAGTACTAGTTAGATAGTGTAAGGTGTTTTATTGCATAGATAGTGGTGGGATCAGGTAGTTTTGTCTGTTAGGATGGTGTTTATTTAAATGATATTATGCAGGTAGATTGCCTTATATCTGTCATGTTTATTGAAGGTATATAATTTTAATATTTCAGTTTTTTATTATTGGGTAGGTAAGTGTGACCATCTGTGGTGTAAAAATTGTGTCGGAGGTTGTATTTACGTGCTCGTTATTTATATCTCCGTTATGCGTTCGTGTTTTGTATATTATCATGTTTTCAAGAATGTCCAGTCTTCGTTTTTTTTACTAGGATGTATTAACGTCATACATTCATCTATTTTCCTTGGCTCGTGTTTATGTGTGTTAAGGCGTATTGCGAAGTTAGAGTCTTCTCTTTTCCGTTTATATGTTCGTATGTGTTCTGTGAACTTTGTTTTTAATGTTCGTCTAGTTTGTTCTATGTATGTATGGTTGCAGGTGCAAGTAAGTCTGTATACTCCGCTGGTGTTAAATTTATCGGTTATTTCTGTAGATGTCTTGAGATTGTTTCGTAGAGTGTTGCTCGTCCTTAATGCTGTTTGTAAACCTTCTTTCTGAAAAAGGTTAGTGAATCTATATATTTCTGGTCCTGTGTAAGTAAAAATGTGTCGTCGTGTTGTATTGTTTGTCTCCTTGTTTTCTTTCTTCTTGTTTTTAGTGTTGTATTGTCTAAGTAGTTTGTCGATAGTAGTGCAATTGTAACCATTATTTTTAGCTATAGTGTAAACTGTGTCAAGTTCTTTGTTATATTTGTCTGAAGAAAGTGGGACTGTCTTAAGTCTGTGAATCATATGTCGAAATGCTGCGAGTTTATGTTGGGTGGGATGGTTCATCTTCCAAAATCGGAGATATTAAAAAAATAAGTTTTTTTTTTTAAACTGGAGGACTTTATGTCCCAATTTAAATTTCGTATATTCACTGCCATATTCAAAAAAACAAAATTATTTTGAAATATGTTTTGTAAAAAATTTTCTTTAATAAATTTTTTGATAAGTATAGGTTTTAAATAGATTCCTATAAATTATATGAACATTAAAAAAAAATTTTTTTTCACTTTTTTTCGAAATTTACATATATTACCTGGTATAATATTCTTTATTATATTTAATATATAAAATTTTGGGGACATATAACTTGAAAAATAAAAGTTGCCACCAAGGTTTTCATTGATCATTTTTTCTGTTTTGTTTTTATTTTGAAATTCTATGCTAGACTAGAATTAACAACATTTTCCGCTTTTCTACCGATGATAAGTAATTCTTTGAGAAGCTGTTAGTTCTGGAAGTATAGAGATTTGTATTTATAAACTATATATTTTAAAACTATTTTAATATTTTGTGAACACGGCAGTTACAGTTTGATTCTTCGTCAAATTGGCTTTTTAATTTAAACGACTTTTAATATATTATTTGTCTTCACTTATTAAAAATAAACAAACAGCTATAGTTTGAATATTAAATTAAATAAAAATTTTTAGAAATTTTAACTAAAAAAATATTAGTACTGGTTAGATACCGAATGCATATAACAATTTTTTATTAAGAAGTGGAATCTAATTCCTATTAGTGCTTCTTTATAGCACGGAAGATGAAAAATTTAATATTTTTGCAAGGCTTTGTTCATTGTGAGTTATTCATTATAAATTTTTTTTCCCACATTGCTATTATGTAGAATAATTATTTTGATTGTTATCTGTATACATATAATATAATACCAGCCTCCATTATTTGACCATTTTTTGTAGTTTATTGCCACCAGTTTTCTTTTTATATTAAAATCTAGAATTGTACTTCTCGTACAAAGTATAGGAAAAGGATCGAAACTTGATTTCGGACTTCAAAAAGGAACCGCATAGAGTCTGCACATATAGGACAGATTTTCCTTCATTTGTTTATTTTTGTTCCGGTCTCAAATGGTTATTGTTTGTTTGTTTTCAATTTATATTGTACAATAATTTTTTGCTTTTCGTTCTGAGATACAATTCAATAACATTTTAATTATTTTTTTTATAACTATGCTGAAGAAATTGAATGCCAAAGAAGACATCCCATCTGCAACAGTTTCAGGGAAAATAATTTTTTTTTTTTTACAGTTTGATCAAATATATTTTTAAGGAAAATATTTGTTTAAGTGTGACCGCACATCAAACATTTTTGCCAATATTTTATTTATCATTATTTTATAAATGTTTGAACAAATTATATTTAAAGGCTAGGGAAAACTTCTAGATTGTTTTAATATTACCTGTACTCGTTTACGTATGAGCATGATGCCAATCAAAAGAATTCTGCAACAATAACCAAAAAATTCTTTAATACGAGTGTAAGTTTGTTTAGAGTGGTATAATGTGTATGTAAGTCCTTACTAACAAGACTTGGACATGATAAAACCCAAAATTTTACAAGGTTCGAAGTAAAAATTCAGAAGGCCTAAGATCGGACAAGTATGCTAAAGGTCACCAAATTGTTTTTCAAAAAGAGTGGTATTGAATTAAGAATTCACGACGATTCCGATTACATATCCGATTCAGAAACTTGTGATGAGTTTATTAATGACGTTCCCACTAGGGCTGCTCAATTAATAGGGACTAGATTCATTTGTTATGCCACAGTAAGAAGGAAAACATATCGTAGCTTCATGTCATCAAATGAAACAAGAAAAAACACGAATCGTAGAATAAAAATGAACTTGTAAAAATTATATTATCGAACTGTGGATAAAATCTTCTTGCAAATAAAAAGCCACAATGATTAAATTTACAATTATTAATTAATTACATTTATAAACGTACTACATAAAAAAATTAACCGTTGACCTCAAAGGCCAAAGACAGTTCTAGAAAATCTTTTGTATCCTGGAAGCTAGCATATTGTTTTTTTTTTTTTTTTTGAACCACACCTATGATAATGACAGTGAGTATTTTCTCGTTTTTAATCTTAACCGCATTTCAAATTGCGCTTTTTACATATAAGTTCTATATTTTGTCGTTTTTACTCTCCAACACCAGAATAATAATTTCACTCAGTTCACCTTCATCTAATTCGTCTTCAGAAATATCACCATTTTCAAGAAGAGCGAGAAAATCTCAATATATTTACTATGAATTTAAAAAGTCAAAGAAAAAACAATAATAATAATAAAAAAAAAAAAATAATAATAATAATAATAATAATAATAATAATAATAATAATAATAATAAGAAGAAGTAACCGCTCATTACAACTTATGTGAAAAACGCATAATGTAGACATTTGGCAACATACATAATATTATGCTCCGTTATTTTTTTACGTTATTTTTTATTATTTTTATGCTCCGTTATTTATTGTCTGTGCTTGACAACAAGATTTTTTATTGCGGACATGCAGGCGTTTGAATAAAAACAACAACAGTTGGCAATCGTATGCATTTAAGGGTACAAATTAACCCTTTTTGATTGTATAGTTCTTTTACAAAAAAAAAAAAAAAAACAAAAAAAAAAACGCAAATTAACTAAGAATTTATGAAAATTACCTTACTGAAACATATATATTATTCGATGCTTTATTCATATTGCTGGTAATAAATTTTTATTTTTGGAATCAAATAAAGTTTTATATTAAATTGTTAACATTTCTGGGTACAACTTAAATGTAGCATAGTTTTTATGGATAAAAGTAATGGCAAAGTTCTTATTTATTTGTTTTCGGTTGGCCAGCATTTAGAAGTTTAATTAAATTTGTATAGTTAAAACAATTAAAAATATATGAATAATAGAGAGATAAGTACTTGCTGTATAAACAAAGGTCACATGCACGCACATAATCTGCGTCAAAAAAATATATGAAAAAATAGCAATTTAAAAATAATACAATTAAAGGCAAAACAAATTGAAGCAGTGAAATTTTAGCATAGCAACAACAAAAAGTGCTGATACAGGCAGTCGAATATATTAGATCAGATGCGTGATTTCTTGATTTCTACTTTTAAGAAGCCTTGATCCGCCGTTCGTATTTTTTTGCACATCAAATTTATTTTACTGGTATCGCTGCTTAAGTTCATTTTCGTGCTATTCTACGAAATTCAGTATAATTTAAAAAATCTTTTCCTTTAAAACTTTTCTCTTATATTTATATGAAATAATTTCTATGAATTATATTTAATAGAAACAATTATTTTATAAAAACAAGATTCACTAAACTATCTGTGGATGTTTTAGATTTGATATCTGCATTATATTTTTTAGTTGTATAAAAAAAACTTTTTTTGTGTATTATTACAGTTATCCACATCGTTATGATGTTTTTGCTTATTGAGAAAACCAGGATCGAGCAATACTTATCCACAGAGACTTTGATTACTTATATATGTATTAGAGTTTTTTCTGTGCATACGCACAGTCAGAAGGTTCTATAAAGAACTTTAAGCGCGGAAAGATATAAAAATGTATGTGACTCTAAAGTTCTCCTTAGGTCTATATCAAACATCCTAGACAGTTGCCTGAAGTAGTAAAAAGAAAGCAATTAAAACTTTTATATAAAAAATATTGTACAGATCTGGTTATAATTACTAGAGCTTAGAAATACAGGAAAAATACTTAGATATATAATAGACCAACTGAATTAATAGCCTCGCCAGAACTCTATAATCGTATGTTTTTCAATGGCATTAAAGTAAAAGCTTCTAAAGGTTTAGCAGGAAATAAATGTAAAAACTGCTATTTATGTGTTGCACGTTCAAAAGCAGTTCTTACTTAAATTCATAGAGATCTGTGATCTACCGCTTGGTTATACATAGAAGACGTTTAAATAACATAGAAACGTCACAAAATACTTTTGTAGAACGTGGCTTATTTTTTTTCGGTTGCGTTGCTTTTTTTATTATTCATAGTTGGTTTATCATATATATATATATATATATATATATATATATATATTTATATAGTTGCCCGTACATACGTCAAGAAAAAATTAAAAAACAAAAATTATACAAAAATTATAGTGGACGGTTTTAAAAGAAAAAAAAAAAAAAAAACAAATGTACATGAAAATTTGCAGGGACATCAAAAAAGTAATACAAGTGTGTTTGGCCTTTATTTAACCAGATAAGCGTTGATTAATTATGATTACTCCTCGTAATCTTATTTACAAAAGTAGTTAGCTAAAATTATGTTGTTTACAATAGTCAACATTTATCCAGATAATTCTAATGTAAATTCTGCTTGCGTCTAATTTTTCTTCTTTTCTTTGCAGAAAGTTCCACAAACATTTGTTAATAAAAAATAAATGAAGTATAAAGGTAGGATCACACGATTGATGCAAAACACAGATTATTGGTATATTTAATATGCCAATCATGTGATTTCATAATTTATAATCACATGCGACAATTGGAAACAAAATTGTGCTTATTTGCCGCATTCAAATGTAACTATGGTGTGGCAATCGTGTGAACAGTTGATAGGTAACCAAACGTCCTGAACAATTTCAAAAATGCATCAATATTAATTGTGTTATCGCGCGTCAATCAGAGAAGATAATCCGCGGCAATAGTTATTTTTAACTGGAAGATGGAGTTTATCAATACGACTGAATGTTGCTTTTTTATATTTATGCCTCTATAACTTAGTCATTCCTGGATATATTTTGAAATATCTTTTTTTTTATTTGAAAGTTGATGACCGTTATAGTAACAAGTGTTAATATTTAAAATTAAAAATTAAAGGGTGCTGCAATAATTAATTTACTTTGATGTTTATGACCATACCTTTGAACAGTTGTAGACAGACGCTCGAGGTTTAAAGTTTGGCTTTGGAAATTACAGTTGATGTTATAAAATATTTTGAACTGTTATATACAAACCCCTGAAAATTAGACAAAATCTCCACCTCTTTGTTTGTTGTTATGGGGGATAAAATATATTAAATTATTGAAGTTATAAATATTAAACTTGCTGTTATTTGATGTGTATTGCTAAACTGTTGAACTTAAATTTTATTTCTTGTACGTGCTTTATATATATATATATATATATATATATATATATATATATATATATATATATATACATATATTTAAATTGCAGTTTTAATGCGGAATTCGAATACTGCAGGGAAGAGGTGATACTACTCTACTCGTGAATTTTTCCCTCGAACAGCGAACACAAACAAACACAAAAGAAATAGCCTTTCACATATTTGTGTCTTGTTTCTTAATATATGGTGACACTTGTTGCAACAATTCTCTGAACGCTTCATCGTTCATCCCAATAAAATGTTTAAACAAAATATTTTGGTTTTGCATTATTTGCTCATAATGCTCATATGACATTTTTGTGAGCCACTCTCTTACTCACACAGTTCCTTTAAATTTTCTTGTTTTAGCTGTTTTATTTGCAGAAGAAAATACTTATGTAAAGCTGATGCAATTCTTTTTTTTAGAGAACAAATCATATCTGTACGTAAGATGTAGATTAAATGCAAAATGCTTTCGAATTTATGCTTATATAACCAAAAATAACAGATGTTTATCGGATTTGACGTTAACGACAAATATTGCTACTTAGGCGTTTTGCGCCAATTCATGACAATCAAATTAATGTCAATTCAGTTAATCATTTGACCGCAAAGTATTTTATCGGGACAATTTATTTATTGCGAACAAATTCGTGTGACTCTACCTTAAGCCTAGAAAAAAAGGACAAAACATCTTATATATATTTTAAAAAGCCAAATAGCTACTCAACTTCAAAAGATAATTTTTGAGATGTTGAAAGGGACTTACCAAAATTTAAAACTTCCTACATCCGCGTAAAATAAAAAATTTGTTAACGGTAATTATTTTTCATGCACTCGAGGTATGCTATTTTAAAGCATCATGGCGCTGGCTATCTGAGCAGTATAAGCCCCATATTTCAAACTTGTGCTCGACTACAGCTCTTGTGTAGCTACTCTCCAATAATATTGAGCCTGCCGTTTAAAAACTACAGAACCATTTACATTATTTTTTTTTCAAACTTTCCTACTATACGGTGTCAAACTTCAATAAATAGACACAGGCACTGAAAATGTTATTGAAATGTAAAAATTGAAGACAAATTTCGAAACGGTCAAATTATTTTTTTTATATTGGTTTCGTTTTTACAATCCATTGATTAACTTGGTTTTGTATTTCTATTGAAAATAAAGCACAAAAGCTCCGAGTTTTTCAATTCTGATACATTCCTGCAATATTCAATAAGCACAATAGATGTTAAGTTGTATAGTTGACACCAACAAATATACAAAAATGAACAGATTTACACTATGCAATTTTTTTGAGAGTTTTACTTTGATTATATATTGAATATAATCAAAGTAAAACTCTCAAAAAAATTTTTTTGTTGTAATTTAAACTTTATTTTATGTTTTGGAATGCAAAACTTAATACTTAGTCAAAAAATTGTCATTTTTCGATCAATAGAAAGCTGGTTGCCTAACACGTTTGCGGAGGGGGATGCTATAGCATTCATTTTTATACTGATGCAAAATGATGTGAATGCTGTAGCATTCAAATCTTAAAGCCAATTTTTATTTTTTTAATTTATCCCTTCTCCGTGTATTTACATATGTCCTTAATTAAACAATATTATCTATATCGTCGTGGATTCTATAACGGTTCAACAATGTTCTAACTACTCTTATAATATATGTCTAATCAGATTTCTTATATTACAACTAGTTTCTGTATACCTTTGTAGCTCCCTAAAATTTTTAGCGTCCGCGAACGTGTTAAGAATAACACATTGTTTTTATGCAAGGCGTTTCCATACATACGGTACTGTCTAAGTTGCAAAAAAAATTTTTTTATTCGGTTTTTTAAACATAGTTTTTCTTTTTTAATATAAGCTGAATAGTTTTTATGCTTTATTTGTTTGAATATTCGAACAAATATAAAGTTGTATTCACTTGCTCGAACATTGAAATCAAATTGTGTTTTGAAATAAAAGAGAGAAAGTAAAGAGATATGCCGTGCTGGTCATCAACCCAAGATTTATTTTGTAAAAAACCAGCTTATAAGCGCTTCATGCATTTGCTGTTTTTTTTTATTAAAACACATAGGACAAAATTTTATCGCACTAAATGCATATGGCTATGTGGTTGGTATAAGGATATGGTGTTAATTTATTTAAATTTTAGTATTTGCTTATCACTCCTGCTGACATTTTGCGAGTTGTCGCTTAGTTCTTTCATTTCAGCTTGTATACAAAATTTTATCCTAAACTTTCGACTAAGTCATCATATTTCCATGAAATCAATTTTTTACTTCACATGAAAACATTTATGTGCACATATGATGTACTAAATTATAGTTCATACACTATCATATTTGAAGGTTAAAAACTTTATAAAAAGAAGACAAATAAATATTTGTGGTTCTTTTCTCTTTTTTAGTCTCCGTTTAGCCCGTAAGATTCCACATATAGGATATGAAACTAATTGATTTTTTAATATATTTCAGTAACTAACTTGTTGGCTGACTAACTTCATTTTTTCCCAAAATTTACATAACTTTTATCTGGGTTTCCATATTTGAATGCAATTGTAGTCGGCATTGAACTGTAAGTAAAAAATTTAAGAAATGTGGAACTAACTTTCAAAGCAAAAGAACCAACTGACTTTTCAAACTATTTGCGTTAATTTTTTAAACCAAAAGACTCCTTATTAAACGAATGCAAAAAATAGTAAAATATTGGCTTAACTAGCATTTATATTTTAAGTTTTACATTATGATATATCTCCTAAGAATTTACTATTACATGAGTTAAGATCTTTCTCATGAGATCATGGATAATTTTTTGTTTAGCTTCACAACATCAAAGCGAAAATTCCTTGTTTTAAAAAATGAAATAAAAAATTCTGAAATACTCAGGTATCGATTTAAATTATAAAATTTTTTATTCCATAAAATAAATAATTTTAAATATGAATAAATTAAAATATTGGTTGGGTAATATTTACCAAAATGATAAAACTTCCTGCAAGCCATATTGTTTTTCTTTAAGCCAAATTAATAACATAATTATGAATAAGATATCGATTAATGCTGACACTTTGTTTTCATTTTCTAAAAAAATTAGTGACAATTTCTTTACTGCAAAGAAAACTGAGAAAAATCAAATGAAATCGAAAATATACCGCTTTTTTAAAAAAGCTGCAATATGAGACAACATAGCATTAGAACAACAAGACTGTCTCTGAAGACAATACCTGATTATAGAACAGACTGAACCCAATATACGCTTAATTTTTTAGGCAACCTTGGAGTTCTGAAATTAAAATGAACTGTGGCTGCAAAAATGAAGAAAATATAAATTAAAAATAAAAAGTATTTAAATTTTTAACAACTCTCTATTCCTAAAGAAAGAAAAAAACCAAATAACCGACTAGTAGATACAGAGGTTAATAGCATGATATAAACTATTTTTTAATTCAAGTAAGTCTGTCTATAAAATAACAATTCTTGCAGGTTATAAAATACAATAAAAACTGACATTAATGAAAAATATTAGTCATTTAGACGTCTGACGACAATGTAATTAACAAAAAACTCAACTTTATTTTAAATAACCAGTGGACCGGTTCATTATGTAATTTTTTGAAAATTACTGCCAAGCCATAAATATCTTTGTTAGAGTCTTTCGAGAGCTTTACTTATCACTTCAAATAAAAAAGTTAAGAAATTAAATTACTGGAATTTTTTACTTTAATAAATATTTGCGTATTTATTTTGAAAAGGTTATTGATTTTTTTCAAATGTATTGAAACCAAAGTTAGTCGACTTAATTTTACAATGCAAAGGCTGCCAAGACTTGATAAAGTTAATTTTAATTAAGAAAATGATTCCAATTGCAATGATTACAATTCAGATTACCTAAACTAATGCTCCAATGACATTTGAAACTTTTTGATTTGCCTGCAGCAGTGTAATAATATAGTTGGGGGTAAGTTTAACAAATAACGCTGACTTCTTAATAGCATATTCGCCGGCGAAGTAAAATAACTAATAAAATGGCTATATCTATCCTTCTCTTTTCACCACCTGTCTTATCTCTCATCTATCCCTTTCCTAAAGAATGTAGTACGGTTACAAAAATAACTAAATAGGCATTATTGCCTGAAGTGCTACTTCTCTTTAAAAAAAAAAAAAATATAATAAAGAGAACAATTGCTATTGCAATGGCTTTTGGGTAGTTAACCACGTACTATACACACTGTTTAGGTGTGAAGCCAATCTGGCAACCTTACGTGATGTACATACGCCTTGTTGCCTTGTTTGCTTTGTCTTTTGGTTTTTGAAGTCAGTTCTTCTTTAACCGTGAACAAGTGCCTAACATTTATATTGCAACGTTAAGAACAAAACAAATTTATGTGCTAAATAAATATATACAATTAAATATTAAATTAAATTAACAAAGAAAAATTAAAATTTGAATAAATTTATATTTACATGCGTAAAAGCAAAGAAACAAAACAAATAGTGCTTTAAACAAAGTGGTGGTCAATAATTCTAGCAGAATTATTAAAAAAAAACCTTTAGTGTGTAATTTTTGACAGAGAGCAGAACAGGATAAAAAAAAAAAACCATTTAAATTGAAAGTGATCTAAACCTTCTAACAGCCACGCAGACGTACAAAAAATCACCATCAACCACCACTAACCCTCAGGATTTACTTTGGAGCGCTAACGTCAAGTCACAACAGGTGCGTCTGTAAATTGGGTAAGTCTCCCCCCTTTTTCTATTATTACGGCATATCTACTCCCCTATCCTCCCTTACGTGAGTTGGTCCCAAGTCGGGCGCCAACATTCTGGTCCTTCGAGCCGGATCCGGGTCCGCTATAACCCGGCCCTTCACCTTTTTTTCACCCTTTGGAAAACTTATAATATAATAATTTACCCCCTACTAACCCCCGCATCTGTGTACATTTTTGCGGCATACCAAATTTAAGTCGACCAAGTGGTGCAAATTACCGTTTGTCTTTTTTTCCAATAAAAAGCAGAAGACAAAAACTAACGGCACCAAGAAGAAATAATTTCAAACATACATCCATACATAACAACAAACATACATACCTACATACATACTTATGTACACATGTACGTTGACATCAGCAACAGTTGATCTCGTTGCTAAAGAAATAAGCATTACATGCAATAAGCAATAACAAAAAAACACTTGTTCAAGGTTTTTGGTTTTTTTTTGGATTGACATAGCACTGAATAGAGGAACAAACATTCTTGCTAATTTTTTGTTTTTTGTCAATTGACATTGAACTTGAAGAAAAGAAGAAAAAAGAAGAACGAAAAATCAACCTGTATGTATGTATGGTTGTATAAGTAACAACAACAACACACCAAATTGCAGCGAGTGGTTAGTGGAGTTAAACGATTTGTAGGTACGTATGTACATACCTACAAACATTTTAATAAAAATTTGTTCACATAACAAACAGATGATGAAGTACATAAGCTACATGTACATTTATCATCTACGAGGGTCAACCTAAAAATTGCTTACCACGAATAATTGAAAATTTTAATAATATTACGGATAAATAAATGACACTTATTTATTATAATTAACCTCCCTTTAATTTTTGTACACACATGCAATACTAACTAACCCCAATTATTATGATTATTTTTTTTGATAAAACGTATTTATTTTATTAAAACCCCTTTTTCTTCAATGCCCACCTATACGAGGTGCCATTGAACATTTTGCGAATTAATAAACCCCTTTTTCATTGGCCGCTCATACGAGGCTCCATTGAAAATTTTATAAAATTATTAAAACCCCAATTCAGTGTTTCGCTTATACGAAGCGGCATTGGAAAATTTGCAAAATTATTAAAAACCATATTCATTGGCTCGCTTATACGAAGCACCATTGAAAATTTTTTGGAATTATTAAACCACATATTTATTGGTCATCTATACGAGGTGCCATTGAAAATTTTTCAAAAATTATAATTCATAATTAGTGGCTCGCTTATACGAAGCACCATTAAAAATCTTTTTAAGATTATTATTAAAACCCCTATTCAATGCCCACCTATACGAGGTGCCATTGGCAATTTTTTGAAAATTAAAAACCATATTCATTGGCTCGCTTATACGAAGCTCCATGAACAATTTTCCTCAAAATATTTAAATATATATTTAAATAGTGGCGACTTTTACGAAGTGCCACTCATAATAATCGAATAAGCCTCGCTTCTGTAATTATGCTGCCTCTCTACTGTTGGACTTATTATACACCTATATATTTAATTTTTGCTGTCTTACGAGGTACCCTTGAGAAGTTTCTTAACTTTACTATAATTTCATCACATTTGTATTCGAACCCCCTCTTCATACTATTACCCCCATAATTCGTCCTCCGCGAAATTTCTGCCACAATGTCTTTGGTCAAAAAGGTTATACGATCTTCCGATCGCGTTGTGGATTTTCAAAAATATTTTAATGAGCTGCCAGAAGCTTCTCATAAGCTGCACTCTATGGAGGTACGGAAAAACGAAATTCATCGTCTCTGGGACAATTACGATTCCGCTCATGAAGCCGCAATAGATAACTACGAGGAAATAAAAGCCGAAATAGATATAGCGGTTTCGACCAAACGGTATTACGCAACTTTTGATGTTCATGCGGCAATCACAGCAAAAATTTCTGAACTCTGCGAGTCTTTGAGGGCCAAAGCTGGGAAAAGCTCTGCGACTAGGCCAAAGGAGACCGATGTCTCCGCTCACATATCGGTACCACCATGCGATACCGAAGTTTTTCGTGGCGACTACAAATCATGGCCAACGTTTCGTGATATGTTCACGGCCTTGTATCGCCAAAACAATCGCTTATCGCCGGTTGAGAAAATGTGTCATCTAGTGAAAAAGACCGAAGGAGAAGCTCGAGAACTCCTCACAACATGTCCGATGACTAACGATGGTTTCGAAATGGCGTGGCAAAACCTAGTTAATCGGTATGAGAATAAACGAATTCTCGTGAATGCGCAAATGAAATCCCTTTTTGGTTTAACCCCCATCACCAAAGAAACAGGTCCCAACCTTAGACGTTTGCAACGGACCATTAATGATTGCATTAGTAATCTGCGCCTTTTAAAAGTCGATACTGAAAGCTGGGACATAATTTTCGTCTACATTTGTTCAACTTGTCTCCCGGAAGTTACCCTAAACCTATGGGAACAAGCCCTGCCAAATTCATCCAACCTGCCCACCTGGGAAGCTTTGGATCGTTTTTTGTCCTCTAGATTTCAAACTTTGGAATCCGTTGCGGATATACGATCAACAGTTTTGAATCCTCACAGCCAAAACAAAGCGCATCTATCCAATAGCCATAATAAGCCCAATTACGCTCAGAGTAAGAAAGTGCAAAGTTTCAACACTAATGTGTCAACGAACAAGGACGGCACGTGCCTCCTTTGCAACCAAAGTCACCCCTTAAGGTTATGCGCTAAGTTTCTTGCTATGTCCGTTGACGCACGATATAACATGGTAAAACAACAAAAAAGATGCACAAATTGTTTAGGTACCTCACACGGGTATAAAACCTGTAAAAGTCGTTATGTGTGCAATGTGTGTAAAGCTAAGCATCACTCACTACTACATCGAGTCACTCATCAGGAAAAAACTCCTACTTCACCTCAAGCGAGTTCTAACCCACGTACTGCTGAGAATCAAAATGCAAATAACCCCCCTGAAAGGTTAAATACGAACCCCTCTACCTCAGCAGAAGCCCAAAATCGTGAGTTTAGGTCTTTTTCTACACAATTACAAGATCATTCATCCGCAGTTGTTCTTGGTACTGCTCTGATAGATGTCTACAAGGACGACCTGAAGTGTACCGTCCGAGCCCTCATAGATTCGGCCTCAGAGGCATCCTTCATTTCTAAGAAATTACAAACTCAGCTAGGACTTGATACTCGGCCATCACGGGCAAAAATTCATGGGTTAAACGATTCGATAAACGCTACTTCGACGCACACATGTCACATTAGAATTGGTTCACCGCTTGACAGGTCATTCGCTATACATTCGGACGTACTTGTGGTTAAGAAACTCACTGGTCAACTCTCCTACTACCCCCCGACTGCGCTAAATAATGGCAACCTTTCAAAACTGCAACTGGCAGATCCATATCGCCATCAATGCGCGGAGATTGACATGCTTTTAGGTGGAGACGTGTACCCAAAAATAATGCAAGATGGTCTCCAATGGGACAACCAACAATCCCTGGTAGCACAGAAAACGGTCTTCGGATGGATCATCACTGGTAAGGTAGCTAGAAGTCGGTGTAGGGACGCCGTATTGTCCTATTTTAATGCTGTGGACCTGAATAACCAACTTCAGCGGTTTTGGGAGCTCGAAGATGTCTCTAGAAGAGCAAAGGAGGAGGACCTATACTGTGAGGAACTGTACGAGTCAACTACATACCGCTCTAATGACGGTCGATATACTGTATCACTCCCCTTTAAACGAGAGTTTCCTGAAAATCTCAAAGTGGGACAATCGCGAAATAGCGCCATAGCTCAATTTCTGCGGAATGAAATAAAATTAATTAAAAACCCCCTTATCAAAACCGAATATGATCGAGTAATAACCGAATACTCTACCCTCAGTCAAATGACAAAAGTTAACCCCATGGGTGGTGAAAGCGGCACGTACTATCTGCCCCACCATGCAGTATTTAAACCAGATAGCCCCACCACAAAATTGCGCGTGGTATTTAACGCTTCTAGCCCAACGTCGAATGGCATCAGTCTTAACGATCTGCTTTACGCAGGCCCCATCCTACAGGCAGACTTAATGATTTTAGTATTGCGTTGGCGGTTTTTCCGATACGTTTTCAACGCGGATATAGAGAAAATGTACCGCCAAATTTCCGTAAATAAATCGCACACCCCCTTTCAGCGAATTGTCTTTCGAAGCTCGCCTAACGAGGCACTTCAAGACTACGAGTTAAATACAGTCACCTTCGGTGCAAACTGTGCCCCTTATTTGGCAATCAGAACTTTGCTCCAACTGGCCAAAGAAAATGAAACCCCCTACCCTAATGTAACGAAGATTTTACGAAATCACATGTACGTCGATGATGTACTTTCAGGAGCCCATACGCTATCAGCGGCAATTAAAATTCGTGATGACCTTAGAAAAGTCCTTGAAACTGCTGGGTTCACGCTTCGTAAATGGCCGGCGAACAATGAAGTCCTGCTAAAAGGTCTACCGGTCACACATTTGTTAGATGTGGAATGTCTTAAGCTTTCTGACTCTAGTACTACAAAAACATTAGGGCTCAGGTGGAACGCTGGAAGTGACTACTTCTACTTTAAACTAAAGTCTAACCCCGACCGCAACTTAACCACAAAACGATGCGTTCTGTCAGAAATCGCAAAGTTATTCGACCCAGCGGGCTGGTTATCACCAAAAATAATCGTTGCCAAAATCATCATGCAGCAGACGTGGAAGGATGGAACCGAATGGGATGAAGATCTAAATCCTAGTACCCTACAGCAGTGGCATGATTTTCTCGATGACTATGTAAAAATAGAACAAATAAAAATCCCCCGTTTTATCGACTTCGACCCCTCATACAATGTTGAGCTACACGGTTTCTGCGATGCGTCAGAAAAGGCATACGCGGCAGCCATTTACATCCGTTCTGAAAATCAAGGTTTTGTATCTGCCCACCTTTTGGCAGCTAAAACTAAAGTTGCCCCAGTTAAATTCGTTTCACTCCCCCGTAAGGAGTTGTGCGGGGCAGAGCTACTGGCAACTATGATGGAATCGATTCAAGGTCAACTGGAACTCATCGATTATAAACTTTTTCTATGGACCGACTCAACCATCGTGCTAGCATGGCTGAAAAAACCTGCTCATAAATGGAAAACATTCGTTCAAAATAGAGTCTCGTCTATTATTGAGAAGGTTGGGGAAGATGCATGGGAGCACGTCGATTCGAAAAACAATCCAGCAGACGTAGCATCACGTGGTACTACACTTACGGAACTGTCTACAAATACATTGTGGTGGCACGGTCCTGCTTGGCTAAGACTTCCCCCTGCCAAATGGCCATCGAGGACTTGCGAATTTGATACCACAGAAGAAGAAAGAACAGTCAGGACATTTACCGCACTAGTCGACAACCACGATATGCTCGATAGATTCTCTAATCTTCCGCGAGCACTGAGGGTTATCTGCTACATCTTTCGTTTTTACAATCGCATAAGGTCCAAATTGGAATATAATATTTAAACGCCAGATGCGCTCTCAGCCAAAGAGATACTTTACGCAAAAAATCGTCTGATAATCGTCTGTCAAAAGCTTCACTTTGCTGAAGAGTACGCACATTTAGCTAAAAACCAACCTCTGCCACGAAAAAGCGCTCTTTTAACCCTAAACCCTTTTAAAGACTCTAAAGGATTAATGAGAGTCAATGGGCGGTTAGCATCCTCCCCTACATTAAGTTACGACGAACGATACCCCATTATACTCCCCTACCATGCACGTTTTACGCGACTATTTTTAACTTATCTACATAAGTTTTCACTGCATGGCCAAAATGCCCTTTTACACCGGCTTACCCGACTTCACTATTATGTCCCTAAACTTAAAACGCTGATAAAGTTCATATTATCAAAATGTATCAAATGCGTAAGAGAAAAACATCAGCTTAGTCAACAAATCATGGCTGCACTACCCCCCGAGCGCACAAGTTTGACGCGCCCGTTTTATCATACAGGAGTTGACTTCGCCGGACCCTTCGCCATAAAGTCTTATGTAGGTCGCGGGTGCAAGGTCACGAAAGGTTATGTGCTGGTCTTCGTGTGTTTTGCCACCAAAGCAATCCACCTGGAAGCCGCCGGAGATATTTCAAAACAAGCTTTCCTAGCCGCTTTCGCCCGGTTTTTCTCCAGACGAGGTACCCCCCATACCATGTATTCGGATAACGGCACCGCCTTTGTGGGCGCAGCTAATACACTTCAGAAGGATACACAACATTTTCTTGCTCTTGTACATAAGGGCCTATTATCTCAAGATAGTTTTAACCCGGTTAAATGGAATTTCATTCCCCCTGGGGCTCCCCACATGGGAGGACTCTGGGAGGCCGGAGTAAAAAGTTGCAAGTCTCACCTCAAGAAACTGTGCCATACTCAGAGCTTCACATATGAAGAGTTCAGCACCATGCTCGCACGCATCGAGGCGTGTTTGAACTCCAGGCCTCTTAGTCCGATAAACGAAGACCCATACAACTTATGCGCCTTAACCCCGGGTCATTTTTTAATCGGAACACCCCTATTATCTCCCCCTGAACCTGATTTAGCGAGCCATTCCATAAGTTATGTAAATAGGTGGCAAAAACTAAAAATTTTGCATCACCAGCTTGCCCGTCGCTGGAAGGAGGAGTACTTAGTCGAGCTCCACAAAAGAAATAAATGGAAATACCCCCAGCGAGATTTGTCTAACGGCGATCTCGTCATTGTGAAAAACGACAATTTACCCCCTAATCAATGGCGTCTAGGACGCATTGAAAAGATTTTTCATGGCTCTGATAATAGAGTAAGAGTTGCTGAAATACGCACTACCAACGGAATTGTGACTCGACCTGTTGTCAAACTAGTTTTACTCCCGCTTTCTCCGTCCGCCTGACAATTAATTTATTTCCCCTATATCTTTCTTATTCCAGAAATTATGCGTCCACGTCAACGCGAAACCGCCTCACCCCTTGAAGAACGCAAGGTGGGCGGCCGCTTACTAACAAAAACCCCCGACTGCAAAATCTGCCGTAAAGATCACCCCCTACGCAAGTGCGTAAAGTTTCTGAGTATGTCCGTATCAGACCGAAAGGATGTGGTCGCTCTTCAAAAATACTGCAGAAACTGTCTGGGGCATTCTCACCTTACTCCAACATGCCGCAGCATGGAACGATGCAAGAACTGCAATGGCAACCACCACACTCTGCTTCACCCCCTGGTCATTACCAGAACCCCCAATGATGCCAATCTAACTGATGCTCGCACTGTAACCCCCACCATACTTTTTCAAATACGTCTCACGGAAGGCTGGAGACTCGTCCGCGGTCTGATCAACCCCGCCGCTCCAACTAGCTCCATCGCCACGTTTTTGGTGGATAGGTATCACCTGCCTTTTGAGAGGTTCGAGTCCGAAAAGTGGTGCCAAATTGCGATAAGAGCACGATTTGACGAGACAGGTTCCATCACCATCCGGGCTCGTGTCTCGTCGAGGCTGCCAGAAAAGATCCCTGCTAAGAAGCTGGATCGGAGCGTCTGTGACAAGTACCGAAACTTAAGGCTGGCTGACCCTGAATTTTTTGAAGGAAACAATGTCAACATCATCTTGGGAGCAGACGTATATCCTCGTTTGATACGCAGCGGCTTGCAGTCGTCATCCTCGGGTTCAACACCACTCGCCCAAGACACCGCCCTCGGATGGGTCATTATCGGCAAGTTTTGACTGACTGAATGAAGAAGGCATGGTCTAAATGACCCAACACACCAACATTTTTATTATTTTTATTTTTAATGAATTTATACTAACCCCTTCTACACCATATTACTGAATTCTTGAATTATTACTATATTATTATTATATCTAATTATATTGTAACTAGATTGCACTTCTTTATGTTAATTTTTTTTCTTTTGTTACTGATCCACCCAGACACTCCAACCCTTTTTGCCTTTGTTGCAATAAGGCAAGGGGGGCGGGATGTTTAGGTGTGAAGCCAATCTGGCAACCTTACGTGATGTACATACGCCTTGTTGCCTTGTTTGCTTTGTCTTTTGGTTTTTGAAGTCAGTTCTTCTTTAACCGTGAACAAGTGCCTAACATTTATATTGCAACGTTAAGAACAAAACAAATTTATGTGCTAAATAAATATATACAATTAAATATTAAATTAAATTAACAAAGAAAAATTAAAATTTGAATAAATTTATATTTACATGCGTAAAAGCAAAGAAACAAAACAAATAGTGCTTTAAACAAAGTGGTGGTCAATAATTCTAGCAGAATTATTAAAAAAAACCTTTAGTGTGTAATTTTTGACAGAGAGCAGAACAGGATAAAAAAAAAACCATTTAAATTGAAAGTGATCTAAACCTTCTAATAGCCACGCAGACGTACAAAAAATCACCATCAACCACCACTAACCCTCAGGATTTACTTTGGAGCGCTAACGTCAAGTCACAACAGGTGCGTCTGTAAATTGGGTAAGTCTCCCCCCTTTTTCTATTATTACGGCATATCTACTCCCCTATCCTCCCTTACGTGAGTTGGTCCCAAGTCGGGCGCCAACACACACAAAAAGGTTTGGTTATTGTTTGGCCTTTTGTTGTAGGAATAATTCAGTTACACAACAATTTTCTTTTGTTTGCACTTAAGAAAAAACAATTTTGAAATTATATCTCATCTTTTCTCAGTAACTATTTTCCATTAAACTGAATGAGATCCTGAAAGGGATGCGAAAGTTAATGACCGTAACTTATTGCCAAGTTCAGGAAAGTTAGAAATAAAAATAACCGGAACATATTATAATTTAAGAGGAACTATTTACTTTTAAGAAAACGAAAGAATTTTTTTGCAAACTGTAATTTTGTACTTATTATTTGATGCAAAAGAGTTAATTGTATTGATTGACATTAAATTAATCTACATTTTTCACGGTGATTACAGATCGTTTTGTACTGAAATAAAATAAGTAATTAAATATACTACGTTTATACGCATGTCTTATTCACAATTCAAAATATTGTGAATAGAAAATTCTGGTAAATACAAAATCAATTCCTGATTATTTTCATTTTTGTCAAATTAGGTGTAAAAACTGCCACATTTTTTTTTCAAAAATCTGCAATTTTAGAAAAAAATTAAACAAAAAACTGTATCCATAGAATTTGAAATACTGATGATTTTTGCAGTAAGGCAACCATAACGCATCAAAGAATATAGGGTCTTTCAAGGTTGTAAAATTTATTTAAATTTGTTGCATAGTGTAATTTGCATAATTACATTTGTTATAAGGTTACCAGAGATTTTCATTAAAACTTTCTTGGCTTTAATTGATATGTTGCATTTTTTAATTTTATTATCTATTTACTAATTTTATTGTTTCTGTGCACATGCACGCAATAAAGAGGTAAATAAATATACCTATTTAACATCATGCTTTTGAATATAAAACATTTTTTTTCACAACTTAGGGTTCTCAAATTATCGACTGCTGCTCCTGCTGTCTAAGGAGTTGTCAATTTTAAAGGTTTAATGTCACTACAATATTTGTTTGTGCCAGTACTAATGGAAGCCTATATTAGATTTTAAGTTGACATTAATGTATACTGTAATTCTAAATGGATATTTGTGTTTTGCTAAAGTTTATATCTATTGTGTTTCCAATCTGTATTATCAGCATCTTCAACATGAATAAGAGACAGTAGCAATAATACACAACACAATTAGCAAATAGATGTTGTAATTGTTACTTTAATTCTAGATTTCATGTATAAACAGTCTTACGCATGTGAAAACACATACCCTGTAATACGCACGATACGGCACATTCGTTTGTTTGATTTCTTCAAGAATTTTTCAAGTACAATTTTTTAAAGAGATATTTTTGATTTACATTTTTTTTTATTAATTTTTATTTTTCATTTTTATTTTAACAAGTGATTTATATTTACTGGTTGATATCCATTCTATTCATTTAGAAAATATGTGATGCGATGTAGCTAGAAAAATTATTACTTCCTGAAATGTTTCATTTATACCTTACTGATCTTATTTTAAAATTTCAATTTATTTTCTTTGTGCCCACTTAATGTAGGTCAGGATAATTTACTCAAATGCTTTTATGTGCAAAATACTACAATAGTTTTAAAGCATTGCTCAAATGTCGTTCTATATAATGTGTGCGTACAATCACGATTACATTAAACACAATACGTACAATGTATTATTTATTTCCTTTTTTTTTTGTTGAATGTAAATATGCTTTCCTTTGCTACACAAAAAAACAATCTTTATCAGTTTTGTGTTAGTAGAAATGTTCTACCGAAAAGCAATCAAATGATTACTGAACGCTTTCACACAACCGTCAAGTGTAACATTAAGAATTGATGTGCTACTGTAGGTTGTCATTCAGCTTCAGGAACTCTTAAACAACTACTAAAATACATACACGATGCAAAGTACATAAAATAATAGTGGATTTTTTTGTGCTGTACCGAGATTTGTTTGTTCGCTTTGCACTATCTAAAAGTGGCTCTTAAAATTAACAATATTTTTCACTAGTCTCCATAAACATGTACAAATTTTCTTTGCAGAAAATTAAGATAATAAACATTTTACTTGAAGAGAAAGTTCTGCCTTTATGTTTTGCAGAAAGCTAAGTTACTATTCCTAGTTAACAGACAAAATTCTAAATATAATTCTTAAGCCATGTGCGTTTAAAAGAACAATTGGCATCCAGTTGATAATATTGTCATATATTTCTACTATATATAGAATTTGAAGATGACTCTTTCCTCAAAACCATCCTTTTATCTTCTCTATACACTGGCAGCTTATTTTTTTTTTTCGTGGATACCACTAAGGTGGGCTTGGTCGGTGATCCATTGTAGGGTACATATCAGGAGGCAAATAAGTTTGTGCCAAAGTTGCTAGAACAGGCACTCTTAATAGCCCTCGCTACTTCCTCCCCTATTCCGGTATTCTCTGTGTAATTTGTTTGATAATAGTGAGGCGCTACAATGATACTCGTATAAAGTATAAGGAACGTATTTAGGTAAGTAAATTTTTAAGTATGTATATGAGTACTAGGTAAATCTGTTGATAAGTAAAATTCTAATTCCCAATGGTTGAACTTGTAAGTTTGTAAGTGATAAAGATTAGATTTTCTGGTCAATAAATTTTTAAATTTTCAATTTTGATTATGATATTCTTTCCTGATTAAATGTTTGACAAACACTTGTTTACTCAATGGGAGGCTTACATAAAATATTAATTTTTTTAAATATATTACGCAAGTTAAAATAGAAGTTAAATTATGTAATATATAATATGGGGTTTGCTAACTTAATACTACTGCGCAATACGTAGTTGAAAAGAACTCGAGATGCTTCAACAAGTGTGTACTTCTGTAATACTGTAATTTTTTTACTAGAATATAAACATTGGATCACAGTAGCAGATTCTGGAAAATTTCAAGAGAAAGTCAATTTTTTTTTAAGTTAAATAAAAGTTTCCCTTAATTTTTTGCTATCGTTTAAATGCAAAATGCCTATTCTCACAAAACAGTTATTATCTGTTTAAACGTTCTAACACAGTGTTAATAACTTAAAAGGCCTCCATTTAAGTAATCAACAAAACGGATGTATATGCTATTAAAGTAACATATAAAGAGATAAATTTAAGCACTTGTTGAGGCAGAAATATAACAAAATTTAAAATACCTTTAAAAAGAAAAATGCGAGCATAATGCGTATACTAATAAAAAGCGAATGCGGTAATAAGTTATATGCTCTTACATTCACAAGAATACATTGTGGATTAATATTTCTTGATAAAATATGTTTTCAAAAATTAAAGATGTATGTTGGGTCGTATTGGATGACGTATACGTGATTTTGGGAAGGTATTTAAAATATTTATACGTACGTATGTCTTCAAAATTTTAATAAAATAATTTATTTTCCAGCACGAACTTAACGATATAGACTCCATTTGGTTACCTTGTTACAAAACAGTGCTTTTAAGGAATGCATATAAAATAGAATTTTTTTCTTATTATTATCAATTGATTAATTTTATTAATAAAATAAATACTTTTTTGTTTTGGCAGTAGTTCGTTATTAATTGTCATAAATTTTAAAGAAAACAGTAAAATTTTAATACCGGCAGAAAAAGACATAAATCAAAAGTAAGATAAGAATTTGATAAATAAAAATGCTTTTGTTACTAACTAAAAGTTTACTAGCAAACTTAATAGAATAATTTTTGCAAAAACCGACAGCACAGACACACGGGCATAGGGCCATCGAACATGAAATAAAAATTTTAATAAAAACTTTGTTTTTATTTAAATTGTCTAAATGATATGGTTAAAAAGACAAGGCTATTTATTTAAACTAAGCAGTATCCTTTAATCTTGACTTTTAGTTTTATGATTTATACTTGCTGTCTGTCTGACACAAAAATACACATCCTGTGTTAGTTTCAAGTGTGTAACGGTTTATAGGGAAATGATATATGACAAATAACAACAGATATTAGAACACGTTCTATTTTTGTTGTACTTGTTATTGTGGATTCTTTAATACACTCTTTATTCAATATTTGTGAATTGGGTTAAAAACAAGACTACATAAATGACATCATCTATGTGATCACCCTTTAGATTTTAATTATAACTTTTAAACTGCCTGTTAGAGACGATTTAGCAGTAAAGGATTTTAAAAGTTTTAAGTGTCTGTGTATAACGATTCAAAAGATAATGCCAAGAAATCAAATTTTATCACTTAAATGTTTATAATTTTTATTATATCGGACTTAGCAATACAAATTCAGTGTAATTTTTAAGTATTTGATTCTAATGGGTTAAGAGATGCAGCCAAACAGGTAGATTTACGGAACTAATGGAAACGCCTTAAACATTGTTTAAATTTTTGTTATAAGCATCCGTAACGGTTCAATTTAAATTAATAACAGCATTACATATAAATGCGACAAAGATTGTAGTTTACCAGAAGGTGTATTTCATTCTGCTTTTATCAAAATTTCATTTGCTTTGTAATTTTTCACAAATAATAGCAAAGTTAATTCAAAGCTGAAACATAATTTTTCGCTTTCGGACAAGTAAAAGCGCTATTTTCGGCTGTGCCGATTCTTATAAGCCCTCCATCTTATATGTTTATATAAACCGGCCGAGGCACATGCAATCCGTCATACGTTATACTTTTACCTTTTTAACTAAACATGAAGTAACGACGGATTAGGTCGGCACGATGAGAACTTTGTTGATGGATAAAAATTACTAAAACACCGTGAGGGGAAACAAAAGAAGAAAATAAGAAATTAATTGCACTAAAACGTATTTCAAAAGCTTAAAGTTCCCCAACTTCTGTACTGTATGGTAACTGACCCTTGTTAGTATCTTATTATTGCGAAATAAATAAAACAGACAAAATTGTCAATGAAGCGTCGCAGCGGTTATGGCGTATCCCATAAAAGTTAAATTATAAATAAAATAAAATTCACAAGAACTAAAAGAGTGTAGTTTGTGTCTTCAAGGCAATTAACAAAATATTTATTCTCTAAAGATAGATCTGTAATGCGAAGGGTCTTATAACTTTGTCCAGGTATTGTTTTTAAGAAATGGCGGAAATATATAAAAACCTGACTTGATTGGAACAGTAGGCGTAAATAACTGTAAATTAACTGAAATGTAAGGAGAAAAAACGAAATAAACACTGTTTTACTTTATTAATTTCTACTTGTCGGGCGTAGTCTACTAAATTTAAGCCAGCAGTAAATTAAGGAAACAAATGCTTTTTGAGTTTTTTGTTTGACTTCCTGTTTTTGGCTTTCCTTTTAATTTAAGAAATTATTGTGCTATTAAACTGTATTTACTTATATTTTCATACAGAGATCACTTTAATCGATAAAGAATGATTAAAAAAAAACATAAAAAAACTTTATTTAAGGAGTTTTTTGACCTAGAACCCATAAGTAAACATTATTTACATTTTTAGGATGGAAAATAAAAAAGAAAAATTAATATGTTTTATAACTTTAAGCTCCTACTCTGAAGTAACACACCATGGGGTATGCTAACTAAATGATATAATTGGATTGTAAAACGATTTAATCTATCCTGTATTTTATAACTTTTTTTGGTAATTCAGAACTTGAATCACACTGTTTCTAATTTAAGTATAACAGCACCAAAACTTGTCAAATGTATTTAAGAAAAAAGACATTATTTACTTGATACGGCTGAACTTACTAAAACTAAATATACTTATGTCATAATCAATGATTGTCATATATATTGCAATAACATGTTTAATGCAAATCGTTTTTCCAAATTTCATTTGAATAAATAACTTTAATCTGCGATTAAACAAATTTATGTCTCTTCATTTGAGAAAAAACGTAATGTGAACACACAAATTTATCACACAAGAATTCACGAATGAATAAGCTAGTAAATAAATTTCACATGCAAAAGAGAAACTTATGTTTGCAATCGAATTTAAGAAACTCAAAACCACATGTAATTATGATGAACAATGCAACATAAATGCCTTTGTGAAAGACAACAGTTACAGGTACAAATAATCTGCATGTACAAATGAACCACGAAACGGTAAATGGAATATTTGCGTATAAACTTCTTCAATAGAAGATATTTGCATGTTTGACTTGCAAATGACTAACAAATGTTTGCTTATCGGCAACAATCACAATCAGAAAATTACCCGGGTATGTGAAGTGAAGCATAATGGAACGTAAATTTTGTCAGTGAAATCATTAACAATTTAGAACAAATAACATTGTGTACTCGGTATTTGGTAAATTTTGATGTGAACAAATATTTTAACCACTTTGCAATTTTTTACAGCTGGTGGCATATATTTCCTGTACAATCAATAAAATTATAATATGTTTTATAATCTAATATACAATAGTGTTCATCTAAAGCCTCGAAATTTTGAAAAAATCTTAGAAGCCTAAGTAAAATTTACTCATATTATGATAAAAATCTCTAAGTCTCTCTCTCTCTCTATCCCTCGACATAAGTAAATTTGTATTTTATTTGTACATTGGCGTTCAGTATACAATAATTTTCGATTTAAAATTAGGTGCACAACATTCCAAAAAGGGTTATTAAATTTGTCTTTACAAGAAAATGTGAAGATGTGATGTTGTTTTCTAGTCTGGTTATGGCTATTGTTAAAACTGAAAACGATGAATCTCTTTTGTCCTTAATTAAAATGCAAAATAAATAAGTCGAATAACTAGAAGTGAGTTCAAAAATATAATGAACAATTGCGACACCACTTAAAGCTATTTATTGTGGGAAAATATAATCCTCTTTAACATCTATTTATTTCGAAATTCATAGAAAATGATAGATAAAGCTTAAAACATAGTTCCTACTGACCAAAGGCATTTCTCATATTTTAGGAACTTAACTTTCATGTGTAAGTTTTGCTGATAATATATGAGTAATGCAATCGTATTAGATCTTCTGTCTAGGTCCTAATATATTTTCTTTTTATGTTTAGGGGTTCGAATGATGTGCATAAAGCACGTAGAGAGGACTGAATAATAAATGAAGAATAAATATAAAAAATGATACCTTTTCAAAATCAAAATTACAACAGCTGAACTTTCAGTCAACTTCGTAACTGCTTGGTTAACCAAATCTGGCTCCCATTAATCTTAAAAAGAATATCTGCAATAAACTTTTGTTTAAAAAATTTTCTTAAATAAACGTGTCTAAGACAAATGTAAGCGTGCTATTTAGATATAAATGTACACAAAATCCATTGCACTATTATTAATTCTATGATGGACTACGAAATACACCATTTGGTTCTTAATAGCGCTTCAAGCCGAGGAAAGCAAAAAATCATTTATTCCATTTTATAGCCCTTACATTCTGAACGAAGCTTGAAAGGCCTAGGAGATGGTAGTGCGAATGACTTAGCGCTAGCCCAAAGTCACAATCTCTTGTTGAGACCTACTCCACGCTTCAAGATACTCATATACGAAGAGTATGTCACCTTTTGTTCTATGCAGAATATAACTAATACGCCTACATCACTTGAAATACTCGTTGAATATGACACCCGGTTGTATTCAGGTAATTATTTCTTGGTGTTAATAATGTCACACGTGTTAGGGTTATGGTGGTTTTTAATTTGGATATACCGATGTTTTTAATTTGGACACAACCAAAGATCGTGGTTCGCTATCAAAAGAGGTTCGTTACTTAAGGATTGACCATTAAGGCCTAACTATAAACTTTATAACGTGGCTTATGCTTTTGTCAAATAGCTTACGAAAAGCTTGTCAAATGCTTAGAAATTCTTTGAAAAATTAAAAATGAATACACAGTACTAACATGTACTTATTTGCAACAGTTTCACATTCATGTTAATGTCGTAACTTTGCAAAAAAATTTTCTTTATAAATAAATTAAATTTAAATACAAAATGCATTGAAAGAATTGTATGTTTATTATAACTTAAGTATTTACATGTTTACACTTTTTTTTGGTTTCAAAATTAAGAAAAGTACATGTTTTTTCTGTTTTTGTATATCTGGCCAGCAATAATAAAAATTGCAACATCACTTAAGTGAGAAAACAAATAAAAATAAATTTTATGGCAAATTGTGTTTGTTAAAAATAGGCGAGAAATAACATAATTTTCTTTTATTTTTTATTTTGTGTTTAATTAATCATTTTTTCATTTCATTTTTCTTTATGAATACATTTTGTCTAATAACAATCAATATTAGCTGTTTCCGTACGAAATGTACGATCGACTTCGTTCTTTGCATAAGCAAATGGTATATGACGAAACTTTACTTAAGTACATTATAATTTAAACAGTTTTTTAAATTGGTTTGTGCTACTTTATGCACATTTTATTTGAGCCCTTAGTCTCGTTTTCTATGCACTTTCGTAAAACTAGTAAAAATTGTTGGAGTTCAGTCGGTATATATTTTGATGAAAATCGTAAATTACAAAGTGTCAGTATGGTAGTTGCATGACATAATTAAATAGTTGTGGAAAACAAATTTCTTAATTCTAACTGTATAAACATGTGGATTGTTGGAGATTAAAGTTCAATTTATACCTTTAACAAATAAAAATGTTTAAGTTTATATTCTTTAGTCCAGGTAAAAAAGGTTCTAGTTTCTTACTTTTTTTATACCACATGTCGTTAGCAAAATGTATTTAAATAATAGAGGTCAAATTTCTTTACAAAATCTAATTAGTTAAGATCAAGTCATTCATACTGTAAGATGGTTTAATGTCATCGAGCAGTTTTAAATTAAATTTCATGGTTGTGTAAAGTGCAGGGCAGTGTTTTGATCTAGTGAAAAATTCAGCATTTTAGCTTCTCACTTTCCTTTCTCTTTAGGTTACAGTGATATTTTTTAATCTATTGTAACGATTGCGCTGCCGCATTATTTGCTCTTTAACAGAGATACAGAGAGAATAATTATATCTTTAAAAGGTGTGGTCTTACACATGCCGAAGGTAAATATAAAGAAATTATGCTAAAAAGGAATGTAACTTCCAATTAAATTTTTGTTCAGCCAGTAATTTTTAAAGCTTAGACTTAAAAAGTCCGGAAATATCAAAGCTATTTAACTGGTTCTTAATTCCTGCACTTCACTGGACGTGAATCCACTTAGCTACTGTTTGAGTACTACCAAAGAACGCACATGGTGTGTACGCTTACATATATAAATTTAAAATATAAAAAAGTGTTTTTGAAACTTCACAAAAATTATTTTTAAAGTACACAATGGTCTGCAAAATACAATTTAAATATAATCTCTCAATAAATGTCTATACATTATAACTGATCTTTTTCCAACTTACAATATTATAAATCACATCATTATTTTACTAAGAGTTGCAGCACTTATGGGAAATATTTATGTTATTATTATGTTATAATGTAAGAAAGGAAATTTGTTTAGTTTACAAAAAAGAAAATTCTAATAGAAATGTGTTGTTTATCACGAATAAACTCATTTAAAGAGTTAAAAGATAAACTTAAAAGCAAAAAATGTGCATCTTCGCCATTATATTATATTTAGTATAATTTAATTTGATTGTTTTTGTGCTAACAATAATAAATCAGGTGATTTAAGTGTTCTTATGGCATACAAATTCCATTGAAAAACAAGTAGCAAAATACTTGATCTAAGGAATCAAGGGTTTGTTAAAAATCACGTAAGTAAAAACTCACAATGAAGTTATTTTAGATAAAATGCGTTATTTCTAAAACATGTCACATTAACATATTTGAAATTTGTGCATACCGTGTGATCCCTTAATAAAGCACAAGGAAGTCATTTTAGACAAAATGCGTTATTTCCAAAACATGTCACTTTAACATATTTGAAATTTGAACATACCGTATGATTTCTTAATAACACTGAATGTTTGTTTTCATTTATGTTTTAAATACAAATTGTTCTGTAGGACTCTAATTTTAATGTCGCATCAAGTGCTTCCATGCCGACTTCAAATGTTTTTATTTTAACTTTCGAAGTTTTCTTTTTAATTTAATTTTTAAGAAATCAGGAGTTAAACCGTAGATTTTAATTAAAATTGATTTTTGGCTTGTGTTCATTTTATTTATTTTAATTTCTCAAAATGTTTTTAGAAATAATAATTATTTACAAATGTCCGCATATATTGCAAAAGAAAAAAATAGACACCAGCAGAATGTAATACTGCATTTTCATTAGAATTCTCCGCATGTATCTAACTTAGATCAATATTAATTTGGTAAGACGAAGGTTACACATAACCCAAAACATTTAAAATATTTCTTTCTTCTTTCCTCTGTAACTCGTCTTTTACATTTGCTTTTGTTTTGTACCAACCTTCGTTATGACCACAAATAAAATTTTTTTAAATCTATACTTCTTTTTCCCAAAACATTATAGATGCTAATTTAGTGTCATATTGATTGTTATGAAATAATTCTGAATGCACTATGCCTTGCGTTTTCTTTTAAAAGTTTAGTACTTTAGTTTATGGCATAATGCTTGACATTGTTGCATAATGCTTCACACAGCAATTTAAAATATTGCCGTACAGAACAGACGTCCATTTAAAAACTCTTTTTTTTTTGTAAAATGGCTAAAATTATTCTAAATGGTTCTCCATCAGGTTTCTTCTTTCAAATGTTTGCATATAATTTGTGATGTCTTCTGTAAATTTTGATATGATTTCCAATAGGGCATTCTAATTAATTATATCATCTTTAGTACATGATATATCACTTAATTTTTAAAATGCCTTTCATTTACTCCTATAATGACAGCAAAGGTATTAGCTCAACTCCCCTAAAATCTAATTTTCAAGATTGCTGTTTTTCCCGTTAATAAATAACACGCGCAACATTTTTTACGGTAACGATGTGTCTTAAAAATTATCTCATTTACTTTGAATCGTAAATCTAACCATTGTTTTTAACTTTGACGGCATGACTGAACAAAAGCTTCTTGTTAATTAGATCCTTAGGCTATAATTAAGTTAAGAATAACCACCAAAGCCAAATTACACACCAGCCAAAAAGTTGGTGCCTGTATTAAAATTATAAGAAAAGGAACCTTTTTTTAGATTTAAGGTTTACAATACTTTTTAAGCCCTTTTAGTAAAGAGCAATTTTACGTTTTTGTCTGGCTACACCAATTATCATCTGAATTTAGTGTTTTTAAAAACCAATTTTCATTTTCAAACCGAATGTTGTTTTCTCTTTATATTTATTTTTTACAAAACAATGAACCTTATACATATGTTTTTAATTAGAGCAAAATACCTGAACCATAAATGTAATAAAAAAAATAAAAATATATATGTTTTGTTTATTTTGGTATAAACTACATATATTACACTCGTATACTCCACTGTTCAAATAAATTTATTTTATTTTCTGTAAAAAATCTAGTAGAGCCCAGTAGGTTCAAATGAAATAAAAATGTCTTCAGACAAAGATATTTTATAGAGAATATGTTATGTGATACGTTCTGTGAAACCATTTTTCAGAGATGCGAATATTATCATTGGAAAGCTTTTAAAATAAACTATTAGGATCCTTAAAAAATATGTTAAAAAATTGCTAGCCCATTAGAAACCAGCTAAATGCTACATAATTTTTTAATTATATTTTGAGAATATTTTCACCTTGTTAAACTAATTTGCTCCTTTTTTTTAAAAACATTGTGTTTTATTCACATTGCTAAGTAATACTTGCTCAAATTAGATTTAAGGAAAAGTTTTTAATTTTTAATGCTTAAGAGTCGTATAGCTCATAATGGGTAATTATGATAGGAATATTGATAAGGTCTTTAATGATACCCTCATTGTCTCATTCCGGAACAAAGTGTTTGACATATCACATAATATTTGAAAGCTTTTTAGCGATACGTTACTTTAAGGATATGGGTTCCCGCCGATATTGTCATCTTACATTTTCCTTTTAAAATTCTTTTTCTATGTAATTCATTTTGTTTTTGGTTTAAAGTGGGGTAGAAGCTAAAACAAAAAACCGATATTTATTTAAGGTTTATTTATTAAAGTTGTATAAGGCTAATAAACATTTTTGAATACTTTTTTGTCGACTTTTTCTTATTAAAGATTTATAAACACTTAAAGGATATTTATGAATTAGACTGTAAAAATTTTAATGTAAAAGTTAACTAAATCATAAAATAATATAATATTGTAATCGTATAGAATGACATAATGGATAAAAGAATATCTTTAACACAAAAAAAAAAAAAAAAAAAAAATAATGTATCTAACGTGTTCATACGGAAAATATAAATGTAAACGTAAATGGATAAAATCACAATAAACCAGTTACACGATACAACATGCAAAAAATAATTATGATTAGTAAGTGGTTTTGGTTCAAGCTGGAGTTATTTTAAAACTGTCAAATTATATATAGTGTTTTATTAAATTCTTATTTTGACAGGCACATAAAATTGCAAATTGGTTTTCTGGCGAGTGTTGTGACAAGTACATATTGTCTTGGTCTGATTTTACACAAACAGCGAAACTGATAGGAAATTTTTTTAACTTAACTATTGTTTATTCATAATGTGACTGCATAAATATCATTTAGAACCAAATAAACATTTGTTTTTGATAGTTTTGATTTAACACTACATAATAAATTTTAAAACATTAAAACATTGATAATGATTTTATAATAAAAATATCACTTTTATTTAAAATAAATAAATATTTTATAATTTTTATGTTGTTTGAAATAAGTTAGTGTCTAAAAACATGACTTTCAAAACTAAACAAAAATAAAAAATACATTAAGTAAAAGCAAATGTTAAAAGAAAAACAAAATGACAATAAACTCAAATGAGGAGTTTAGCTAATGTAGAATTAGAAAAATCTAGAACCTCTGCGTTTAGGATCACAGAAAATTATTACAAATATGGTTTAATTATACACAAAAAATATTAAATGCAGCCTAATTAACACAAAGTTTTTTTGAACTTAATAACTAAAATAAATTTTATAACACAAATATTTTTTTTCAAAATAATTAACCCTAAAGTTTGTTGAACTGAGAAAATATAGCACAAGCAGTGATTTAACAGTACTAGTATTTCACATACAATATATACTCGTAAACAAAGAGAAAAATGCCGTAAAACATAAAATCACTGAAAACTATATTGGCACACAGAGTGCAGTATAGTAAATAATTAAACATAAAACTTTACATTTGTACAATTTCTATTGGAACCTAATTTTAGTAAAATGTGTAACTGTTTAAAGAATGTATGTGTACGTATAACAGTTCTTTTGTAATTTGAATACACATAACATTATTTTACAAAACAAGTCAAACGAGAATAATTTTAATAGAGTTTTTTTTTATAAACAAATAAATAATAATATAATCTCCCTAAGAATCATTTCCCTTTTTTTGTTTTATCAAGAAAATTTATTATAGGTAAACAAAACCATCTGCAGGAATACAATCAAATGTTCAAACCAGCTTAGTAACTGCTACCAAGTTTTCTCACCTTGATCATAAAAATTGCAACCTGCAGGAATACAAGCAAAAGTTCAAGGGGAGACATAAAAAACTCAGGCGAGGCATTTTGCTTGCTGCCTCGAAGGGCATGCACCGATCTTTACGATTTTTTAATAGCAAAACTTTCGAAACTTTGCATTATCGATTAGAAAATTTCAACTTTCTCTAGCCTTGTCAAAGTTGATTTCAACTCCAACACGGCCGGACAGACGGACATCGCTCAATCGACTTCGCTATGCATATGAATTCAGAATATATATGCTTTTTCTATAGAAATTAACAACATCCTGAACATTTTGTGTAGTTTCTCATCACCATCAATAAGAAATTTATTTGCATGCTAAATTAATCTATGCAGCAATTGTTTGTGAATTAATCATAAAGCTGTATTTTTGTTCCATTGGCCTTATGTACCAGCCACTCTTCTGACTTTTACATCAAAAAATCTAATTATACATAATACTGACGAAGCAGACCTACAAATTGGCCTCCGAGGTCAGGCGACTTGACATCTTTCGAATATTTCCTTTGATGTTTCTAATACAAAATGGTAAAAATTGCTTGTCGAGAACGTGGCTTCTTTAAAACAGCTGCAGGTGTCATTGTCCTGAAATCATTTTTATATGTAAGTGCTACTTATTAGTCTTTCGAATTAAAATCTTTTTGATCAGAATTTAATTTTTTGTGTTATTTTTTTACAATTTAAAATTTTATTGAGCTTAAAAACCGCTTTAGAAGAAAGCGCAATAAGATACAATAGAATTGACTTAAATATTAATTTTTTTTAGTAATAGCTTTTTGTTTCAATATTATCTTATATATATTATTGAACACATATCCGTATGCTTGTACGCTACTTAATTTATACTAAATACTTCATAAAATTTTCATATTCAATTTAAATAATTTAAATTTGTCAAACATGCGTTAATTTTTTACACAAGTAGTTAATATAATGCTATTGAATATACTTGTCTAGAAATATGAAAACTATTTAACATACAAAAACCATAAGGCAAAATTATTCTTAAAATAATAAAGGCAAACTAAGACATCATCATATTGTTAAGTATGCACGAACATATGCTTAGATTTGTTGACCTCAAAGACTTTTTTTGCTATAATTTTAAATAATATCTTGGAATGAATCTTAGGCATTAAATTTGTATCTTAGTAAAGATTTCTAATAATTGACAGCACAGTTGCTCCCGAAATATTTTTACAAAAATTAACAATTAACAATTAACTTATAGCAACTAAAAATTTTGCAGTCTGGAGATATATTTTATAAGTAACCAAAAAGAGTAATAGAAACTTTAATAAGTTTATTACATTCAATAATTTGAAAGGTTTATTTAAGTTTCCTAAATTTTTCAGAGACATTTTTAAAAAATCCTTGCCATAATCAAAGATAAATTGTAAGTTAAATGATAACTTAAAAATATAGTTTTAAATTTAAACATTTTATTTAAATGAATTAAATTGATGAGAATTAACAGTAATAAATAAATTAACGATAACACATATACGTGTAGCTCGCTTCCTTAACGCAATAGAAAAACGTTTTTGAGATAACCATAATCATAGAGAACATATTATGGTAGTATTAAACAGTTTAAGCAAAGCAAAATATTTTTGCATTAACTACTAACAAAATTAGTGTGCACCTTACTGTTATCTAACGTAATAATAAGAAGGTAAATTAATTTAAATGTATTATTGCTATAGGTATATATAATAATATTAAGTGTAAATATAAACATCAATTGGTTAAATCAAAATGTCTTCTTATGGTAATATTATGTAATCTAATTAATTCATAATATGAACTCTTAAGTACAAGAATTATTTGATATAAAAGACATGTTGAATTTATTAATGATTTGTTACATAAATTATTAAAAATGTAAAGTAACATAAGAAATTAATTTTGATATTTTAAACGTGTATGGAACTGTAGCAAAGTACTATGGTTACATTTATTTTTTCTATTAGGAGAATATTTTGCTTTGACGTTTTTAAAAAATTCAAATTCATTTAAGCGAGTTAGTTAAATAATATTCGCGATTGTTTGATTTGAATTGAATTTTTTAAGGTTTTTTTTTTTGAATGTTTAAATACTCATACGCACAATTTACATATGTTTATAAATTTTTATAAGTTACAAATAATTTTTAAGAATATTAAGTTGCGATTTTACTTGACTTTCAGTTAAAATAATAACAAATTTTAAGTAAGCTCTAGTTCCGTTTTTCTTATTGAATAATTAATTTATTAAATCAATATTTCGATATACTTTGAATATCATTTTCACGGTTATATAATATTATTTAACTAAAAATATGCTAAACAAAATAATTAGAACATATTAAGTATCAAAAATTTCTATTTTTATTTCTTTCTTAAAAAATTCTTCTAGCCTTTAGTGGTTGGTAATTTTCTTCAACTAAGAACCGTCAAAAAAAATTTTTTTCGCTAGCGTCTCACACATGCTCTTTGTGCATTATTTTTTTAAATTTATTTATGTAGTTTATTAACTTTCAGTTTTTTCACTTTCTCTAAAAAAAGTGTTTCAATTTTAATTGATTTAAAATGAGCTGATAGCTAACAACAAATCGCTTAACTGATAGAAAGGCATTTACCAAGACTAAAACAAAATATTTTTAAAAGCAAATATTATTTGTTTGATCTTAATCACACCTTGGTTACTACCAATATGTATGATATATGAACGTAGGAGATCCTACTCCGCACTATAGGATAAATAAACAAACTTGAGAAACACAACTTGCAGAATAGTGTCAGAGTTAGGCTATTATACAGTGTTGTTTCATTAAACTGCGAATCGAGCACATAATAATATAATAATATAATAATTAATTTAAATAATAAATACATGTCGTCTGTAAAAAAATACTGTTTATAAATATTTTAAATATAAATTACATCGACTTTCGAACCAGCGGAAATATATAATTATTCCCACTCTTATCTTGTACTATATCAATGCAAAGGTTTATATTAATCATCTGATATAGTTTAGGTCATATTTGACCTTTAAAATCCGAACCTTTACTTTACATCTACCTTTTCTTAAACTTAATTAAGAAACATTTTTTTTTTTTTCAACTAGTTTAAATATTTGGGTATTTATATATTTTTGACTGGACTTTATGAAGATAAGGAAGTACAAATAATGAAAATATATGTGACAAATTACAGGAAATGCAACGAAAGCAAACTTTTGGCTATGATTCGAATAAATGCAACCAAATTAATAATGATTGATTACGAATAAATTGCGTACTCGTATTAACATAATTATTTGGTTAAGTAGATTATGTTTATAATACAAACAACCTGAGGTAAATAGACACGGATAATGTTGCTTGTGTCTTATTATTCCAGTTGTTGTAATATTTCTTTGACAGAAAATAGCATAATTAACGTAAATTAATATTAAGAATATTGGAAATAAAAAATTTCTTAGATATTATAAATTAAAATTTAATTTTACCTAAGCCAAAAGAACTGTAAAAAAAGTTCATTTTGACCAAAATAAAGTTGAAGGAGAATTAAAATTAAAATCGTATATATTGCACGATGGGGTAATTAGTGACAGTAAATCGATAAATAATCACAAAAAAGAATTAAGCTTGGGTTATTTAACAATATTAAATACCTTCAAACACTTTAGAAAATAGAGCTGATTATTTAGACACAGTTCTCTGTTATCTTAATTGCTATAAAATTAATCGAATTAAATTAAGTTAAACAGCAGTGAAGTAACAACTGCAAGAATAAGCTAATCTACCACATATGTGTTCAGGCAAGTTTTATAACTACAAGATATAAAAAGGTTTGTAACTTCTAGAAAGTTTGGAGAGTTAAAATTTGTTTAAAGGTAACAAACTGTTGCTCTTTTTATCTTAGCAATTTATGAGTATTGTCCCATTGATTAAAAAAAAATATTTTTTTACCTAAAAAGTATTTTTTCAAAAGAGCTCTTTAATATTATTTGCGGACTAGTTAACCTTAACTTTTAAAACGAATAAGATAATTTTACAGAAAAATAAGATTTTAAATAATTATTTAACTAGTTTATAAGTTATAATAGCCCCTCATTAAATATATATATATATATATATATATATATATATATATATATATATATATATATATATATATATATATATATATATGATTGCAGTTATGATTTAAGCACTTCTTTTTTTATCTTATATGCATAAATGGTTATGAATGTTTGCCCATAGCAACGTGCACAAACATACATACGCACTTAAGTAAACAAACATACTTAAACACATTTAAATTCTCAGAATACTTAATTCTTTCATCTCATTAAAATAGACCAATAACTTACGAAATACACTGCAATCACTTTTACTTTTACTGAATTTCCTATAATACATGACCAACAAACTACGAATTCTTAAAAAAATAATAGGAAATCAATATTAAATAAAACAACTCTAAGAAATAGTTAATAATAAGCATTTTTAGTTTTAATTTAAATTTTGTATTTAATATTAAGATTTTTAAATAAAAATTCATTTGTTTTCTTCGAGTCAAAAAAGAAAGATCGATTTTTTATAAACTTTCACAAGTGAAATTAAAACTTTTCGACTCAGACAAATAAGTTCTATCTCTGTTTGGTATTAAGTTAATTGGATTTATTCCGCCAGTAAATAAAATACTGTTGTCAGTGACGACGGTCTTCACCGAAAGGTATGACAACAAGTTCTATCTCATTCATATATTTGTTATATTTTATTTTTCTCTTATTCTTTTTTCACACAATAAGACACATAAACAGTTTGTTCTGTTTCCAAAAATAATAATACTCAGTTTGAACATATTTATTAAATTTACGGTCAGAACAATGACTACAAAAACATTTTTATTTGTCATAAAATCATAAAAAAATTCTTGATATTTATGTGAAAACGAAAGAACAAAAGAAAATTATTTTATTTATGATTTTATTAATATATAACAATGCCGCACAGCAACTGCATTGACATTAGAAAATGAAAAACACATACATATGTATATCTTATATTGGCAAACAAACTGTTGCCTTACATTTTTTTTATAAAAACGAAGTTATTTTTATAATTTTGATTGCTATGTTATTCATTCCCAAAATGTAGGGATCTCTTTTTTTTTAATTTCTGAACATTAAGACACATGACGGTTTTTTATACGCTGTTAGGTCGGAAGAGTTCAAATTCTAATTTTTAGAACAAGTACCTACTTTTATATTGCCAATGTGTAGAATTTTAATTTAATCGATCCCTCAACTTTGATATTTCCAAAATATTTGCTGTGTTCATCACAGTATGTTGATGAATTTTTAATTTGATTAGACCAATGCTTAAGAAGAGAGAATGTAAGCGAAGCTGTCTTTTACGTGGTACACTCGTAAGTGTGTAAATAAATAAGTGTCTAAAAATGATATAAAAAATCGTCCCTTTTTAAGTAATTAAAAAAAGGGATAATCAATTTGTCTGAAGGTTCTTTTTTATGTTTGTGCCTGCAGAATTCAGTCATTTCTGAACCAATTGACATTTTTTTCTTTATTGAGAGGTGTTTTTCTTCTAAAATAATTTATTTTCGAAAATTATAAAAACTAAATAAAATAAAATAAAATGAGATATTTTCTTAAAATGTAATAATTGTTTTTAATTAAAATTCACAGGAGCTGAAGTTTACAAACTTACCTGAACGTGATATACAAACCTATATTATGTAGCTTAGCGAAAGAAAATCTTGAAATCGATAAGAACTAGCAAAAGAAAATTTCGACAAGCTTGTATATACAGATTGATTCCATCCTAAAAACAGCTAATTATTTATAAAACTAAAGTCCTAATACAACATACATTTTAATACCATTTTAAAATTTAGAAAAACTGGGTACCACTGTAGCTACAGCACAAAATACTACAAGTAAAAATAAAAATAAATCTAAGAATTAAAGGGTGTCCTTTAAATCGAAATATTTAAAATTATAAATTAAACGGTGCCCCAATAGCTTATTCAGTTTGAAGATTATAAAAACCTATATTGCTTAGTCCGCTATAATAGCGAGCGTAAGTTGGGATTTTGAAATTAAGGGATGTCCCAATAATTGATGTAATTTGATGTATGTAGCCAACCTGTTGAAGCGTTTAATACAGACGGATGATTTTAACAAAAAACTAATAAGTACGCTATAACAGCAAGTTTAAAAATTGGATTTAGAAATTAAGAGGTGTACCAATAGTTGTATTATTTAAGGTATTTGGCCAAATTTTAAACGGCAATAGACAGACAGTTAAAATCTGTTTTGAAATAGGGTTTTTTCTTTCCTAGAACTAAAAAAAATGACACTAGAAGAACCTACTTCGAAGTTAAGTAAACAAGAAAAAAATCATGAAAATACGTAATAAAAATGCTTTTAACCAGTTTATTGCGCTTAAGTCCAAATATTAAAAACCCTTTGCACTATTGAATGTTTCCTTTAAGCCCGTTGGTACTGATTTTTACATTGTGTATACAATAAAGTTGCACTGGTAGAGTTTATTAAAATAATTAAAGATTATATCAACTTTTCGATTTTGTTTGGATATTAATTTTTCGGTTTCTTCCATCATAATTTTTACCTATATTATAACTTATTTTACTGCTTAGCTTAAACAGAACTAGAATTGATATTAATTTAAAGAAAGCAAAAATGATAATAATAACATTTTAGTATAAACTATATTTGAAAATAGTCGCAAATTCAGCCTATAATCTGTTTTTTTTTAACATATATAAAGGAAAGTGGCTTAAATTTTGATAACACTTATTTTTACTTATTGGGGAAATAAAATTTTATTTAAATTTTTTTACTCATTATATAATTATATAGCATTGTGTTTTTGTTTTTTTTTTCGTTTGAACAGCACTTCGTTGCATTATTCTTAATTTATACTAAAGAAACTAAACTATATGTTTAAAAATATTGTACGAATTCCCTCAAAGTATATTGATGTTTTGTAAAATCATATTATATTTGTTAAAATACTAATTGAAGATTAAATATTCATAATAAAGACCATATTTAATTCAACTGATGTGTCTTATACTCTTCACTAAATGTTAAAATAGTTTGTCTATCCGTTTGTAATTCCTACAATATATATTACCGACTCTATATAGTCTATATATTCTGAGGTCTTTTGCATAGTAACTTCGATTGAGCGATTCCCGGCTACATGTCCGTGTTAGCATTCAATCTTTGAGATTTTTAAGGCCTCAGATGAGCTAAAGAGATTTTTAATTCGCCAATCGATTAGACATTATTTCGAAAAATGTTGCTAGTTAAAATCAGCAAAATCGGTCTATGTCCTTCGAGGCGGTGGACAAAATATTACGTTTGCCTCAAATTTTTGTTTATTATTTGAAAACAATCTAGTTCAGTGAAGTAACTACAATCATAATATGGTCATAAAAAATAAAAAAATAAAAAATATATTAGTTGAAAAAACTGGCTCCCGCCTATATTTTCCGATTTATAAGCCCCTGATCTTTTTATAGATGATGCACTATATTTTGGAAGATATCAGGTGAAAATGTATATAATTTAAGCGCTTTTAAAGAATTTTTTAGGCAATACTTAAATTATTTAAAAACGATTAACTCGTTAAGACCCGAAGAATTATTTTATTATATTTCTTTTTTTTTGTATATAACACACTGTAAAGTAAAGTATTTTGTATATTTTAAAAAAATGTGTTAAAAAATACTAAGTGAATAAATAAAGCAAAGATTCCCTGCGCAATAATTTTACCCACAACGGCTTCGCTAACTAATGCTTTTCTCTGTATAATTTTACATCAAAAAATAATATCGGCCTTTCATGGGTGAAGCATTTTTTAATTTTAGTATTTCCTGAAGAAGAAGCTATATACATGTATGTATTTGTAGACACTATTCTTGTTAAATAAAAATATCAACGAAATAATCAAATAAAATTATAGTAAAGAACAATTACACCTAAAAGTTATTTTAACACCATTTTTTGAATGCTTAATACCTTGGGATCATTGTTAACAACGATATATATACATCTTTTATGCAAAATTAAATCGTAAACATGCATAAAAATGTAACGTATATATATTGCGGCGTATTCTTGCTTTGAATTATACGAATTTAATAAGACGCATAAAATATATTAATAGCTGTGTAGAATTTTGTTAAGATTTTGAAATTTTCTACTTTATGGAAATTTTTATTATTAGGATATCCGAACAAAAACGAATTTTTGGTATTTTAGTGTCCAAATTTAAGAAATGATTATATATTATTAAAAACAACTTGCATGACAAATTTCATTACTTTATAATAAATTCTTAAGCCACTCATTATTTAAACTCACGACACTGTAAAGGTGATTTCAGGAAGACAATGAAACCCACAACTTAATTGCCTTTAGTCATTTGTTTAAAACTGTGAACATCACATTTGTAGTTTTGTTTAACTGTTTTAAAATTTGTTGCGCTTATAAAAGAATAAGTTTATTTTTAAATTGCTTAAAGATAAATTATACAGTTATTTATTTACAATCGCTTAAGCCTACATATTTGAGTAAATTTCGTAGTCTACTCGAAAACATCTTGTGACACTCAATTTATGTTCAGTTTATGCAGCGTAGGTTGACATAACAAATATTTGCCAAAAAAAAAAAAAAAAAAAAAAAAATATATATATATATATATATATATATATATATATATATATATATATATATATATATATATATATATATATATATATATATATATATATATATCCAGTAACAAAAGTGAGCAAAAAAATGTAATGAAAACACAGCATCAACAACAGGCGAAGTGGTGCAAAATCGGTGAATTTTACATAGGCATGTCATTGAAGGCATGTCGTTGGCTTTTAACAGCGTTGAACTACATCTGATACGCGTTCTAAATATTGAAAAAACTTAGTGTTTTATTTAAAAATGTTGCCGTTATGCGAGGAAAAATGTAAATCTTAGAAGTAGATCAACATGTTATTTCAAAAAAACATTTCAAAACTAGCTTACAGAACCTAAATCCGCAATCTGTTTTTTTTTAACTAGTGCTTATTTCGTGAATGGTAACACTTAGCTCACGTTTTATCCTTCCGCTGAACGAATATGGTTGTGTATACGCTTGAACAACGCTGGGAAATATTGCAACATTACTTTGAAAATCATGTTGCAAAATGTGTGCAACAAGTGCGTACGGATTTTGTGAAAAAATTGAATAAAACTGGCATCCTCATCGATAAACCAAAGCGTAAAAAGCGAAAAACAGTGCGTACACCCGAGAATATTGCTGCTGTTGCAGAAAGTGTACGTGGAGCGCCATCAACATCAATTCACTATCGTTTTCAACAATTGAACATTTCGGAGACATCATTGAGACGAATTTTGCATAAAGAACTTGGTATGATGCCATACAAAGTCCAGTTGGTTCAGGAGTTGTCCATCCAATAGTTTCTTTATAGCATTTAAAAAAAAATTATTTAGCGGACCCTTCACAAAATGTATAGTAGCTACTTTGGATGTAAATAAGATACCCTTCTATAAGAATGACATCCATTATTTTTTACTGGGTGCAAACATACATATATGTGCACATACATATAATAAATAAAAAAATAAATGATTGTTAATAGATTTATAACCCATTTTTGTTTCCAATCCAATGCATGCTTTGTCATTTACAGATATTAACATCAATATTGTGAATATTGATTTTGAATATTGATGTTAAATTTTATTTTGATAGAACTTGTGTGTTCATTATTCTGTTGAGGGAAATACAAAATGCTATGAAGCGAGCTTAAGGAAACTTCATCTGTAGTGAGAACTTCGCACTAGGGTTACATAACTCAACCTCAATATTAACCTAGAAAATAGTGTGACCACAAAGTTAAAATAAAAATTATAGCCTTAAAATTAGAATGATTTTCATAAAATAAAAAATCTATTTTTAATATTTGAATTATTCTGGTCTACCAAAACCTTATAGGATGGTAAGCAACGTTCGGAGTAAAATCTTTTCTAAACTGTAAACTTAACACAAAGAATTTTGGTTCTAGGCACTTTCTTTTTTAATAAATAATTTTAATATATTAAGTTAAACTTCTATTGTATCAATCAAGGCTAAAACTATAAACTTGTAATAAAAAGAATCAATTCGAGTCAAATACGTGGTGTTTTTTTTTTCATGGAAAATACATTTCGTTGCGGTTTAGTTTTAAAAATGTGGAGTGTCGCATAACAAAATATAAATACTTGTTAGCTCTATTTTGAAAGAGTTATAATGTTTTTTTTAGCTTACTAGGTGTTTAGTAATTTCTAAATGATCCTAAAATATTAAGGAGAGACCTACATTTCTATTTACAGTAATACGAACGGTAAGAGTGGAATATTAGTATTACGAAATTTATTTCTTATATAACAAATGTTTAGATTTTTTGACTATTTGGTTAAACAGTATACAAATAATAATAAAACCGTTTGGGTGGCTTTTAAAGGTCTGCCAATTGTATTTTATATAATAGGTGAAAGTTATATTGTTAGTGTTTAGGAAGATGCATTAGTCTTTTATGTTTCATATTGCATATTGCAGAAATGTTCTAGGGTAACTTTAGGCAGAAACTATAATTAATACGTAATAACTTTTTCCCTGGAGTATCCTTCGTCTTTTCGTTTCTTAAAAAAAGAGCAGTTTTTAGGGAATATTACAACCAATAGCTGCGCATCATCAAACACATGCAATTTTCATAAAAATCACACATAGTTTTCATGAAAGCTACTTAAATTGCTTTCTTTCCCATTTGAAACTAGACTGAAAGTAGATTTCTATAGCAGTTAAAGTATTTGTGATTTAAAAATATGCGTCTCTTAAATCGTTGAATTTTGCGTGCGGCAAAAAGACTACACTGCATTGCCTGAAGGAGTAGACGGAAGTCTATGATATATTAGCGTCGATAGATGGTTGTATCAATTTATGCATTTTAAGTAAAAATATTTCTCAGATAGCCAACAAAATAGATAATATTAGGTATGAAATAACGTCTAACCACCACTAGAAAAAAAAACCTTAATAACACAGTACAGGCAGACAGATGTTGATAAGAATCCAGAACTTAGGAATGACAAACGAAAAGGCTAACTATTACACTTTTACAAAATATTCACCTGTGAAGACGGGCACGAAAATAGTAAAATTGTATTTCATTGTATTTCATCGCCTACATAAAGTTTACAACATATTTAAGGAATATTTGGCAACGAACTTTTATCCAGAAATAACTAAACTAAAGTGTCTTATGCATTGTTTAAGTAATTCTATTTAACTCAAAAATTTAAATAAAGTATTTATAAATTAATGAAACTGAAAAATTATATTTTCTATAGTGACCTACAATAATTTACAATTCTCTTATTGAAATTGAATATATGTATATGGATTTAGTTGAATCTGTGAAAAATAAGAGTGTAAACGTCCAGGTAAAAGAAGTCAAAAGGACACTCTAACATAGAAGAACATAGAAAAGTTTTTTGTAGCCGCAAATAATTAAGATTTTATTTACTTTGAAAAAACAACAATATATACACTCATACATCACTAACAAAAAGTTCAATTAAATACTAAATTTCAAAAAATTCCAAGAACTGAAACTTTTCCAAAAATTAATAATAAAATAATAAATATTAACAAGTAAGAGTTTTATATTCGGATATGCCGAATCTTATATACCCTTCAATAAAAAACTTACGTCCTTTACTTTAATAAGCCATCCAACTAATAACATTTGCGTATTAAAAAAGATTCGGCACAAGTGAGTGTATTACTTCCTACTGTTATTTTTTATCTTACTTGTTTATTATTGCTAACAAAAACTTATACAAAAACTTATACAAATTAAAAACAAACGAGGCTATAAAAAACTATTTTACAAATAAATACCCAAAATATTAAAGAAAATTTACTGACAATAGAATTTCATTTCATTTTTACACAAAAATTTCTGCAGCAATTTCTTAGTTTCTAAAATCGAATGTAGTTTAAAACATGTTTGCTTTTCTTACTTTTAAAATAAAAACAGAATTAAAACAGCATTTAACTGACGACAGTAGGAAAATAAGTTGGAGCATTTAACTTAGATGTACTAGAAAAACTTGGAATCCTTATACAACAAGGGAGTAAGTATCTTCAATAAATATAACCAATAATAATAAAAGCAAAGGAGAAAAGGAGAATTGTTGCTCACGGCACCATTTATACCATTTCTAACTGAGGAGAAACTTTTAAGGTAGATAGTGACACAAGCGAAAATAGAATATGCAATGTGAGTTATTGAGAAGAACAAGTCCGAAAAACTGCATCACTTAATTTTTAAAGCCTGAGATGACCTTTTGCATAACGTGCGAATAGTTTTGTTTTGTATTACATGTTACCGTAAGTATTTATACGGCCAACACTGGACTAAATGATGATTATAACTCTCTTGCGAACATTAGCTTTTCGAAGATTTCCAGCAGACTTAGGGTATGCCTTTAAGCGTTAGACCTTCTGAAGTTGAGTTAATTTGTGCGTAATGAAATTTGAATGTTCGACGTAAGCAACTTCCACAAACAAATTTGAAAATAGACCCATTTTATGTTACTATACCAGAGATGCTGCACTAAAGTCTAAAGTCAACCAAATTGTGTCTAAAGGCTTTTTATTGTTAAGTGCAAATAAATCTTGCGCGAACGAATTTGTGGATTCATAAATAGAAGCTTTTTTTTTGAAGAAAACTTTTTAGAAGAGCTTAAAATCCATTTTTTTTAAGCTTAAGCGAGCTTTTTTAAATATACGATATTCTTTGGCATAAATTATAGAAATAATATACAAAATGTTTAGGGCTGAAATTCGAAAAGAAGCAGGTCATGTCGGAAAATTGGCGGTGTTTTAGGATAAAAAAATTTGTGTCAACAAATCATAAGTAGTTATCTATGGATAGAAAGCATGCTTCTGCTAAATCTGGATTTGTTTAAAATAAGATTGTGTGTCCACGATTTTTGATAAAATAAATTTCAAAAAATTTAATGCCTGCTAAAAAAACTTTGTTTTTTTTTACCAAAATAAAATAAAATTAATTCACATTTTTTCTTTTTAGACTTAAAACCGACTTACCCTGTTATTCATGGAAATTGCGGAAAGAAATCAACAAAAATATAAATTTGTAAGATTTTTCACACAAAATCGACCATTTATTTAATTTTTTATATTTGGTTTATAAAACTGCAACCAAATGCAAATTTTATTAAAGAATTGTAATATTACACTTGGAAAATAAAAAATTAAATATGATTGTTATATGTAGCTTCGAATTGATTCATTCAACTCACCCACCGCGAATCGTATGTTTTTTGTTTTATTATTTATTCTTTATTATTTTTGCGTTAATCAATATCAAAATGAAGGCACTTGATGAAAATGAGTTCTCAGAGCTATACAATAATAAATGGCCATTATTAAGTTTTCATATTTATCTTCGTTTTGGCACATAAGAACAACGGACATAAACCCACTTAACGCTTATACATAGAGTACTGATTGATTTTTGGTATTAAGCTTAATTAAATTTTTCCATACTATTTACACATACATATTTACGTTTACACGAGAGTATAATAAGCAGTGCACTTAATAGACTGCAATTTATAGACTGTAATTACAAACTTAACAGAATATTTCACTTTGTGGGTCCTATAAAGCAGTGCACTTGATAGACTGCAATTTATAGACTAAAATTCCAAACATAACAGAATATTTGACTTAGTTTCAAATTATTTTGCTAAGGCAATGTTTTTTTGTATCGATAAAAACCTTTATTTTCTTAAGGCCAAATAATAGAATCTGCACGTAAAAAATTAAGCATGTAACAATAATCAGAAAGTAAATTAGACTTTTAATTTTTACATTTAGAAATAATACAGTTCAAAGAAGTTTTAGCATTTACATAAGAATTTACATAGCAGTTACACTTCAAAACGTATTTATAAAAACTTAAGCTTTAAAATACAACGGTGTTCTTCATTAGAAAAAAATTTAAGATTTTGTATAGTTAACTGGATTATCTTTTATTTTGTGATTATTGGCTCTAACCTCTAAAATATAATGTTTCGTTGGCTGTCGTGATACCAAACCTAGAAAGAAATTACACAAAAAAAAAAAACAATAAAAATAAAAAAATTTAGTCATTACATACAAAAAACCAGCGCGGCGTTAGACGTTTCGAGGGGAAGATCTTCTTAAGTCAGGTGCAAAACTCTTAATTTGAGCACGAATAATTCAAGCCCTAAGCTGTTAAGCTTTAACCAACTTTTAATAAGCTCCCGAATTAAAATCTACAAAAAAAACTCGCTTGTTTTAAGAATTGAGTGTACGTCGAAACTTTCAGTGCAATAAAATTTTGCTCCCTGCGTAGAATATAAGCCTACTATCAAACATGTTAATGATATATGAGAAACATATAACACACACAGAATATAAATCAAATTATGACCAAAAATTTATGCATATAGCATTGATTTTACGCAGTGGCTAATTCTATCACTTTCGTTATTTTAAACTGTACATAAAATGTGGTTTCTTATTTCAAAAGATGTAACATTTACAATGCTTTGTCAAATGAAACAGTAAACTTAAATGTTTTTTGGCCTTTATTCTTTTCTTATTAATAAAGCACTAGGTCAGGTTTAAAAAATAAAAATATTGTTTTTTTTTATTTATTTTTTCTTTTTTCAATATTTCACCAAACCGTTGGGTGGCATCTTCAGGAAACAAAATTATTAAAACTATGTGATTTCAAATACAAATTATAAATTCATTTTGAAATCACATAGTTTTAATAATTTTGTTTCCTGTTTTCTGAAGATGCCACCCAACGGTGTGGCGGAATATTGAAAAAATAACTAAAAAAACAATATTTTTATTTTTTAAACCTGACCTAGTGCTAAATAATAAGAAAAGAATAAACAAATGAAACAGTATTAAACTATAAAAAAATTACAAAGATAGTTTATAAGCAGGTTATTTTGCTTTTTCGTGTAAGAATATAACTGTACATTTGTGTTTATACAATTTATGTGTGGCCGTTCTTGCTGCCTTTTTTACTTGAATAAAGATTAAGAATTTTATTAAAGTTTTTGTGCTGCCTCGGTCAAATGCCCTTGATTTACTTCCTGTTTTAAACAGAATAGAGACAAATAGCAAATACTGGAAATATAAATACATAAAAAACAACTACCTGCAAGCTAAAGTCAAAAAAATGTATGTATGGTGATTTTCCCGCTGCCTTGATCAATCTTGCCTATTTTTAATAGATATATTTTCGAAATTATAGCTGTCGATTAGCGTATTTAGAATTTAATTAGCTGAAAGAGCAAAGTTGATTTCAAAACGAATATGGACGGACATCGCTCAATCGATATCGCTGAATATTGTAGAAATTACAAAACTATAAGTTCCCTATTTCTACCTGTAGTGAAGAGTATAATAAGAGTAATTCAAAGTTCAAAGAGATAGGTTTTAGTCCGTAATTATTTGTTTTTAATTGTAAAGAGAACAGAAAATCCAAATTCAAATAGAGCGTTTTTTTGGGGTTACAACATCCTTTTTCAACACACTTCATATCTAACTTTTCTTTAAAATAATTTCGACCATTTAAATCATCTAAAACGTAATGCAAATTCTAACAAATACAAAAGATAGAAATCTATGTTCAGATATGGGTGGGACTAAAAATAAAACGAACAGCTGTTAAAAATAAAAATTGCAACCGAAGGTTGGCTTTTATTTACATTTTAAGCAGTGTTGGAATATTTCCAATGGACTGCACATTTTATCACAAAAATTACGCAAACAATGCATCTACAGTACATCAGTAGATTAAATTTGAAGTTGATTTAATTATAAAGTTATAGTTTATACTGCGACAAAAGAGACGCAATTGTTTGTTGTTGTAACATTTTAAAATAATCAAAACATATGCTCTTTCATACACTCAGCCAAAGATAATTGGTTTAATTTTTAAAACCCATTCGTATGCGAACGATGACTTGAACAGCTGAAAATAAAACTTAAGTGTTTTCATCAGTGTCGTCGTTTCGTTACATTTATTTCTTTTTTGTAACTTCTAAAGACTCAGTATAAAATATTTTTCCAAATTTTGGTAAGTTTTGTTAAAAAAATTAACCCTGCTTGATTCCATCCTTACAAACAACCAAATTTTTTTAATCCAAATATTAATTCGCTCTTTTTATTTCTTTAACTTTTAAAATTATTTTATTTAGCTTTAGTAATAAAGGATTCTTCCACAAGTAGGCTATTTAATTTCTATTTATTTTTTTAACTTTCTGATATGCAATTAGGTTGCTCTATTTAATTTGCACATGCGTTGTGAAATAAGTGAAAGTTAAAAAAATTACACTGTCCAACAAATTAAGACTTTTTGAATGGAAAAGAATAGCAACCCCATAATTCTAAAAGGGTATGTACGACTTGCGAAAGTGGTCTTTTGACCTGGTACAAAGGCGGTACTAGGGCGCTGCCATTTTCTGCACCTATGACAGTGATTGACCCTGAAGATCACTAATCAGATACATGCTATTTCTGCGTAAATTACAAATTTGGTAGAAGCCAAAGGCAATACGCGAAATTGACATACGAAGCAACAAATAATGTCAGAAATAACAGCGGCGACAGATATAAGTTACTTGCCTCTTGATGGTTTAAACATAAGTCCTAAATTGATAGACCAAGCTTATTTTAAAGATCTTGCAAGAGATTTAGGACTAACAAAAAAGAAAGCTGAAATATTATGTTCCAGATTGAAAAACAGGAATTTGTTAAAAGCTGATGTAAAAGTTACATTTCCAAGAAAAAGACACGCAGATCTGGAAAGTTATTTTAAAAAATCAGAAGAACTCGTATACTGTTGCAGTATTGAAGAGGTTCTAAAATATCTAAAGCTTCCACTGAACTCTTCCGCTTGGCGACTATTTATAGATAGTTCAAAACACAGCTTAAAAGCAGTTTTACTGCACAATGGAAATCAGCATCCATCAATAACGGTTGCGTATTTCACAAAAAAAGGGGAAACATAGGCAAATATTTTAAATCTCTTAAATAAAATTGAATACTATAAATATAAATGGGAAGTATGCGCAGACTTCAAAATGATTGCAATATTGACTGGAATGCATACAGGATACACAAAATATATGTGCTTTCTTTCTTAATGGGATTCACGTGCTACCAGCAGCCATTATCATATTAAATATTTCGAAGTTCACTATGGAAATAGAAAATAACAATAAAATCGCATACTTGGATACATTACTACATAGAACCGACAACCAGATTATATTTAATTGGTATGCCAAGGAAACTTCTTCGGGCAGAATTATGAATTTTCACACCACCCAACCGAAAAGCCAAATCATTAATACAGCAAAAAGTTTTATAAGACGAGTACTAAATATTAGCGATGAACATTTTCACAATAAAAATATAGAAGTAATTAAAAATATACTAAAGAAAAATAGTTTTCCCAATAACACCATTAATTTACTAGTTGATAACATTAGAAAAGAACTTAAAAATAAAAATAAAAAAGGAAATGCTCAGTTTGAAAGTGAAACGGTTTTGAAACAGGACAAAAAGTTTTTCAGTGTACCTTTTATACCTAAACTCATCGATAATAAGACAATAACAAAAATAATTAAATCAACAAACGCATGCTTCGCCTACAAGCCAAACCAAACAATCAACACAATTTTTTCAAAAACAAAAACACCAATTGATAAAAAACAAAAAAGCAATGTTGTCTACGAAATCCAATGCAAGGGTGGAAATAATGATAACTGCGAACTTGTATACATTGGCACAACAAAAAGAAGTTTAGAAACAAGAATGGGAGAACATAATAGCATGTTCACACGGCAAAATGAAGCACTTGCTTCGCTCTTCGAACCATGATTGCGAAGCACGCTGTTTACACGAAACATGCTACATGCTTCGATTGGACATCTGCACAAAAACTAAAATAACTCTCAAATAATTTGTTCAAAAACTTTATTTTTCTTTTTAATTTTGTTTGTTTGTAATTTATTACATTTAAAATTTTAATGAAATTAATTGTGTTTTATATTACACATATCCACACACCACTTTAAACATTGTTTTTCTCTTTTTGTTTACATTTTATACAGCTACTTCAGATAAACTTGCGATAAAAATTAGAGAAGACATAAATTTTTCATGCTTCGTAAGTAGATTCAATATGAATCTACCAGCTTCGCTCTCATAATTTCGTATCGCGATGCAAGTAGATTCGCTCATGATTGGAGTGTGAAGCAAGAATAGAGAGCGAAGCAGGTGCCGTGGAAAAAAAAAACAACAGCACTCGCAGAACACATACTACAAACTTGACACACAGCTGATATTGATAATGTTAAAATACTGGACATAGAAAACATTGAAAAAAAGCGATTCACAATCGAGAGCTTACGTATACAACAGAATATACACAAAACAATAAACCTGAAAGAAGATACGGACAACATAAACGCAAGCTACAGAGTGGTTTTAAGCAATAATTTTTAAATAAACTGTGATACTAAATTTTAAGATGTGTTTGTTATTTTTGTTTTGTTTTTAAATAAGTTTTAAAAGTCCAAATGTTTTAAATTTTTGTTTAAATGTAAAATCCCACAATTTTGTAAGTAATTTGTTGTTCTTCTTGTAAAAAATTTATTGTAATAATTGTTTTATTATTTCAATAGACGATCCCTTGACAGTAGACAAAAGATCTACGAAACGTCGGGAAAAATTGTAAATAAAAGGTATTTTTATTTATAACAAAAAAATTCAGGTCTAAACAGCAAGAAGTTAAGAAACTAAAAAAACCAAAAAATTTATTATTCGGAATCTATCTTAAATATAAGACCTTCTAGTTTTGAGTACAGAATGTGGGTAAAATCCACTGATGAGCTATATGAGCAGTAGGGAAATGGCCATATGGATATGCTTTCCCCGCAATAATACATATCATTTCGTAGTTTTGAATAATAAATATTTCATGAGAATATCATGAAATATTTATATTGTAAGGAATCACACACGATTAAAGTAAATTAATAAAAAAACCGTATACGCAAAAAGTTCCTTTTAGGCAACTCTGAAGAAGAACAAAAAGTTTACTTTTTCCCGCTAAAATATGTTTGCTGAAAAGTTGAAGGAAGAAATTTTTTGATTTGTGTTTTTACTACAAGGTAGCTATGCAAACAACTTCATTAGTCTGTTATTCAAAGTAAAAAATGCTTTTTTTTAATATTTACTTCAGAAATCTTTTAATTTTTATCTACAAAAATAAATTTTCTGACAAATGTTTTAGAACCATTGGCTCTAGGGACCTCCTCACAAAATTTTGTTAAAAACCATCTAGGGGTGGAATCCTTACATCGGTAATCGTATTAACAATCATACAAAAAATTAATAAGTGATACGTTAATCTTATGAACTAAACGCCATTATGGCATACGAATACCAAATTAATTATAAAGATGTTATTATTGATATTTTTTTTTTGCTGATTTAAAAACAAGATGGTTAACAAAGTTGAACGAAATATCCGATGTATAAAAAATTAAGCAATTTTTTTAATTTATATAAGAAGTTCTTAAGTACATGAAGAACCTTAATGGTTTTTAAGGTTTTTTCGATACAAAACCGAAATTTAAGCAATTTATAAATTTCCAAAAATGGACGATTAAAAAAGTTCTCCAAAGAAATAAAACACGACTTGTTCGGTAAGTATATACTGACAAACTGTACAGTTTAATATTTATTTATCTTTAATTTCAACTCCTTTCTTTCTTTTCAGCAACAACTGTTACTTTTAACATTTTTTAATTTTGACTTATTTAGGATTAGGGTTACCATTTAATTGTTTTTAAATTCATTTTTAGTACATATTTAGTTTAAGGATTAGATTTAAGGTAATTTCAATAAAATTCTTTTTTAATTATAAAAAAAAACAATAACAAGCGTTATTATTGAAAAAAAGTTTAAAAAAAATAAATGTATAAAAATTGGAAAAAAATTACATGATAATAAAAGAAACCAATTGTGGAGAAAACCTTTTTAAGGCTTAAAAACTCCACGACCCAACAGTACAAACCTTCTAACTTATTATTTAAAATCACAAGGTCTTCAACTTTTAAAAACATTCGTTACAATTTAAATAAAGATTTTTTAATTCTGTCACCCCAATTTTTTTTTTTTTAAGGTACTTCACTAAACCTCAAAAAGTGAAAAAGGGCGGGTTGATTTAATAATCGCCCATGGCTCAGTGAAAATCGTATTCTATGGATCAAAATAAGAAACTTTGCCCGAGGAACTATACCCCTAAAATGAATTCTATTACCTACCAACTGATGACTTTTGAAAAATCCCACTTTGACTCATTTAGAGTGCCCCAATCGAGTCCAAATATATGCCAGTGGCACACCCCCTGGAACTCCCCTGGGGGGTTCCCCATACAAACATTTTACAAAATCACCATTTTTGGCACTTTATTTTATTATTTTTTATTTATTTTTATTATTTTATTTATTTTTTTCTTTAGAAATTTGTTTAGTCAGAACATATGTAAATGAAAAAATTAATTTAACTAAGTAATAGAAAAGAAAAAAATTACTGTTTGAAGTCTTTTTTGCTTTCAAGTCTGGGCAAGTACAGCTCTGTCGTATACGGTAGTAGATTATTTTTCAAATTTATTAGTTGGTCAAGATTTTTAGAACCTCGTTTACTCACAATTGTCAATAAAGGGATTACATTGGGGTACTCTAAATGGGTCAAAGTGCGATTTTTCAAAACTTGACCCTACGGGACAAAAGTCAACAGTTTGGGGTTAGTAGAATTCGTTTTAGGGTTACTTCGCTAAACTAGATTAACATATATGGTGAAGGCTATATAAGATTCGGCATAGCTGAATAAAGCAATCTTACTTATTTTTATTTTACATTCGATTGCTCACTGCATTTGTGAGTATGTACAAAATGTAGAAGATAGGCCACATATATACGTCAAATTAATTGAATAATAAGAACATCCTTTAATTAACTAATTTTTAAATTTAAATTATATGCTTGTTCTTATAGAGGATTTGTGAACTTTGGCTGTTCCCAAGTTTTGGACACATACATTAAATTGCATCAACTATTGGGACACCCTTTAATTTCCAAATCCAAATGTTATATTTGTTGTTAGCAATACAGGTTCTTTATAAATTTCAAGCGTTTAAATACAACTGTGCAAAAGTATGACCATGTACATCAAATTAAAGGAACTATTCAAGAACCCTTTAATTTACAGTTTTGAAAAGTTTTTATAGTTTTATTAAGCCAGTCATAGCAATCCGCATTTTGATAGGCCCATATGGGGCAATTAATGTTAATTCTTAGAGTTACTTCTCTATTACTGTTGGCTATAGGGAGCTATAATGTTACTCAGATTTTTCAATTTTAAGCTGTTGCTCTTTACGGTTCGTAACACATCTAAACAACATGTATGTTGTACGGGGACAACCTTTATTTTTTTTAATTTAGGAACTATTTTAAAACGGGACCAATCTGTAAGCATAACCTTTCAAATAAACAAAAAATTTAAAAATCAGTTCAGATATGAATAGATTGGATCTAAGCTAAGAGGGTAAGTTATTAATTTTTGTTTCATTTAAGTTTATGTCGCAAGTTTTCACCATAATTAAATTTAAAACGCGAAGTAAAATAAAAGTGACTGATATTATAAGCAAAAGGAAAGTAACTCCAATATACACCGTAATATTCTTAAGCTTAAAAGCAAAATTTCAAAAGTTTTTCCTAATAACGAAAAGTTTTAATGAAAAAGTTAAAGTTTTATTTTATTTTTAAATATTTCAATAACAATTTTTTAAATAAATATTGATTAATTTACATACATACGTATACTTTAAAATCAAAGAGTAACTATACATTAGGCAATTTTAGTAAAAATTTCTTCTAAATAGCATTGATTTTCATTTTCTGATGGTTGTTTAGCCTGCTCTTCTAATTCAACTGGAGTTCTTTTGCATTTTTTTAATGGTTGACATATATGGATCTGAAGTACGCAACAAAATGGATTAAGGTCTTCATTAGTACAACATCTAGACACTTTTCTTATGCTATGTTCGCAAAAGAATCTATAGTCTTTGTTCCTTTTTTCTTACGCTTCTTCAGACAGATTTCCTCTTTTTTTTTCAATTCGTATAAAAATGCTTTTTTAAATCTTCTTTGTACGTCTTGGCGTCGTTTGTACTATTTTCTCAATTATTTAAATTTTAAATTTCTTATTTTGCGTTAGTTGAATTTGGTGCAAAAGCCCTTGGTTGAATTTGGAGCAAAAATGTCCTTAATGATTCTGTGGGATGTTTGTTTATTAATATTCCCAAGCTTGCATCTTCTAGACCTTTCACTACAGCCATCAATTGGTTTTTCTGGTCGACCCTTTTTACAACATTTTTCCACGGCTGTAGATAAGCTCTCAAAAACAAGTTCCTTTGAAAGCCATTCGTTTTAACGTTTGTAAGCTTTACCTTGCTTCAAGAGCATTCAGTGCATCACTTTTCTAAATTTGCTGCAAAATTTCTGATTTCTTTATGTGTTTTAATTTCTTTACATTTACATATCTTAAAGTATTCGTTGCTCAGTATGTGCATCAATATATCGCCTTGATTTCTTTTAGATAAATATCAGCAAGATCAGCAACATGTAGCTGCATTTTATAATCTTTATGGCAAAAATAAAGAGGCACTAAGAATAATTAGATACAGATCATTCCATGCAGTGTGTGCACACATATTTTGTGTACAAAATTGTGTTATTCAATTAAGCAGGGAATTAGCTTACATTTCCTTATCTATGTGATAATAAAACTTACATTTCAAAGAATGCCATAATAAACATGTGCATACACGTATTTTATTTAAGACTTCCTTTTTAATTATTTCATTATTCTGGATTTATTATTCTTTATGATCTTATTGTTTTATGATATATTTGCCATTAAAAACTCTAATAGGTAACTAAAGTTTCATTAAATATTTAGATTTTGCGAATGATAGGTACAATATAGTACATTTGTATATTACTTGATTCCATCGCATAAGTTCTAAACGCCATCTTTTAAAGAGATGGCGAGGGAAGGAGTTATGCCATATTAAGCACGAGATTTTTGAATACTTTTGATCTTTTTTAAAACAAAAAATTTAAAAACTTAAAAAAAACGTATTGACTTTATTTTGCTAGCGCTGATAACTAACAAACTGCATAATCAAAAAATTATTTTGATTTAATATTCAGTGTGTTATAGTTGGAACAGGGTTCTATATTTTTGCCAGTTGAGGTTTGGATAAAATGTGTACCACTTTGCGAGGGCCAGCGCGGAAATCTGCTTTGTCCTTGATCTGTACAGAATCGGCCTGTTCGATATATCTGAAATAAGCCTGGGCGGGATCTATTCACTAGTTGATGGTTCTTTCCTGACTCTCTATCTCACTGCATATACAATTTTCGGTCTTGAACTGCGGCACCCCGACAGTCCTAAATCGCCGTTGTGTTCCTTGCTTTCTTTACTAGTGAGGTTACAAAGACTTATCTAACTAGTTAGACCCAAAAGGGCAGCTGCACCCTCAAAAATAATAAAGAACAAGTTAGAATGCCGTATTTGGCTATGTATATATAAATCAGCATAATAAATTCTTACTACCATTTTTATTAAAACTTTAAAAAATTTTTTATTTATTTAACTGATTTTTTATTTTATTTTATTACGTTGCTCCAATTCTGTTTACATGTATAAGTTTTAAATACAATAAACTTTTATTTTAAGTCATAAAATAAGTTTCTAGTTATAAAATAGAACAATTGTAGTTTAAGGCATCTAATTATAATTATAATAAAAGTTGTTTAAAGAAATAAAAATACTTGTAAGTTCTCTTAAGTTTCTATTAATTGAATTTTATGCTTCTTCTTAGTTGAATGCATGAATAAAACAAAATAGTAATAATATAAAATATATATTTTATGAAAAATTAAAATCCCAAAAATCGTATCAAACAAATCTCAATAATGATAAAATATTATTGAAGGTTAAAGTTCTATAGATAATATAAAATGATTTCTTAAATGTTATAGCTAAGATTTACACTTTTTTAATTTTGGAATCTTTTTTTTTCGTTTGAGTTTATTTGAATTTTTTTAATTTATTCTTGTTAAAAAAACTATTTACAAATTCTTTTGTTTCCTGTTTCCTGAAGATGCCACCCAACGGTGTGGCGAAACATTGAAAAAATAAAAACGCTTAATAAATTAGAAAAGAGACTTTAAATATAAACGTCAAAAACATTAATATTGAATAATAAGTAAAAAAGAAAGTTAATATTTATATCAATTTCTATAAATTTTTAAGAAAGAAAATTATGTGGACATGTTTGCCTTATTTTTATATAAATCTAAAAAGAAGATAAAAACAAACCTTTTAGTAAAGGAAGACTAAATTCAAATAGCATACAATGAGAAAAAAAAAATTACTCAGCAAAAATATTATAAAAACAATACTTTTCTTCACATTGATGATGCACACCATATACTATAAAACGATGCAATTCTGCATGACACTTGTAATATTTGTAGGGTGTGATGTGCGTGTTTCTTTTTAAATCAAAAGTTTAAATGAATACTTCGCTCTGAAGCTACATATTTCATGTTAGATTGCCGATTGACACATCGTTTGACGATTAGGCGTCGGTTGCACATTCAACAAATTATTTAATCATTATATCAGTTGTGCTTAATGGTACAGGAGTTACCATCACTGGCACCACCATTACCATCACTCATCACGGGAGCAGTAATATCTGCGTTTCGAAATTGTCTATATTATAAATGCTGCGAAGATGATGCTGAAGTTGCCCATAAATATGGAGCTTTGATACCATGACCGATTACCAAATTCGTGTTGAACGCCGGAAGGAATGCCATCTAAAAATAGAAAAAAGAATATTTATATGAATCTATTTTCAAAGTATAAGTTTTAATTTTTAAAAGTGCTATTAGATATGAAAAGAAACCATAGCTACTATTTTTACAAATGTTGATTCTATCTATCGTATCATTATTAATAATGACTTAAAATAGGTATTTGCTAAGTGTAAACTTTTTTTCTATAATTTAATGGTAACGTGTCTTTGGTCAAATATTTAACATTTTCTGGCCTTACCTTAACTTCCCAGTAAAAAATTTCAGAAAAAGAAGGACTGTCCAGCTATTTTAACAACTGTCCAAAGATTTTAACAAGGCAAGATATTCTTATAATTAATTGCTGAGAATCGACTACATTGATTATTGCAGGAAATAATAATAATTAATAGTACATATTTTATGAAATTATTTTTTATCCTAAAAAACTAGTTTAATTACTATTTCCTTTATTTGTTAACTAATGTAATGTGTTTTGTAGGCGAGTAACAAAATTTAGCAAGCAGAAAAGTAAGTCATTGTATGGCAAGTACTTTTTAAAGTAATGTCTAAATATTTGCTAGGTAATGACATCGGTAAGCGTTTTTATTAGAAAATAATATAATAACAATTTTTCAAGCATAAACTATTGACACACTAATTAGTAACTAATGGTACTTGAGGAGTTAACTCATAGCAAAGAAAGTACTTGGGGAAAAAACATTGCTAAAATAAATTTGGTAGTTAACTTGGGACTGCAAATTATTTACAGCCATGAAATACAAAAGTGAGAAAACTTTGCTTTAAACACTATATTAATAGAAACAAACTACTGATAGATCACAATATTATTTTAATTTTAGAGTAAAACTTATATTAACATAAAATACAACATAAAGGAACTTAATTATTATATTAAGCAACTAAAGTTACCTTTTTAAGACATCTTTGATAAAACTTGCTTTTTTAAGCCAAGTTATTAATGTATACAAAATACTATAAACATAAATATCAATTGAAATTTATTATTTAGAATGATTAAAGTTAAACTACGTTAGTTGTGCTTAGTTCCTTTTAAGATCTACATTTTATGATATTCTTTTAAAATACTAATTATTAAAAACTATTTCATGCTAAATTCATTAATTTTATTTTGCTGTGAAACTAAACTTAAGTAATAAATATTAAATTTTACGTATAAATAAAAAGTATTATAAATAGTATTTAAATACACACAGAAAACAGATTTTTTAAAAACCGTTTGAAATTATTAAACTTTAACCACTAACATCATAATTTACTTATCATTCTTGATAACATATAATCTTGACATAATTTCTATATTAAAAAAAAAAGAATTATGTTCCTAATTAATAGGCGATCGCAAAACCTTTACAAAAGTAAGCACGACCGATTTGTGTCATTACTATAATTATTTCGGTTAATTGGGAAATGCAACAAAATTAATTCAGTACGTTAATACGGATACTGTTAATTCCAAGAACCAAAAATTGATTATGTTACTTTTGAAAACATAAGCTTTTTTGACATCAAAAAAAAAAAAAAAAAAAATAAATAAATACAACAAAACAAAAACACAAGATGATATTTTATTTAAAAAAAAAATAAAACAAAAACACAAGGAACTGTGAAAATGGAGAATAATTTACCAATTTTGTTCGTTGGTACTTCTTAATAGCATATTCGCCGGTGAAGTAAAATAACTAATAAAATGGCTATATATCTTTCTCTCTTACCACCTGTCTTATCTCTCATCTATCCCTTTCCTAAAGAATGTATCACCGTTACGAAAATAACTAAATAGGCATTATTGCCTGAAGTGCTACTTCTCTTTAAAAAAAAGGGTAGGTAAAACAAGAGTAAAACAGGCATCTCAAAAAAAATTTTAAAACGTTGGTTTTAGATCAAAAAATTTAGGAAGAAATTTTAAAATAGCAAGAAATCAGGAAGAAAAAAGATGAAGTAGTGCTGAGGGTCTTCTGCCAATGTAATTTATAATACCCTTATCTGTTAAAAGTATTTTTTTTAAATAAAGTTTTATAAAGTTTTAATTTTCAATTCATTGTCCCCTGTTTCGAATCATTTTTTTAATTAGTTAAGAACATTATATTCATTTAGTCATTTCAACCGAATTTCATATATTTCTCACAACTAACAAAATTCAATTGGCAACAAATTCGGTTATTACAACGAATCTCTTTTCTCTGTGTAGAAAAAAAATGTTTGGAGAGCAAATTCAAAGATAACATACAAACTTAGCAAGTGGTTAACATATATAAAAGTGATTTGATGGGCGGCTGCCCTATAGTTAGAACTTTTTACTTGCTTTTACTGATTAAGGAAGAACGCAAAAACATAAAATAAGAAATTAACCTTTTAAAGATGCAAACATAAGAAACATACATAAGAAAATGAGAAAACTAACAACCTGCATAATAATATGCATTACATATAAAAGTATATACATATGCATGTTCGTATGTATATAGGTAAATGTACCTAGTTAGCTAAACTGTAATAAATAACAATGTCTGTCTTCAGTGATGTATGTACGATATTACTCATGTTGTGACAGTGTCCTTCACAAAGAAAGCACAAGGAACAAATATATTGAAAGAATTTGTAAAGGAGAAAAAGCATATTTACTGACATGTTATAGATAACAGTAAAAGCTATAATAATATATCTATCTTGAAAGTAAAACTACAACATCGCCTTACAAGTTTTGATTTCTTTTATATATTATTATTATTCTTTCCATAACACATAGTTTTATCTTTTATATATTTCCAATGAACTTTTTCTAAAATAAAAATAAAAAACTGAAAATTCATTAAATAATTCAAGAAATTTAAGATTTAAATTTAAGAATGTACCCCTTTTTTCAGCAAAAAACTATATTTTCAAAATACAAATTTCATATTTTTAATAACGTTTGTTTTAAAAACCAAATAATAAAAAAAAATTTAGAAAACTAAAAATTTGAATTTCACTTGACAAATGAAACTGTACCAAAATAACACAGTTTAACCAGAAATTCGCACGAAAAATTAAATTCTTTAAAAAACTTCATTGAAAATTTTAGTTCGTTAAAAATCAAAGTTTTGCAAAGGAAAAAATAAAATAATAAAAAAAATAAAATAAAGAAAAAAACAGAAAAACATAATGTTCTAACCACTTCTTGTTTTGTTGTTTGTAAAAACAAAAATTTAGCAAAACAGAAAAAGTTTTACCAAAACAGAAAATTTACTTAAAATATAGAGAATTTTCCAAGATAAATATTTGCACAAGAACAATTTTTACCACAAAATAGAAAATCAATACAAAAATTTAATTTCTTTACAATCAAATAATCAGGAATTTTTCAACGCTGGAATTTCAGTAAAATGTATTAATTTAGTAGATATGCTACATTTTGTCAAATTAAAATTTTAATCAATTTTATTTCGTTGATAAAATTTAACTGAAAATTACAAAAGAAAAAAGTTTAAAAAACATTATTCTCAAACAAAGATTTTTTTGTCCTGCATTCGGTCCGTGGCAACGGCTAAGGGAATATCATTTCGTTTTTAGTTTTTAAAAAAAAATTGGAAATACACAAGCACAATCGGATTTTGCTCCACTCTTTTGGACCGAGTTTAGTATATAGAGGATGTGAACAAAGCATACATATTTTAAATATATTGATTGGTGGTAAGTATTTTATTTTATTAAAGTTGGTTTTAAAACCTGCTATAAACTCACAAAAAATTGATGATGATAATATTTGCCTTAGGAGTAAAAACCTAACCTGTAATGGTTATCCAAGGTCATGATGGTAGTTGCTTTTTTATGTTAACGCCTGCATAACTCAGTAATTTCGGAAACGACTCTTTCTTCAAAAAGTATTTTAAAGACATATAACATAATTATTTTTCAGGTAATCTGATTCAGTATACGTTTTTCTATTTTTAGTGTGATCGATTGAAATAAATAAATATTCTTCACATTCAAAATGAAACTATCGTAGCATCAGATTCTATGCCCTTTGTCGAAAATATGTATCGTTTAAACCCATGATATTTTATTTAACCATCGCTAACTTTTTTGTCTGCTGTGTTTACTATAAAAACAGTTCTCCTTAAAGTGGATTATTCTATTGTGTATCTACACAAAAAATCCTGTGATTTATGCTATGAACTCACGTTTTATGTAAAAGTTTACTTACTGATTATGCTGACGTCAAATACTTAAAATAAAATTCCTGAAGTCTATAACACTTTAACATTTTATTCCATACTTGTTATTTAATGTGAATGTAAAAGTGCTTACTTTTGTAAAACAAACAGTGTTTTCTTCTGATACATCTCTAAAGTATTCAAGTTAAAAAAGGAATAAAAAAGGGTAACATTACCTAAGACTTGAAGAAGACTTTACTTTTAAAATATTCAAAGCAAATAGTTACAAATAGTTTGTTTACCCATCTCATGAATCATGATGAGATTTGCAATTTTTGCTATAAAAAAAACGTATTTTCAGCAATATGTTCACTCTTTTAAAAGAAAAGTTTTTACTCAAAACTGAAAAATGAATAAAAAATCTATGAGCTCAACACACATCGCATTTGTAAAATGTTAACAGTGAAAAACAAAATACTTTTATATTTAAGATAAAAGTGGAAATCGTACAAACATTCTGCTTAAAAGTAAAAGGTAAAATACATTTTTATCTATGAAAATAATAATCTAAAACAAGGTACTAAATAAATAAACACATGTTTCAATTAATACGTGTTGCTCTTACCTTCTCATATATGGTGATATAAAGAATTACGGATATTTTTATTCCAGATCTTAAACCGACACTAGGCGAGCTTTTTAGAGACTAAATTTAAAACATAGAAAGACTTGATGAAACAAAATAAGTTGACACAGTGGTATGCAATTTTCCACAGGAAGCTAGGAATTGTATTTGAAATCTCAAATATAATGGTAAAGTTTTATTATTTGTAGAGACCAACAAAGTTTTCATGTACGAGTTAAGGAGCAATAACAAACAGTCTTTCCAACTGTAATTTTTTGATGGCTTTTCTGAAACTCTTTTCGTAGACTGTACGAAGCAGCGCTGTACGAACGTTTTCATACTAACAAAATTTAAACTAAAAGCTATGATTCCAATTTGTCTTAAAAGCAAATACAAATTGTGGAACATGCTTTAGCTGGCAATATATGATACAAAATGATTTAAACAGGTTGAAAGATGAAGTTTTAAGAATTTTCCAAAAAAAAAATTTTAATGTAGAAAATTATTTTCAACTTTTAAGAAAAAATATATGATTACCAAATATTAAGTTTGATTTTTAAAAGACGTATTTGCTTGGCATGTTGAAATAATAAAACATAAAAATCTTACAATCAACTTTAAAATTATAGGCGTTACCTTTAATCCCTATTTTAGGAACAAAAAAATTTTTCTACTGAAACAAACTAAAATTTTTGAAATTCTTGTTGCAAATTTAAAAATTAAATACTTAAAGTATTACACAATCCTTATTTATTTATTGCCTTTTTCTGGAATAATTGTTTAAAATAGTCACGAGTACTATATTCATTCAATTATTTCAACTGATTTTCAAACAATGCTCATAACCCACAAAATTTGATTGACAACAAATTCGGTTGTCACAACGAATATCTTTTATCCGTGTGCAATTATTGGAATGTGTAATATTTTTTAACAACACTATGTTTATGTTTATGCATGGCTAATTGTGTTTGATATTGCGTTCGTTTTTTTAAACCTAAAAAGGACACCAAATTACAAATAAACATTTTAGGTTAATACTGCTGGAAACTTTATACTATTGATTGTAATTTGGTGCAGTTTTGTTTTGATGCATTGTATATCGTAGCATTATTTTGGGTTTTTCACTAAATCTTTCACATCGGATTTTGTTTTTTGTATACCACTAAATATTCTAGCTTATTAGCTATTCTGTTTTATGCGTGCTTGAATTTTACATTTTTTTTTTATATTTTGTTTTTTCCTTCAGCTACAATCACAAAAATAGAAATATTCTCTTAAAGCTTTTAATTTTGCTATTGCAGCTATTATTGTTTAACTGTTAATGATGACAATTTTGATTAAAACTATTCTTATATTTAATTTTTTATATTTAGTTGTGGTATAATGAATGTGTTCTTGCGATATTTTTTTCTTAACTGCTACTAACAACTAGAATGTACTTTCTAATAGAAAACAATTAATAAAGTGTAATTTTCTTTTAAAAAAAACATTGAGCGAAATAGAGTGCAGAACAGCTTAGTTGTTTTTTAGGTATTAAAAATTCACGTTTATCAGTTTTAGTACGGCACTTTTAAATTTTTTATATCTAGTAATATCTTTCTTAGAAGTCAGCGGAAATATTTATTTCTCAAGCTGCTGTGTTCACGGCTTTTTGCCATTTTCACTTATTAAAAAAAAAGGAATATTTAAAAAATTTTTGTTTACATTGCCCTCGTAAATTTTAATAACTTTTTCTAAAAAGTGAATACCTGCAACGAAGTAGATTAAAAGAAAAAATTTGTAAAAAAAATATCATATTTTGATTTGAATAACCATTATATGTATTTTTGTTGAAAAAACAAGGCTTCCAAATTTCCGAAAATCAAACATTTTATTTATACGTTAGCTTATTTTGACCAAGAATAAAACTGACTCATAATTTCTTTTTTACTTTGTATAGTGTTTAAGGTACTGCCTAACAATTCCATAGAATGTTCTAAGTCGACGAGCAATAGTGTTTTTTAAGCAATATTCCACTGAAGCCAAAATATCCTTTTGATCTACATCACACTAAATGATAATCAGTTTTCACAGCACAATAGTTTTGTCGTGCATGACTCAAAAATAATGATATTGCGGCTTTAGTAATGTATTTATGTATGTACGTGTGAACTGCCTTTATTCTATTCAATAAGTATAAAGTTCTTGGGAATTGTTTTTGTAAAACATTAATAAACCTTAATGTAATACCAGTTTCAGTTTTACTCGGAACAAAGCCAAAGAGATATCATTAAAAAAAATAGATGAAGGTAATGATGAGTAAAAAGTTTATTTAAAAAAGCGCTCGTGTTGTAAGCCAACAGAAAAAATAAAGGATTGAGGAAAAAATAAATTAAATTATAATATAAAAATAATAAAATTGCTTTAAAAAAATATGTGGTCAATCCCAGAGTGTATAGTTGAAAAAGGTTCTATAGCCTACGTACGAGCTATTATAAATTAACAAATTTTATCAATATTCACGTTTGAATATATTCTTTTTTATACAAAACAAATATATATGTATATATATGAGTTATGGGAAAGAAATAGGATTTAAATAATTATTATAGAATCAATTTATTTTAAATTTAATTGTAGAAACGCCATCTGCGATAGCAAAAAAACACTACAAAATATGTATTTTTTGTATAACTAAACCTGTAGAAGATTAAAATGCGTGTAAGCTTTTGTTACTGTTGTTCGTGAAGATGAGATTCTTAAAATTATATTAAAATTGTTTCTATCAATTCAGAAATTATACATTTGAAATTCATATAGTATTGATGTATGATAGCAATTATTTGTGATTAGATAATGTTTTTTTACATATTTTGAAAAAGTTGTTACTATTAACTTAAAAAAAATTAATCATCACGTTAAGTTGGTATACAAGCGTATAAAACGAGTTTAATAAAAATGCTCCTTATAGAAATGATAATAATGTATTGTCTGATTTTTCTTTCAACATAATCGGCTATCTGCATCAGCAATTATCTGTATAGAACAGTAATTGAAAGAGATTTGGTCTGCAAAAAACATGAAAACAGTCATTAGCTACATAATGGTTTTTAAGCAATTTTCTTACATTAAACATTCTTCAAAACTAATGCCGATTAGATTGTTTCGAATCAAACTATCAGAAGAAAATAGTAAATAAACATTATATTGGAGCAAATATTTCGCTTCAGAACTTTTTCGATAAAGTCATTAAAATAGATAACCTGCACAAGAATGGAATAAACATTAGCAACACATTTTTTCTAATTCAATTATTAATATACAAAATTTGTTGCTCATTCCCATACAAATTAGTTTTATTTCTTCAGATTGCCATAATTATTCTCTAAAGCTCTTATTCTTTTGTAGAAGAATATCTGACCTCATTTAAGTGTGAAATGTTTTTCTGTCAAAAGGTTGCAAAAAGATTGCACTTAAAAAGTTAAAGAACATTGCATATTTTGCATGTTATTTGAACAAAAAATAACTGAATTTTAAACAGCGTTAAATAAAAACGTATGAAAGTTCAAAATTTTTTAAACTTAAATAGCAATGATGATTATGAAATTGTAAAATATGTTCGTGTCGCTAGATTTTAGTTTAAATAAAGAAATGAGGTTTTGTAAAAATCAGACATACTGCGACCCTAATGATTTATACAGATAATATTTTCATTTATGTCTAACAAATTTTAAAGGTATAAAAACTTTTTATCTCGTTTATATAACTTTTAAATTTAATTACCAACTGGTAAAATTGAAATTACGAAGAAATCTTATATTTTTTATTGTGCAAAGTGGTCAACAACCTATGTAATGTTTTAATCTAAATGGACTGCAACTGTTAAAAAAAATTTGGGCTTTCATGAAAAGTTATTCTGTAGAATCAATATTTATTATGTTAAAAACAAAACGTGTTCATATCGCAAACGACATTCCCTTGAGTTAATTCGTATTTGTGCTACTTCAGTCGTAAAACATTTTCTTACAAATTGTCCATTTCTTTTTAAGTGACAGTTTGCAAGACTAGCAATGCGTGTAGTATATTGTGGTAAATCTAAAATAATAAAAGCCGCCAAGGAACAACAAGGCATTTTCAAAACTAATTATCTACCTGCCTGCAATATAAATGGCAAAGCACAGTTATAATTGGTATGATTTGCACAAATTCAGGCACATTTAATATGTGCTATTATTCTATTATTCCAAATAAAGGTGCACAAATAATAAATTTTAATATTAATGTACTTGAATGTGTACGTTGGTTATTTGTAGATTTTTTACAATGGTAATTTTAATAATTATTTCCTTTTTAAATCTTTTAAATGCATATGAATACTTTTTAGTGGCATCTCCTTTGTGCAGAAAAGCTACAAAAAAAAATTTAAGGAGTTGCTATGTTTTGCATAAAAATTTTTTACTCTTTATCGTCTTTTTGCTCTATTGATTCAATGTAATTTTCATTTATTCGATTTGGTATTTGATATAAGACTCTTGAGTTTTCTATACAAAACTTGAGTAGAATTTACTTATAAGATTTAAGGTGCTTTACCTACAGTAATACATTACAAATTTTTGTTTATAAAAATAAATATACAATGCATATATCATTAAATATTTATTTTGGAAGGATTTCAGTACAATTAACATAGATTTTTATTTAATTGTTACCACGACGAATAGATAAATAATAGAATTTGGAAAAATATTTTTATTGACAAAATAGAAGCCAGAGTTTTGGGTCAAAAAAGTAGATATTATTGTGGTCATCTTAACAGGATACTATGTATAAACGGGAAATTTTATAAATTATAAATTTTACGTTGTTTTTTTTATATATTTTAAATCAATGCTTACACTAAATTTAAATAAATAACGTGTCCGTTATTAAAAGTTATTTCGAAACTAAATTTATAATCCAGTTTAAAAGTACGAGTCTAAGTCCATGTGCTTTTGCGTAATCATATAAGGAATATTAAAATTTTACGCTGCAGGAGTTTTGTGCACAATAAAGAATTTACATAATGCGAGACTTGTTCCTTTATTTTAAAATCCCACAGGTATTTTAATTTAAGCTCTCCATAACAATGTGGGGATTGAAAAGAAAGAACTATAAGTAATAAGAGTGCCGTGTTAGATTGCATTCAAGTAGAATCACAAATTATGATCATTTTAATGAATAAATCTGATCAACAAGAATATCAGTGGATCTATGCAGTTCCAATTATAATATAATTTAAAAAACTTATTGAAAGAAATGGCCCGACGGAAAAATATATGTGTCGATAGCGGAAGTGACTTTTAAAAAACTTTCCAAGTTTAATTTTTTAGAACACTTGACGCAGTGCATGTTAAAGTTTATCAAACGTAACATATAAATTTTGAAATTACCCTGGTATATTGATTATGTAAATTATTCGATAAATAATTATTTTTAATTCATGCTTATCTTTTAGTAAATTTACATTTCAAAGTGATAGATGATCATTTTTAATTGATAGCTTGAAATCTAATTTCTGGTTTCAATAACAAAAATAGCTGTTTTTACTAAAGTATTTAACACATATTACTGCTGTATTAAAAAATATTTTCTGTTAAAACGTAGAATAATATACCCATCTTATCCTTTATGTTTTCTGTTTTAAATTAAATTATATTTAGCTAATGTCTAAAAAAATAGTATTAACTACAAAACGTTTGAAAAGTAGGAAAATTGCTTGGAAAATACAATAAACGCTTAGTTGTGTAAGGGTTAACGCAGGAAAAAATTATGATTGTCGCATTTTCAAGAACCATAGTTAACTGCAGTAGTTTTAGTTAATACTTTATTCATGAATTTGTAAGTATGTGATTCTTACAATAACCATTTTCCGGAAAATTTCACCAAAAAATTTTTACAACTATTCTAGCTACAGTATTTTTAAATAATATATTCTTGAGAAATACAATAATCTAGGTTTGTTATTATTTTAACAAAATAATAAATTAGGCAAGTGTAAGTTGTACCTACATACGAATATTTCCTTACTATTTATAGGCCACCCTTTATTTATTATAATTCAAAGTTTTTATTAAATTTTTATTTATATTTTATTATATTTCTATTATTTATTGTTGGAAATTTTAAGTGTCCCCTATTATAGTTCAAAAGGTAAGACCGAGGGGGTCACTATAAGCCACTAGAAGCAACGTTGCTTGTGGCGTAGGATACCGACGTTAACCTGGAGCACACTATCATCTATGAAGACAGAGCTGGAAATAAAACAATATTGGCTGTGTATAAGTGATAAAGAAAAAGCTATGATGCGTAGGGTAATGTGTCCAATTGGGACATCTAACCAAAAAAATTTCAAAACTTTAATGTCTTTTTGATAAATTATTAAAGAATGCAACTGTCATTCACGAAAATAACTTAAAGTATATTCTGAAGGACTGTGACACTTATTCCATTTAAGACATAGATAACTAGCACTGAAAACAATAGCAATACTAGGATTCCTCAGGATAGAAGTGCGGTGGTTTCCCTCTTATTATTTATTCAGTTATTTAATATTACATTTTCCTTCATTAAAATAAACTTTTGAAGTAGTAAGTACATTTTTCAGATTTTTTGAATACAATTCACTGCATTCATTTCCTACACTCTGATTAAATTACTAATTTGATTTTTTCTGTTATTTAAGGTTTAAAAAAATGGCAAAATAAACTGAAGTGTGTGATTATTGTTTGTTTATTAGTCTAGTTTCTCTATAATTAAATGTTTTAAATTTATATGGATTCTTGTTTAAATAATTTGTATCTAACGAAAATATTTTTTTAACAAATATCATATAACAATATTTGCCTTTGATTCTAACAATAACAACTAGTTACTTCTTCCTTAATATTTTAGGGTCGTAAGACCGTATGAATTATATAATAAATTACGCCTTTTCTATTTGTCGGAAAAAATAAAAAAGTGTTTAATCAAATATAAGCCACAGCCTTAGTAAATTTTCTGGTCGAAGAGCACAAAATTTTAAAATCAGCAGTGAATAAATGTAACGACCTTTTAAAAAGAGTAAAACAATTAAAAACAATTAAAAATATATTTAGTGTTAATTCGGAGAAAAAAATTTTATTTCAAAATAAATTCTAATGCTAAATGAAAATTAATATAAAATGTCAATTAATGTTTTAACTTATGTAAATAAACAAATGGTAATTACTTGTATAAATTTGTGCAATTAACTTATAGTTTATATTAGGATTCTATAATAAAATGCTTAAATATTTAACCTTTTGTAATGTTATTTAGAAGCAAATGTACGCAATACGAGTAATAATTCTATTTTTATTTTTAACTCTGCTTGCATTCATCTACAATCCAATGTCCCTTTTAGATTCGTGTAATATTTGAACATGTAAAATTTAAAGAAAACGTCATATTTTGTGTTTGCCATTATACTATCATACTCGTGAAATCGCATGTTTGTCAAAAACAGTGTAAATTTTGTTTGTGTTCTTGTACGCGAACAGTAAAGATGGCTTGGCTAGAGTGCTAGAGTTACATATAATATTGAGAAATTTTTAGAAGTAATTGATAAATGTAATATTTAAATTCTTATTAATTGCTGATAATATTCCAACTTACTTAGGTTAAAAGCAAAATAAATCAATAAAAAAATTAAAATTTGCTTCATTGTAAATAAATGATATTGCACTCATATTTTAATAATTGCATTTTCGTTCTTACAATAAGTTAATGAACTTTTACAAATAATGCAAATTTGACTATAAATAAGCATAATTTAATTTATAAGTTTAGTTTTAAGTTTCACTTTCTTCTTTTAACGCCTAAATAAACGGCTAAATAAAAAATTGAATAAATAAAAAATAAAATACTTTATTTCTTTTTTTTATATTATTGTAGTATCAAAGTTTTCCGGAATTATGGCAAATAAAAAGTGATGTTTATAATAAAAGAAATTTAAAACAAAGGTCTAATAAAAAGCTCTTACAGAAATTAAAAAAAAATAGAACCGAATGCAACAATTGAAGTTGTAAAATAAGATAAACATATTGCAATTAATCCATGCGCCATCGCAAATACGATCTTCACTGTTCAGAATCTGCTTGCGCACTGATGTTTGACAAACTTGGCATGATAGTGTAATAGAAAAACACTCTCTCTCAAGTCCCTAGCAAGAAATGGTTAGTGGTAACCATTTGCAACAATTTTTATTTTAACGGCATTGCCATTATAGTGTGTTTGGTACTAAATTGGGATGAATTTTTTTAATTAAACATTATCTTAGTCTTGGCTTGCGTTAATAGTTGATAGCAAACTTCAGATTTAAATTTTTTCAAATCCAATCTGTTTTAAAGATCGAGACAAATTTATATATATAATTTTTTTAAATGGATTTGAAGAAACTTTGGTAGATTTCGAAAAAATCAAGGAAAAGTTTTTTGTCAATTGCAACTTTATTTGCTATAGTCGTTTATTTATAAAAAAATTTGTTGCATTATGTCTTCAAAAATTTGACAGAACCCTTATTCCACACAATAACCGAGAGTTTGGACAGCAATGTCATTCAACCAGTAAAATGACAGACATAGTCTTTGTAGGGATGTTTTTGGTTATAAGTTTTTTTGAAAGAAATAAGAGGTTTTAATTAAATCTAAGAACTAATATCTTTATCAAGCTTAAGTTTATTCAAATAAAAAAAGTTGAATCAATGCTTCCTAAGTAAGGATTATAATCTGCTAGAGTAGCAAGATTATAGCTTCGCACCTGATATGCTTAAAAGTTGTCAATCAAAGCTCGAACTAAATTGTAGACTAAGGCAAATTCATATAAAGAGGCGATTCCGCTACAACAATCCAACAATAAAAAACAACGGGCATTTAACTGTATGATAAACTTGAAAAACTTCAAAACACAATCAATTGCTGCACTTTTTTCTTACTTATATTAATATCAACTTTAGTTTTATAAATTGATTTAAGACTCTTTCAATTCTATTTTAAAAAACATTCAAAGAAGAATAGCTTTTGTAATATAGAATTTTACACTTTTGATATCTAATCTATTCTTTACAAAATTAAGCAAAAATAGTCAGCTACCGCAGCGACCTTTTTTTACTGTTTATGAAAAACTTTAATATTGTTGAAATATTTTTTTTTTTATTTAACTAGTATCTAAAGGGTTAAAATATAACCGTGAAAATTACTACAGCAATAAATGCTTAAAAGAAATTAAAAAAAGGGTTTTTCCATAGATATGTTTTTTCTTTAAACAATTATAGGCAGAGACTTGAAACTTACGTAGAGTATAATAAAGCAATATAAAACATTATGTCTGCCATGGGAACAGTATACAAATTATTAAATATTAAAGGGTAGCCCTAAAAAGACTTAGTCTTCTACTCTGTTACACGCAAGGTATGACATTAGAAATAAAAACGTATTCTTATAAGGTATCTATTTTCACGTATAATATCTTACCTTTAGAACTGTACTAGAACAGATAGACACTTAAAATATTCTACAGCAAAAAAAATTAAAAATTAAAGGATAGTCCATAGATGGTGCGAAACTTTTCAAGTATGTATAAGTCCAGCTGGCACTTAGCTGATTTATAACATAAAAGATTTTTGATTAAATTTAAAATTTGGTCGTAATTTTACTTCATTTAATTTCTGGATTTTTAGGCATATTTCCTTAAAATTATGTTTTTTGTAAAATTCACTTAACTTTTAATTATTTTTAATATTTTATTTGCATATATTCCATTTTTTTATTGACAATAAGAGCGTTCACGTACTTTTCGTGCAAAATTCGGTAAAATAAAAGTGAACAAAAATTGTTCTTGGAAACATACAACCATCTTTTTATCCCAAAACAAAATATAAAAAAAATACATGATAAATTTAAAGAGGAAAGTATTTTGTTTGTTTTTAAATTTCTGACATACTGTGGAAAGTTTATTTAAATAAAAACATTTTGCTATTGTTCACTTCACTAGCTAATTATTTTCCAGTCTTCATAACCTAGCCAGAAAAGGCTTTTCTCTCAAAATCTTTTTTTTACCCCAACTTGTAGTGCGTTAACAGTTTTTGGTAACATTTGAAACCTGCGGAAATATATATATTCTCGCATTTGAAAAAATATGCAAAAACATTTGAAGGTCCCTTCTCCATTGAAGTTTGTTTCAAGAAATGTAATTTTAAATGCTGCAAATACTATAAAAAGCTTATATATATATATATATATATATATATATAAATATATATATGCATAATATAAATTATGTTATATATCCATTCCTTGTTTAAGGATATAAGAAACAACATTCATGCATGCTTGCAATAAATTTTTTTAATGAAAGAAAAAAATTTTTGACTGAACAAGGGCTCGGATGATATGATTTATTCTATTGGTTGTGTAACTGAATGTGTTAAATGTAATTTTATTTGTTTTTTCTGCTTCTTAACTTTTACTGAATATCAATGTAGCCAAATAAGAGAGTTTCTCCCCAAATTGGGGATATCAGCATAATTTTGGAGACACAAATTCGTGTTGAGCGATTTGGGGATTTTTCATTCTCAGCTTTTTTCATTATCGACACTTGTTTGATTAACAGGCATCAAATTTAATAATTTGAATATTTTACTACCTGTGCTACTGTCTAGACGAATTAACATATTAAAAGCACCACCAGTGTTTCAAATATATTTGTACGCAAATTAAAATTACACATTCTGGTATAATGACAACTGATCATCTTTGTGAATTATTTTCAAAAGTGTGCAAAGTAATAACAACGCCATAGCGCTAAAAATGCATAGAACAAAATGTTAGGCAACTAGTGTTAATGAAATGCCTGTAAATACTCTTGATTGATGAGTCATCGGATGTATCACGTCTAATAAATGGAAGTTTGCGTTCGGTATTTTAACGAAAAAAAGGTGAAAATAATCACGGGTTTTTTGGACGTTTTAGTTAAAGCAGAGGCGTTATCAGTTTTTTTCTATAAAAATGGGCTTAGTAATTTATCTGTCATTGGAACAGGCGGTACAATCATGTGTGGCGCAAAAAATTTTTTTATGTTTTCTTTAAAAAGAAAAATAGTTCTATTAAATGAGTAAAATGCGTGTGCCATTCACTTAGTTTATGCAGCTCGGAGAAGAAAAATCAATCCCCAGCTTTGTCGCATTTCTCTCTCCACTAAATTGGTTAAAGATAAAGGAAACACCAACATAGATATTGGCACAGAATGTTCTAAAGAATTGCAATTATTACCAAAGTACTAGCGAAAGAAAAGAGTAAAGGATTACCCGAAAATATAAAACCATTAATAAATAAATTTTATCCCGTGTATAGAATTTTAAAAATATCCATAGACTCAAAAGTTTACTACATACGAAAGTGAGTGGAATAAAATTGCACCTGTCTAATGGTAGAAGCACACAAAAAATTTCTATGCAAAAACATTTTTGGCTTTTGGCAATTCAAAGATAACTAAGGAAATTATTTCTCTCTTGAAATCGCTGTTTCTGTGTTCAATCTATTAATAATGACAATAAGTAATGCAGTTTAGAAAGATAATATTCTGCAAGAACACTTTGAAAACCAAGGTATGGAATAAGCTACAGTATGAATTATTTCAATTTCTGATGAAAATAAAATATGCTATTTTAATTTTGAAGTTCCTAAAGCAATTATAACAAGCTTTAAGTCCAAAAATATATTTTCTCAGCCTTAAATTCTAATTCAGAAAAACTTTGCTATAATACTATAATTCTGCTAAACGAATTTGTCTGTTTATGTATGTTATCAGACTTAACTTGTATTGCACACACAGCTAAAATGAAAAATCATGTAACCAATAAAACATTCAAAATTTGTTTTTCCATTGAATTTCATGCTCTAAACGAAAACGCATGTAACTGAATGTACCTGAATTAAAAAAAAACAATTTTTAATATATGTCAGTTACCTGTTTTAAGTTTTAGCTTATAAAAATATATACTTTATTTCTGTATAATATAGACTCTTTTATCATTCAGTTCAAAATATTAAAATTTATGACATAGTATCGTTACCTTAAAAAAGAAAGGCCCTAACTCGTTTTTTTTTTTAAATTCAAGTTTTATACACTGAGGGAAAAAAGGCGTTCTAAAATAGTGAACCACTGGTATCGATAAAACCAATAATACATTTGTACGCAGATTTTTTTTTCAATCCTTTTAGCACATAAGTTTGTTTTTGTTTATTAACTAATTTTTTGTTTATATTTGTTGTGTATTAATATTGAATTGAAGTATGAATATACTCCTAATGATAAAATTAGTTTTAAATGAGTGAACACTATCCTCATATCGTTTTTAAGACTTTTTATATATAATGTTTATTAAGGCGTTAAATGGAGCAAATTGTCAAATTTGAAAAACCAAGTTGGAACTCTTCTTAAAGAAATTTATCAGAATGCAGTTAAAAGAAGTCATGATATGCAAGCACATTTTTCGAAATGTTTGAAACCGTGATCAAATTAAATATTTTAGGAGAAAATTACTCAAATTATCCACAGGTAGCATTTCTTTAGAAAGTTTTCCGGATAAATTTAATGCAATAAATAAGTAATGCAATAAGAAAGTGACTCCTGTTGGAAACAGGTATTTCCTTACGATGATTTATGATCATACCATATATTGTGTAGTTTATTTTTTAAATAATAAAAGTCAAATTTTTGAAAAAAGAAGAGAGTACATGTTTGGAATATGATGTGATGTGTGGAATATGGTTTTATAAACTGATAAAGGAGGTGAATTTAATAATAAATCATTAACCAATGTTTTGAAAGAAAAGGAAATTAGCCAAAAATTAACCAAAACAAAAAGTGCATGACTGAGCCTAAAAATGGAAATCTAATCAAAATGACCCGCTGCTTACTAATAGAATCAGGAATACAGTTAAAATATCGGGCTGATGCAGTAAATAAAGCAAACTTTTTACAAAACAGACTATCAAAATTAATAAATAAATCTCCTTTTCTATTATGGTATTCAAAACAACCGTCTATGGAATATATAAGAATATTTGGTAGTAAAGTATACTACCATATCAATAAAAAAAATTTCGTCAAAAAAGAGATAGATAGTGTATCAAACAAAAAAAAAAAAAGAATTTTTCTTTGGATTCGGTGATGAATAAAAGCCATTTAGAATTCTTGATAAAGACACTAAAAATAGCTATTTCAAGTACAATTTATTAAAAATTTTGTAAGCTGTAATAAAAATAAAACTGATAAACATAAACATAACAAATTTGAATATACTTTTGTACGGAATAAGTTTTGTGATGATCATGAACATAATTATGATACAGCGGATAGTTAAATTGAACCTAAAAAGCAAGATTATGATAAAAATAAGCTGCTTTTAAGAAAATCGCCGCAAGGTGTAGTTTTAACGCTGCAACATTCAAACCACCTACTTATGAAAAAGCAATTGAAAGTCTTAATTGTGTAAATTGAAAGGCAGCTAAGGAGGATAAATACAAGCAACGTATGCAAATAATACTTCAGATTTGGTTGAATTGCCTAAAGAAAGAAAAGGTGGTAAATTCAAGATAATATAAGATACCGTTAGATATTAGTGTTTAAAACAGAAAAAGCAGAGTAGATTTTGCTGACGATATTAAAGATATGTTATTTGCAATTTTAAAACCTAAAATTACTGATATGATATTATGAGAGAATAATCAAAGCTGTTTAAAGTTATTTTATACCGAAAAATAAATTCACGTAGAACATTGATATTAAATATTATTTTGTATGCGAAATGGAGAAGCCTCAAGAAATAAAATTTCTTCACTGTCATACAGAAAAAATGTTAGCAGATCAAAACCTTTAAATAATGTCAAATTATTAAAGTTTCGAAAAATGATTATTGCTTTCAAAATTGAGAAGGGGTGTTAAAATATATTTTAAACTTGTTTTAGGCACGTTGACTATTAAGTAGTATAAAATCGTATTCGTATTCAGAATTTAACAATGCAGCACGGTGTTTCTACATAGCACATTCGCGAAGTAAAATAATTAATAAAATGGCTTTACTTTCGCCATCTGTCTTTTCTGCCTTTTCTCCATTTCCAAAAGAATATACGGCTACACTCTCTTAAAAAAATACACTTTTTTAAATATTCTATAATATGAAACATTTAAATGTAAATGACTTTTTCCTCTGTATTGTAAAAAAAAACCGAAAGAGCAAAAATTAACATGGCGCCAAATATGAGAGAGTTATAAACATGTAAATTAGTGCATTTGCAACATCAACAGTAGTTATGTTATTGAGAAAATATTTTTACAGTCCAACTTTTACTGTGTAACAACAAAGCGTTTTTTAATATAAATTTTTTTATAAAATAACAACCACTCTTTCTTATTACTCATCTAACAGAATGAACATAAATGGTAATAAAGTCTAGCTTTTTTCTTAACTTGTAAAGAGAAAAAACTTTCTTCAAAACGGATTTTAGCTGTCAGTTTGGTAATATATACACTCGCGTCTACATCCGACTTAGCACAACGGGTTCTTTTTAAGTTTTAACCGTTTGTCGAAAACTGTTTAAAAGTTTGGCCACATACATCAAATTATATCATCTTCTGGAACGCCCCTTAGTTTCCAAAGACAAAATTTGTCTGTTACAGCAGACTTACCAATGTAGGTTCTTTGTAAATTTCAACCGTCTGTCTACAACAGTTCAAAAGTATGGCCAAACACATTAAATTAAATGAAGTATTGAAGCACCCTTCAATTTATATTTTTAAATATTGATACTTATACTGGTCATACATAGTAGCGGCATACTGTCCGTTTGTCAATCGTTTGTCTATAACGATTCAGAAGATAATCCAATATAGGCCAGTTTACCTCACCTATGGAGACACTCTTTAATTTTTAGATTTAATTTTATATAAGTTTGTGCTTTTGGGAATCGTAGTGAAATTTTATAATGGCGCCCTTTACAGTTTATAATACATGTAAAAAACATATGTGATGTATGCGTTCACCTTTCATTGTTAAAATCAATTAATGTGATATTAACCGCAGAAAATAGAAATAAATGATTAAAAAGCAAGGACAAAAAGGGAAGAAAGTCACTTTCTAATATATTAGTAGGTACCTCTGCTCTCCGCGAGTATTTTACCGAATTCTAGAAAAATTTTGGCTAATGTACAACTTTGGCCACAGACTTTAAAGATTGAAACCGGATGGTGTCACTGCCACTTCATAAATGAGTATTATAGTTGTGTTAAGAGAGTAGATTTAGAGTGGACAAAGTCTATAAAGGATGTACCTAGAAACACCCTAAAATGGTCTCAACCATTTACAAATTTTAAAAATTAATCTGGATCATCAGTTAAAGACATATTAGTAATATTTTTTTGTATACTTTACGGCAAAGGAAAAAAATGCTTGCTTGTGTTAGTGATTTTAAAAATCATCAATCTATTTGTTACAAACTGCATCAGTATATTTATACTCACAATATTTCACAAGCCAAGCACTACTGTCTCGAAGGACATGGACTAAGTTTGCTGATTTTAAATAGCAAAATTTTCGAAACAGTTTGTGATCGGTTAATGTATTTTAATTTTCTTTAGTTCTTCTAGTGCCTTTAGTCGGACGGACAGACGGACATCATTCAATCGACTTTGCTATGCATAAGAAGTCAGAATATTTATACTTTATGGGATTGAAAATTGATATTGTAAAAATTTCAAACGGAGTGACAAACTTAGATATGCCCATTCTCCACTTTTTGTGATGAAGGGTGAAAAAATTTCGTTTAAAAAGCACAATAACAAGGCTAATTGCTTTTGAAATGAAAAAAAAAACGAGTAAGAGTACTATATTCGGCTTTGCCGAATATTATATACCCTTTACCATACATGTATGTAAATATAATTTTTTTTGCGTTAAAAATTTTAGAAAAATTGCCACCGGCTAATAACGGGTTAAGTATTTTTAAAAATCAGTATTTCCTTAAAGATCTCTTCAAAAGCTTTAAAATAATACCCATATTGAGATAAAAAAAATTGAAGATTTCAGAGCCCCGTAACTCGGAAAATATAAGCGAGCGCCAATTTTTTCACTTTAAGTTTTTTACTTATGTTTTAATTCTCTAACGCTCCATATATTTATTTTTTTGATTGGAGTTACTTTATTGTTCCAAATGACATGAAAAAGTTAGAGGAAGGCGTGGCCTCGAATTACATGGTCTCAACGTGTTGATTTTTAATAGCCCCTCTTTCGACACTATGTCTGATCGAATGACATACTTATTTTTTTTTTTCTAGCACATCTAGTGCCTTGGCAAACTTGATTTCAACACTAACGCGGACGAACAGACGGACATCGGCTCACTCGACTTTGCTATGGTTAAGAAGTTGGAATATATATACTTTATGGGGTCGGAAATGAATACTGTAGAAATTACACACGGAATGACAAACTTATGTATACCCTTTTTCCACTTTTTGTGATGAAACAGAGAAATTTTTTTGCTCACTAGAAACAGTTAAAATTCCTGGTGATGAACTCCTCAGAGATTTATAGTCTAAAACAATAAGTCTAAACATGTCTTTAAGTTTATAGTTAATAATACATAATGACATAATTGTAAAAAAAGGAAACAAATCTAGTCGTGTTGGGTTCGCTAGTCCAACGGCTAAAAACCAGCAAAATTTTTTAAGCAACCAGTCTCATAGACGTGTTGTGATAAAATCAAAAGAATAACATCAAGATTGATCTCACCTTTAACTTTTTAGTGCCCATCTAAGATAAACATATGCGGCCAATAGATAAGCCGTGACCCATAACGGCAAAAAACGTGTATTCAAAGTGAAGTCTTAAAAACTAATATGTGTTTTTAATGCCGAAAATGCGGACGTCTTAGTAGGACGTCTAAACGTTCATTTCAACTGAGTTTGAAGCAGGCGGTATTAAAATAAAATGACGAAACTTTTACTTTCTTAATAGTTTAATTAGATTTGGCAGTCAGACGTAAATATAAATATATCTCACATGGGTCAACCTTTTGGTTACATCTAGAACAGGGAAAAGAAAAAAGGAAAAAGAGGCTTTAGAAAAGTTAAAGTTTTAAAGATAAAAATGAAAAACTACGATAAAATTCTTATCGAGAGAACGTTCGCATAGTAAGGTAACTGGGCGAAACCAACGGAGTGGGAGCAGAAAACCAATCACAAATCTTGAAAAAGGATTCAATTCTTTCCGAATCATATGAAAAAATATTGGAAAGGTTCCTGAAATTCCGGTGTCTGATGCACTTAGTAAGGCCTTATTCCGATGCACGACTGAATGTTCAGCATATAGAGTTTTCCTCCACTGAACATCTTATGCAGACTTTTCTATGTTTGGATTAGGGTCTAATGGTATCAGTTTAGCATTGATATGCGTTTAGCATTCAAGCTTTTAGCTAACTTTAAGCTGACTCTTAAAACGTGTTTAATTCATTTTGTTAGTTTAATTTGGCCAAGTTGTTAAAAATGCTCATATTTAAACTCTAAGGCAACTTTTTCATGTTACGTTTGTCACTCAAATAAACATACCATATCTAAAGTTTAATAACTGCAATGAACTAGATGAATAGATTTGCTATGTAAAAACTTTGAACTGAATAAAATTTAGGTGTGATGCGTAGAAAATCCATGCATAAGAATAATAAATACAACAAATGTACAAGACGTGTTGTAGAGAAGACAACAAAAAAATGCTTTGAGTTGTGTGTGAATTTCGTCCAACCAAATTAATATTGATTAGTTGGTTTAATGGATGATATTTACAGTATACGCAAATCAAGGTGTTGGATGCAAAGAATTCTGAAGATGGATTTGGCGGTCCTGAAAATGCAGCATTAAATTATTGCCAGCGTCTAATTTTTCTTGTTTTCTTTGGAAAACGTCCACGTACATTTGAAAAATAATTTTTCTTAATAAAAGTTAAATTAAAAATAAACCAAAGCCGAAAAAGTAAAATTTTAATTGATTTATGATGGTCACTGGTTCAACCCCTGGCTGGGACTAAAAATAAAAAAATAATAATAAATACTTTTAAAAAAGTCTAAGCAAAAGATTTGATTTGATAGTTTTATATATATATATATATATATATGTTGAATTTCTACATATTTGTTGACATTGAGGAATAAAAAGAACTGAGTTGAAGTCTTTGCGTGTGTGTGTACGAAAATATAAGAACGTACTTTATAAAGCAACTAACCAATAACAGTTCATTAGACTAACAACACTATAGGCGGAGTGATGATACTTAATACTCATAAGGACCCTCATCACGTTCGTTGGCGTATTGGATTAAAAGTTTCCAATCGTTTGGTTCTTCAAACTGTTACGAGTATCTATAATCATCGCTATATTATTGCGTGCCAGCTCGTCGCCTTTTCAACGCATCCATAACACTTATTATCGTTTAGTTTATTGTAGCAAAAGTTGTGTGTGATATTTGTGTTGAAAGAAAAAAATATAGAAAAGAAAACATTCCCAGCAAGAAATGCTTGACAGAATACGCTATATCTCTTAAAGATCTTGCAAGTAAAACATCTCTCGAGTCCATCCACATATTATCCTTGATTCGCATCCCTTTCCTTACGACAGGAACATAAGAAAATAGTTTATAAGTAAGAGACGAAAAAGCGGTACATTTAATGTTAACATCAGCAGAGTTTAAGATAACACTAGCATCAAAATTAGATAGATACAAACATAGACCGTTCCAATCCGTGTTTACGTAGTCACGATATTCAAAAATTCCTGTGGGGGTGAGAAATCAAAAGTAAAGCAAGCAAAGATTAAAGCATGATCAGAAATGGATGGCCATTGAACCTGATCAAAAAATTTAATTGTAGAAATATCACTCACTAAAAAATAATCCAACAAGGATGTAGAGTCCTTAGCCACATTATAGTGAGTAGGTCTGGAGTTATGAACAATTGACAATTTTAGACCTAAGCATAAAGATCTCATAAGACGTGATTAAGAAAAATTAAATAAGTTACAATTAAAATCACCAACAACAATAGTATTCAAATATTTAGAAAAAATATCACTGTGGCACTCTTCAGATACAGCCAAATTACCATTTGGAAGGTATACAACGCAAAACAAAATCTTCACACTACCAAAAAAATGTTAAATGAAAAGAGATTCACATTGCCCAGCCACATACGTCCTGAGAACGGATTGAAACTTAATTTTTTAGATACAAATATACCGACACCTCCACCTCTAGAGGGATGATCACTCCTACAAAAAGCATAGCCTGGAAAACCAAGCACACGATTTGAAACAGTACTATCAAGCCATGTTTCCGAAACTGCAAATAAATCAAAAACATTATCCCTTAAAATAGCACCTATTTCATCAAGTTTGACAGAATTTGGAGAAGGCTTTAGACTTCGGCAATTTAGGTGACCAATCTCCAGTTTATTGCGATCATTCTGAAAGGCTGTTTTTATGAAAGAATTGCTGCTAATTATGGATAAATATATTACAAATTAAAAAACACTCAGTGTAATTCAATAACATTAAATTATATTTATCAGCTGATAGATCAATGAGTTAAGACAAGAATAAACTGAAATAAAATAATTAATGGAAGTACATTAGAATTAATTTAAAAAGATATTCGCAAAAAAATGTTGAAATAATATATTAAGAAAAGAATAAAAAAATAAAAAATTTAAATTGAAATATTAAGGCAATAGTAAATACCAAGTAATACATCAATTTATATTTTCACCATCTAATAGTGAAGCACAGCCAGCACTATCTTGCACAGGTCCTCACCATTAGGCATCGTTACTTTCACCTTTAGCTTATCAGTGTTCACAATCCGAAATTTATTGATATTATTTTTCCTGATCAACTTAACACACAAAGCATTTAGTTTGCTAGCAGCAGGGAAATAATGATCATTTAAATAAATACGAGATTCAATGTTTGCATCTATAACATCGCAAACTTTTAATGATCTTAATTTGAAATACTGCTTCATTATTTTGTCTCGAAGATGCACACTGTTGAATTTGATTAAAACAGATTTGCGGTTATTGAAATAACACACATAATTAATGTCGCTGTTTAAAACGGGTACCTCAAAAATAGAACCAATCCTAATAACAACAGTAGAGAGGTTCTCCAATCCTGCAGGCAAGCCACTTACGACAATGTTAGAACGATTTAGCCTCTTATAAATAACATTTTTCTCTTCTTCAAGGGAGGAAAATTTCTTAGTGGCCGAAGAGTCTACATGCTTTATAAGTTTATTGCAGTCTATAAGTACAGCTCTTATACCTTTGAAACAAGAAGCCATTTCTGTTTTAAAACTAGAAATAGTATTAACAAGTGTCTTTTTAATATTTTGTTGGTCGTTATCAATTTTGTTTATAAAACTGTCTATCTTCAGGAATATTTCAAAATTAGGGAGCTTTACTATTAACTTCAAGAAAGAAAAAGACAGCTTTTGTTTTTCCAAAAAATTAGGACCCATAAAAGTGATTAGCGTAGTTAATTTATCGGAATCATTAAAGATTTTGTGCAAAGTTTTTCAAAAAACTGAAAACTATTTCGAACAACCCTTTCAGTCTTTTTGTGATCTAGGTATAGTTGTTGCAAGTGAGTTAAGTAATAAAACCATAGTTGTCAAAAGGTAAGACAGAGATTTCAAATATTTTTGTATTCCTGACGACAGCAAGTTTCTCCTCATTCCCCTGCTGCACCACATTTTTCATGAATTTTCTCACTAACTAAAACGTTCTATTTTAATTAATCTTATATTCAATAATTTTAATCAAGTAACAAAAAAATGAAATAAAATATTACTTTTTAGAATTTAAATAATTCTTCTTTCTAAAAAATGTTTTGAAATTAAATTAAAAAAATGAACCTTAAGCCGCGGTTCAAATCCCAGTTGGGGAAAAAGTTAAACAAATTATGTAACAAAAAAATAATAATGTATAAATTTTTTATAATTACATGGATTTTTTAGGAAACAAATGTAACGAAGCTTTGGCTAAAAACACTCAAGACGTAAACAGTGAGTAAAACAAAGACATAGCAATACAAATGAACTTATTTATTATGTTTATTTATTTGTTTATTAATTTTTAATCTTTAGCTATCCAATCAATTATTCCCAAGACATCGTATACTTTGCGTAGGGATTTTTGTGAACCCTTACCGAAAACATTTATGTGCACACTCAGAATCCGAAAATAATGCAATGTATCAAGGTATGTTAATAAATACTTTTGAAACATTATATTGGAATAACTTTTATTTTCTATTTAAGACATGTTTTTACTTTTAAAAGAAATAAAAACACGGCTGGAAAAACCAAATATAAGTATAAAATTAAATTTCGTCAGTCTTCACTACTCCAAATTTATTATCACATATTAACTACGTCTACATAACAATCGTATTTTTTTTTCTCTGGTTTAAGCAAATTATAATCATGAAAAATCAAAGTATTTTGAGCGAAGGACAGGCTGCAAAAAATATAATATCGAAGTAAATGTAAATACACATTTGACAGTTTCACTTATTCGTTTTTTAATACTTAACATTTATACCAGATTGTAACGAAACCCGAAATTCATGCGCAATCAAAAATTATGATGGAGTGCAAGGTGGTCATCAAAAAAGTTGAGAAGTCCGTATGTCGGCTGACTGGGGAGACTTACGACTCAAAAATCAATGAAGTCGCGAGCATGCTCACCTTGCAGAACCTTCTAGCGGTGAAAGAGTTGGAGAGAATGTTGGAGGAGTCGCCTGGTTACACTGAAGCAATGGTAAAAAACTTATGTTCATGCTTAAAGTATTTTAATACAGCCCAATTATGTATAAGAATTCCGTAGGGAGTTTTCTTTTTCCGCATTCCTCCAATTATGTAATAAAATAACTTGGGGATTTTTCCCTTTTTTTTGTACAGGGAAAAAAGTAGGTATTCTATAATTTTAAAAACAGGGAAACACGCTTTTATTTTGATAGTGTTTTTTCCCAAACAATTTGAAAACAAGATAGAGTAAAATTGTAAGTATTTTACTAAAAATAAATAAAATTTTATTAACAAACAAATTTATGTTGTACAAAATAATGTTTTAACACATTTTCAGGTCCAAAAGCTCAAATTAGCAACAGCTGCAACATTTACTGACCCTTATGCAGGAGAATCCTGAAATAGCACGTGGGTTTTTTAAAGGAACTCCAACGCTTCTGGCAAAGAGCAGAAGATGAGCTAAACTCTCTAGGTCCACCAAGTAGAAATATAAATGAATGAAAGAAGGTATGTTATGCATCCACAAAAAAAGTTTAACATACATATAAAGGTATGGTGTGACCAAAAAAAATATGTAAGGCAAAAGGCGGCGCAAAATTTACAACAACAAAAGGGTACAGGTGGAGGCCCTAATAAAGAATATACGTTTTCTGCGACTGAAGAAAGTATATATAACTTAATCGCAATGAATACTTCAGTTGAAGGTGTCCCTGCAAATATATTTGGCTTGGAATCACCAAAAATTTCAAAGACACAACCAGTGAAGATGTGGATATTTCTATGGAATTGGGCAAAGATTCATTTCAAAAATGTCAACAACTTCATTTAAAACTTTGCTAAAAGTTGGCTGAGCTAACGACACTTCAAAATCGTTTCCAACCCCAGTCTGGTATCCGCCTTCGGCAAAACAATGTAAACAACCACTCAGTTTCACTATAGGTCTAACACCAGATTGTCTCTTGTAATGCTGATGAGATGTTAGCACTTCTAATAAATAAGTAAAGGCACTTTTGTTTACTCTGTAGTACTTTTGAAAACTATTACAAGTAAAATTTGTTACTTTCAATTAAATCTTTTTTATTTTTTACTTACAATGATGGCTCCAACTCAAGCGGATTTGATACATCGCGCATCTTCCGTCTAACAAATCTTTGGATGTGTTTTTCATCATTTTCTTGATAAATTTCATCCGCTAGCACTTGTAAAGCTATGCTATTCATTTTTAATTATTGATTTAAAAAAAAACACAATTTTAGCAAAAGAGAATTAAATTTATTAAAATTACATTCGTAAATAAATTCACAATTGCAAATAAAATCACAATTACAAAATAAAATGTCAAGCACAAATCAGCTGCTTATGAAATTCCCTTCCTCTAATTTACCAAATCCTCAAGTTTATAGAATAGGAGGATTTTTCCTAGGGAGCAAAAATTTTAAAAGGGGAAAATTCCGTGAGGATTTACATAATTGGGCTGATAATTTTACATTTATATTTTTTTAGACATCACATTTACATTTGATCAAGGGGACAGGATATCAGTTCTGTGATGCGCTTAATTTTTACTGACGAGCTACTCGAAAAATATAATTGGTATGGAAGGTGGGATAAGCAAGCCCTCTCAAAGCTCTCTTTGGTTAACAACTCCCTGCGAGCTAAGTACTACAGATTAGAAGTTATTTATTTATTGCGTATTAAATTATTTACACATAAATGTATCTCTTTTTTACTTTAAGGTAAATCACCAACAGCAAGGAGCGCTAGATTTTGAAAAAAGTGTAAAGAAGTCGGTAGAGCGAAGCCAACACAGACTACAACAAAAAAAAATATTTAAAAATAGATAAAAATTAAGTATTGTATTATAAATGGAGTCATTTTTTATAAAACAAGTTATTTATGTATTAAAATAATATTGAGATATTAAAAAAATAACATTATATATGTATATGAAATATTAAATTTTGTTTTATTAAAAAATGTCCGTTTTTTCAATTGAGGGTATATCCATCGATTATGCCGGATATATCCATCAAGTGTGACCTGTCAACTGTGACTGGTATATCCATCAAGTGTGATGAAAACATCTGTCATCACTAAATAGTAAACTGCTGTAGAGTGATCAGAGCAGATATTTGTATCTCATAATGGAAAGAATTCATTAGTTAGAGAGGGATGCAAAATCACATGTACACAAAAGTTTCCATCATGTTTTTCAGTTTTCCCTTAAGAATGTGATAGAAACTTTGTTCTACGCGATTATGGATATTTCCATCACCAGTGATTGTCATTTGATGTATCAAATGATGGTCACTGTTCTTTTAGGGCTTTTTTTTAAAAAATAAATAAATTGGAAATTGGATAATTCTATTTAATATAACCAAGCACATGATAAAATACAAAAAATAACAAGAATTTATTAGTTGTGAAATTCTTTTGCTAAAAACGTACTTGTGCTATCAGTTTCACTGATTTTAGCTGAGCAAAGCTTGTGGAAAGATTGCGGGTGCGTGATAAATTATAGTGGGGACACTTTTGTTTTGTCTTTGGTTTCAAAATAATCTACGTTAATCAGTGAATAGCATAAAATGTTATAGCGAAAATATAATGTGTAGTTGTAATTCTGAAAAAAAATTAAGTTAATTTAAGTATGCAATTTAAAGTCTTTATTGAAAGCTTTAATTTTTAACATCATATAATTGAAGTTTAGTGTCCACAGACGTGATATTTAAATAAAACTATGCCATATAAAGGCCAGTATTTTAATCGATCTGAAAACAAAAACTTACATTTTTATATTTCATTGAGTCCAGTAAATTTTTTAAAATTTTTTACTTGTCGATTTTGGTTCTATCTTTTATCTTGAATATTTTCTGGTATCACTCTCATTTTTTTTTAGGCAGCAATTTAATCTTATCTTATGTCTAAAAATATCACAAAACAAAATTTTGTAAAAATTTTTCAAGTTAAAAAAGTGTTTTTAACTTATGAAAAATTATTTATACAACTTTGCTTAAACATATGTTTCATGAGTTTGTTTTCTCTGTCTAGTTTAGTCACCTTTTTTTGGAAATAGTCAGTCCAGCAAGGAACAATGTATTTGCATTAACCTGAAAAATTGTGATCATGGCAAATTTATTTATTTTTGCTGTCGCTGAAACTGTCAAAATCCATTTAAAAAAATATGTGTCAACTCGTGTATGATTTCGCCATGTTTGTGATCTTTTAAATTTTCGTTTTTTTTTAAGATAAAAAAATTTACTTACTGCCACACCTAAATTACGACATAAAGCGCGACGCCTTCTTACGTCGGGCTTTTATGTTGCAATGACATACCTAAATAAGAGCGTAATGTTCTGTCATTAGCAGTAATGATAAAACTCAATAAATAGAAATTAAAAATAGACATAAAATTGCTAGTTATACTTGAAAACAACTAAAATGTCAACACTGTTCTAAAACGCTAATTGCCAATTTGAAGAAAACAAATAAACAAGTTAAAGCAAAAAGATTAAAATATAACAAAATGTGTGATAAAATGGAATTTTTTTGGTCAGCGGAGAGGCAATAAAGAATTGTTTTAAAGTCGCGATTCATTTGGGTTTTATTCAACGGGAGTAAATATCTTAATAGAAAAAAACTTGATTTATTTATGAAATCTACCAGGCTACAACACTTAGAATTAAAAAGACTGCTGAATTTGATTGTGCCGTGGCTAAGAAAATGTTCCCGCAGGAAGCCTATTGAACCTCAAAAAAGGCTGTATATTACCTTAAAGTACATACGTACTTTTATACGTTTAATGTTTTCTTAATTTTCATATAATACCTAGCTTCCTGGCTCATGGATGCCCTCTCCATGTTATTTCGATGAAATTTAGAATAGGCCTGGAGACTGCAATATGCATAATTTTGGAAACATGTGATATCTTATGGCGTTTACTTGGAAGCCTTTATGTAAATCTGCCTAATGTTGAAGAGTGGGTTAATATTTCAGAAGACTTTTTAAATGCAACTGGATTACCACATTGTTTAGGAGCAGTAGATGGCAAGCATATACGAACAACTTGCCCACCTAATTGCGGATTGCAGTACTTTAATTATAAAAAATATATAATAGCATAGTAAGTATGCCAAAATTGTAACAATATTATTTGTGAGCTAGATTGAAATTGTTTGACACCTTTATACGTTTTACTAGCAGTATGTGATAGCAACTACACATTTACGTTGATGGACGTTGGTGCTTATGGCATCCAAAGCGATAGCGGCGTTTTTAAGAGTTCGGAATTCGGGAAAATATTCTAAATAAAACTCTAAATGTACTTGCAGCTAAATGTTTGCCTGAAACAAATATTTTCTTTCCGTACTTCTTCGTTGCAGATGCGGCATTCCGCTTAAAAGAAAATATAATGAAGCCATACTTCAAAATTACAGACTGGACAAAAGAGGAATTTAATAAAAGATTAAGTCGCGCTAGGATACGCATTGAAATTGCGTCTGGTAAAATAATACTTACCAAAAAGAAAAAAAATTTAAATTTTGCTTAAATATTTATTAAAGGTATCCTTTCTTCCCGCTGGAGAGTTTTGAGAACCTGTATATTTTGGGCCAGGAAATGAAAAATGGGTATTGACATTAAATTTCACTTTACATCTTTATTTTAATAATATTTTTTTTCTTTAAAAGGTAGTGTTAGCAACTATAGTGCTTAATGATTTTCTTCGAATAAATGCAATAAATTCTCGAGATCCGAAGGAAATTGAAAATCTCAGTTTAAAAAGCGTGACTAGGAATAATTTAAAAACGGCAAAAAAATCTTTACAGTCATCGTTTAGTTTAAGAAACGAACTATGCGAATTTCTTGCTTCGAGTAATTTTTAATGTAGTCTGTCATCAAAAGAAACAAACTGTGTTGCAATTTGTGCTAGCTCTTAATTAACTGAATTTACTATTTTTAACTTTTTATTTATACAAACGAAACCAAGGATTTTTTAAGAGAACAGTACAGTATTAAAAATAATGAATTATTAAAAAAAACTATGAACTATAAATGTTTTGCGTTTATTTTTCTATTAACAAGCTGCAGGATTTCTAGCTGGGCATCGTCAACCTCCATTTCTGACATTCTATCGAATTTTTCCTTGAGCATCCCTAAAAAGTTTTCATACTTTACCGAGGTTGAGCTCTGAGGCTGCTCGTATTTCTTTTTCATAGCCATTAGTACATCAAAAAAATATCATCATTTTTTCGTCTTTTTGTTCCAGACTTTAAAGATGTTTATTGGCTGTCTTCATTTAACCATTCGATACTTCCATCCAGTTCTTCGCAGAAATTGCTTGTTTACTAGGTATACGAAAACATCTTATTACATAAATGTAAAAAACATGTGAATTTCATTGCAAAACCTACCTTGCAGACTCCATAGACTCCGATAAAAATTCGAGGCTATTATAATATTTCCACGGAACACCAATTTTATTTGGTGAACCAGATGGGAGATCATCGGAATGTTTTTCTCTTCTGGTCTGGTCTCTTAAACTTTTCCACTTGATTTTTCATTCCTTAGCAATTTTCATAATTATTTTAAGAATGATATAATTTATTTGATTTTTAATTTAGTACAAATTTCACTTAGTTTACCTGACAAATTCAATTCCTCTCCTATGTTTTCCCAAACCTTTTCTTTATGTTTACAGTCCTTGTATTTTTGATCTCTTTTCTCATAAATGCATGGATTTGCACGCACCAACTCAATAATTTTTTCATTTTAATTCTGAAATTATAATAAATAATTTGTTAAATCAAACTCAATGAAAAATTAAATTTAAAAATAAATAATTTACCTTCATTCGCAAAAAAACCAGCTGCAGAAATGTCACTTATCTAGATGCCATGAGAAATACATACACAAACGTATAAGTAGCTTGAAAACAAAACAAACCAACAAGCAGCCAACTTCACTCCTTGACGCGCTGTCAAAATTGGATTTTCTAAGCGTTTACGCCGTGCTATTTAGGGATGCTTTATACATTTTGTATTTGACAGATATCTTGCCCTAATGTAGAGATGGCAGTTAGTAAAATAATATGTCTATGTTCTGACACGCGCGCAAATTGATAAAATTTTCTGAACATGTTTTCGAAAATTTTTGCCTATAAATTCAGTTATATCAGTTTGCATCAGTTTGTCTCAGAATATACCAGTAGTTTTAAGCCGGTAGGTTTCCAGCATTAAGTTATTAGTGCAGTCGATAAAACAAAAATTAAGTCCTGTTTTAACCAAACAAATTTTTACAATTTAAAAAAAAATAGTTTAACGATTAACAAGAACTGCTGCTTATTACAAATTGTAGCCCAGATTAATTGGATAACATTGTTAATAGATTTTACAAAACTAAACAAACTTATTTTTATCAAAATATTAAGACATTGCAGTTCGAGAGCTGTTGTACTCTTATTAAGATCCAGTCAGTTATCGAGAGAAAATATGTTTAGATTTATATATTTCTTAGTGCCGGTATATAATTTTAACTGCTCTGTTTACAATTAAGTTAAGTAATCAACCTCAACCTATTTAAATAATCATTTTTAATGTAAATTTTTTAATTAAAAAATCCATTATAAAATTAGCCTCTTAACAAGTGTTGGCGATAGGTTCATGTCTTTGTTTCACAAAATGATTTTGGTGAAATATTACTTTTCAAATCAGTCGATTTTTTGTTTCTTTCTTAGCGCATACAGACGCTACTATTTTTAATAAGGTAATAAATCTTCGGGCTTATATCCTACATTAGTCAATTATTTTTAAATTGATTTTGAGTCTAATTCGGCTTAACTACCCTTCAATAATATTTAATTAATAATAGTGTTGGAGGAGATCACTTATAGTCACCTGCCCATCACTGATGAACATGCCATCACTATTGTTAATCCCTTCGTTTGTTTGTTAATCCCTTTATTTGTTTGTTAATCCCTTTGTTGGTTTACTCGCTACATTGTTGTTGATTAATATTAATACTTGTATGTACATGCATTTATACTATCTTAGGATTTGTTACATTACATTACATTAATTCATAATCATTTTTTTTATGCTTTAGAGTTTTTTAGTCCAAATGTTAACATTTTTGATTTTAGTTTCTAAGCTCTAAACACATACGACAGCAGACAGCAAACTGTCAAAATTAAAATACACGTGTTTAAATGAAAACGATTATTTTGACGACATCAGAGCAGCACGACTACATGACAGCATTTACTGCTGCTGCCAATCTAAGCTATTTTCTATTTTGACGGGCAGCAATAAACAAATATAGTATTGCCATTATAGATATAAATTGGAAAAATAAGGACAACATCTTTTTTTTTAATACTAAACACAAAAGAACATTCCAAAAATACAATAAGAAAATAAATTTATGTGTTTTTATAGTTTTTTCGTGATATTATTACATTTTTTTTCAAAAACTTTAATTTTATTCATTATAAAATATATATGCGGCATCCCTGAAATTTTAATTGCTAAAATACACAGCTGTTCATTTTTAATTTCATAGTATTGTGTTTTTCGTTTGAGTTAATTTTTGTCATATTTTATTTAATTTTTTGTTTTAAGATAATGGTAAAGTACCTATTTGTTTGATTTTCTGTTGTTATTTTTAATACGTTTGTAAAATTTTGCAGAGGAATAGTATAGACACATTAACTGATTATTATGTTGTTGCTGTCTTCAAAATAATTATGAAGCTGACTTCAAAGCAGCATTTGAAGTTGGCAGCATTTGAAGTCTTAAATTGAACCTAATAAAGAACCACGTTTGTAAAATTAAATAGTTAATTTTTTCTACGCGACAAATAGTACTTATTGTCATTAAGTAAACCAGCGCCAGAGAAAAAACATAATTTTTCGTGGCTTTTCTCTTGCCTATTTAAATTTTTTATTTTTTCTTAACTCATATCGTTAACCGCAGTACGATGTGGCTTGTAAATAAATTTGAATATTTGGTCTTCGAAAAAAAAAATTAATTTATAACTATTTTTTTAAATTTTTTATTAACACATATTTATCCAGCATAATAATCTTATTTTATTAAACACTCTGCTATTAGCAAAGTTAACATGCGAAAATTATATATAACGATTTGTTTCTTTTTGTGTAGTATAACCAGTTTAACCAAACATTTATGTGTACATAACGGTTTATGGCATATGGTAAAATATAACTTAATATTTTCTTTTTACAGAAAATAAAAAAATAAATTTTTATTGCGCCGCTACCGATGCGTTTATTGGTAATTATGGTAAATAATTGACAATGATTACTTAAAATTAGCTTTACTTATACCCTATTCTTAGCTTACTTCTAAATGTGGCGTGATTTGGATTTCCTGATAATTTTGCAATCGCAAAATTTACAAATAATATTTATTTAGTTGATCCAATTAAAATTCCCAATAATTTTATGTTGCTTGTGTTGACTTAGTAAAAGTCGCAAAGTTGCAGTTTGTCTGGCTATTGCCCTTTTCTTAATAATTTTAACAATATGAAAAAAGTTACAATATTTTTTATTTATCAATTTCCTGCTTTTTGATTTGGCAAACATTGCAATATTAATTATATTATTTTTAATTATTGTTTACCATAACTCTTCCCCTCTTATATCGATTGTCCCCAATCGATTAATTTATTTGGGGTGTCGTAATTTGCAAAAATGGTCCACTTTTTTCACTTGTTATTATTTGTGGTTTCGGCAAATTATACCATTTTTGCCTATGCTTAATAATAATTACAAAGGCTATAACGATGATTATTATTGCCACATCTGTGCCTAGACTAATGATGTTATTACTTTTACTCTTATGAACTAGAATCTTAATATTGTTCTCATGTTGTAGTTGTCTTAAATATAGATTTTCGAGTTTAAGATCATGGTTTGTTACATTATTTTGTTTAATTTTTGTGATTAGGTTTGGTAGGAAAAAAGTATCGTGTACCTTCATATTAACATTAGTATAAGTTTTATTCAATATATTAATTTTACAGCTTTTAAATTTAATTAGGAATGTCCCATTTTGTTTTATTTTCATTCTACCGCAGTCATGGATTATGTTTCCGTCAAAGTGTTTTAATATAATAATCTCTTGTACAATTTCTTTTACTGGAAAATCTTCAAATTTTACTAACTCGCATTGTGCTTCTTTAAATTCTAATATATTAGTGATACACTTATCTTTTAAGGCAACTAAGTTCTTTTCTAAATTATCTTTTACATTAATGTCAAAAATATTATCGTCATCCGCTAATATTTCATATTGGTTCAGAATTATTGATTTGTTTAAGATGTTTGGCAATGGCTCAAAAATTATTCTAGATAGTAAATTAGAAGAGAATTGAGTTATAAATAGTGTCAGGATTATATTATTATCATGAAAAAGCACCACAACCCTTATTTTACTATAGCTGTTAAAGTCCGTAATTAAGTCAATTTCTTTTTGTGTTAATATATCGGTAGGAATTACGCCTAATTTGCATGAAAATATAATTCGTCCGATGTCCTCTATGTGATTGTTCAATAGCAGTACGTCATTGTTAATTCTGTATATGTGTTGCATAAATTGTACCTCATCGTCTATCATTTGAATTTTATTTTGAATAACATCTTTAAATTTATTAATATAGTCACTAATAAGGATTTGTTGGGAGGTTATGTGGTTAGTTATATTTTTAATGTGTTCTGTCATTAAACTATTTACAAGTATTAATTTATTCATTGTTTCGTTACTAGTCTTTTCATTGCTCTGTATTTTTCCTATAGCGTCTGTTATTTCCTTCTCGTCATCGCTGTCCATTGAACCCGCGATATATTTTAGTCCTTTATCTAATACGTTAATGACTCCGCGTTTTTCCCTACGAAAACTGTGAAAGTTGTTTATCCTTGTCTTGGCAAGAGAAAATTTCCTTTTACGGCGTTCAGGAGCTGGTTGTCCTCAAATGTTGCAATTTTCAAATTTTCTATGTTTGTGGAGATAAGGTCTATCGTTTCTTCGTATGTAGTTAAATTAATAAAATGTAAGACTTTGTCGTAGTGGTCAATGGTCTGTATCTCACCAGTCTTAATGGGAATGTACCCATTATTATTAGTCAGATCTTGTACGTCCAACTGCTGAGCACTCGTCATTAATGTCCAAGCAGCGATAATCAACAAGATTTTCGTCATCTTCCCTTTTGGTCCTGTAAAAAGAGGTATTAGTCTGTTATACTTTTCTTAGGTGCGTTTAATATTGCTTTTGTGCACTATTCTTCCTGATCTAGTTTTAACTGTTGTATTGTAGTTCTGAGCAACTATTTCTTTTTTATACCTAGGTGACAACTTATTTCCTAGCCTTCGATTTATTTTTATGAATATTTCGTCTCCTTCCGAATATTCCCTTGGTGGTTCCCTATTTGCATTATGATAGGTAAGGTCACTTTTTTGTTTTTCTATCAGTTTTTTTATATTTTTTTTCCTATATTCTTGGAGTTGCTCCGGATTGGTGCTGACTCGTCTACCGAAAAAAACTTCTATTGGTTTTCTTCCCGTAACATTATGAATAGAGAAATTATACTCCTTTACTGAGGAGTCTAGTAATTCTTGGAATGACCGGTACGCTTGCTCTTTTTGAAGGCAACGCATAATTTCTTGGAGGGTGGAGTGGAACCGCTCTACCTGTCCGTTAGAACAGCTTGTATATGGGGCTGTTCGAAAGATTTGTATCCCCATCTCATTCTCAACCATAAATTTAATAGATTCCGAGTTAAACGATTTTTCGTTATCCATAACCAAAGTTTCAGGACAGAATGAGAAAAGAATATCCCTCAGGGGTTGTCTTATATCCTCAGTCGCTTTGGATCTTATAGACCGTGCAATGGCGTATTTGGAGAATTTGTCCAATGCGGTCAGTACCAATTCCTTTCCAACTAAAAATATATCCAAATGGACTATTTGCCCTGGAAATTGTGGTATAGGCGTAGCCTGTATCTGTTGCTTCATGGGGTGACGGTCGTACTTGTTCTCCTTACATATTACGCATTTTTTAATAAGGTTCTTCACCTTCCTGGCCATGGCAGGAAAATAATAATTTTCAAGTATTTGTATCTTATTTTCTCTTGCGTTTCTGTGCGCTCGCTTGTGAAAACTTACGATTATTTCTTCCTGTTCTTGTTCACTTTTGACATCAGTTACTTGTTTATTTGCAAACCTAACTTTGTAATTCGTAAAGTGATCCGTATATACCTCTTGTATTACTCCCATGACAGGTTCTGTTGTTTTTATTCCGTTTATAATAGATGGATACATATATTTTTTTAAAATTCTAACTAGATTTTCTGTATTAAAGTATGGCTGGGTTATTGTATGTCTGTGATACGTTTGGAAAGTGATTTCAAATTTGTAGTCGGGTGTGGGTCCAATATTCAGAAAAATTTGATTTTTGAAAGCGTTTATCGGCGAATCTACATGTCTTACCAAATTGTGGGATGAACTCTCGGCGCTGTTTGTAGCGATAGACAGGGTGTTAATGTCACCTTCAAGTGGTATTCTTGAAAGGGCATCAGCTACGAAATTTGCTTTGCCTGGCTTGTATAAGAGCTCATAATCATACTCCTCCAGGATAGCTTTCCACCGCTTCATCTTGCTATTATTGTTTTTATTACTTAAGGCATAGATCAGCGGCTGACGATCTGTGTATATTTTTACTTTTACAGAGCCATAAAGGTAATTTCGAAACGAGTTAAGTGCCCAAATAATAGCAAGGAGCTCCTTTTCGTTGACAGCATAGTGCTCTTCCGCCTTTTGCAAAGTTCTGAAGATAAATGCGATAGGTTTGTCGTTTTGTGACAAAACGGCGCCTAACGCGAATTTGGACGTATCGGTTTTGAGTTTCAAATCCTTTGTAAAATCGGGATATGCCAATACTATATCATCCGAAACCAAGGAATGTTTTATTTTCCTAAATGCTTCTTTGGCTTCAAAGTCTAATTCTATCGGTACTTGAGAGGATTTTCTTTTCGATATTCGCCCTTCTTCCCCTCTTTAAAGCGACGTTAGGGGCTTGGCTAACTTAGCGTAATTTCTTACGAATTTCCTATAATACCCCGATAGTCCTAGGAAGGATCGAAGTTCCTTTAGGGTTTTAGGTTCGGAAAAGTCTGATATCGCCTTGACTTTAGCGGGGTTTGTACGTATACCTTTCTCAGAGATAATATGACCCAAAAACTTAACTTCCTTCTGCAGGAACTTACATTTGTCCAGCTGAACCTTTAGGTTTGCTTCCTCTAAGGTTTTGAAAATTTTCTCTATGTTATCGAAGTGTTCGCTCTCTGTTTTGCTAAAGATGATTATATCATCAATGTATACATAGCAAATTTTTGCTATATACTCATGTAAAATAACGTCAAGGGCTCGTTGGAAAATTGACGGCGCGTTCTTAAGGCCAAAGGGAAGGCGAGTAAATTCAAATTTGCCATTACAAATGGAAAACGCTGTTTTTTCGCGATCGCTTGGTTTCAGTGGTATCTGATGAAAGCCACTTTTTAAATCGATTACAGAAAAGAAAGAATTCTCACCTAGCTAAGATGTTACAATATTTATTTCGGGTATTGGGTAACGGTCTGGAATAGTTACAGAATTGAGTTTCCTGTAATCTATTACCATTCTGTACTGTTTGTTGCCTTCCGAGTCAGGCTTCTTGCCGACTATCCACACTGGAGAGTTGTATGGAGAGCGTGAGGGCTTAATGATGCCATCATGTAGCAGTTTATCAACCTGTTTTTCAATCTCGGTTTTCAACGATGCCGGATAAGGGTAAAGTCTGGTGTAGACAGGGGTGTCCGTATTAGTGCGTATTTCACCGACTACCTTCATTGTAAATGTCAGGCTTTCGTCCGGGTCCGCGAAAAGTTTAGGGTGCTTCCCGGCTATATATTTTAGTTTTTCTTTCTGCAATGGGGTTAGATTATCGTCATGAATTTCTATTGAGTTAATAGGAGAGTGGGACCTTAGTTGTTTGATTTTGATTCTAACGCCGTCCTTAACTTGTAAGAAGTTTTTACTGGTATGAATGACTGCCTCAAGTTCTTGTAATGTTTCATTCCCTATTATGCCATCAAAAGATTTCAATGTAGGCATTAAATAAAATTTTATTTTATCATTTAAGTTAAACAAATTAGCAAAAGTGTGTTCCCTGATTTCTACATCACCTGCCACTGATTTTGCATAAAAGAGTTCTTTATTAGCTAGGGGTTTTTCAACAAATTGTGGTTGTATGTAGTTCTTTGTCGACCCTGTATCAATAAGAATTTTCAAAATGTCACCGCTCCTCGTTTTACACTCTATATAGGGCAACGGGGGGCTTGTTATCCTAAAAAATGTATATCACTAAATTCTAATTGCTGGCTTTCAAGCATTGTCGGTTCTTGCGTGGAAGCCAAGTAATCCTCGAAAGTTTCCTCCTCTTGATTTCTTCCTTGATTTGCGTTTGCCTCATATTGTGAAGACTCAGAATTAATGTGAAAATTCCGTGCGATTTTACGTTGAGGTTGATAAACTGATGCCGGTGGCCTGTCAAAGGTATAACCTGGGTTCGGTCTATTCATATAATTGATTCTCCTGCTATTCATAGATTCGTCAATCTCCATCGGTTCTGCTCTAGGTTGTGGTTTCGGAACTAGAGGTCTAGGTGGGGCCTGTGGCTGGTGGCCGAAAGATTTTCCAAAACTAAGATCCTGATGGAAGATCTGAATTGCTCCTGGGAACTTCGTGGTACATGAGCTAGCTGGGGATAAAATGCCATTGGTTGGGAACGAGATGGTATTTGTGAATTTCTGTTGTAATGGGGTTGCTGAAATCCTGGCCGGCTGCGAGGTGGTAGTGGAGGGGATTGCATTCGGAAATTGCTGCCCCTTCCGCTGAAATTAGTATTCTGAGCATAATTTGCTCGATACGTCTGGTTTTCGAGTTTTAAACATAAATGGAGGGCCTGCGGGAGGTCCGATGGTTCTCTCATTCCGAGGAGTTTGGGTAGGTCACCGTTCAGACCTCTAATAAAGGTGTCCAGTGCCTTATCTCTATACGTTTGCGTAAGTAGGCATATTGATTCATTTGATGCACTCAAGCATACTAATTTATTTAATATTAATGAAAGGTGTTTATAAACACGCTGATAAAATTCTTGTACCGACGACCTGCCTTGTATAAGCGAAGTCATTTGGTACTCGAGAGTCGCAAGATCTCTCTTGTCCGCATAATGTGTTGCTAAACATTTTGAAATTGCCACCCAGTCCACGGGCGTATTATAAGATTCGAGGACTATGTCCGCGTCTCCCACTATCTTGTTTCTGACCGTATTCAAAATGCCATAATACCTTGGTGTACCCCTTGTACTTTCGTATATCTGTAAAACGCGCTCCACACTCTTCCTCCAAGAGCTAAACTCACCTTGTCTTCCTGAGAATTCACGCAAACCTTTTACGATATCGGGAATCTTATCAAGATCCCCAAGGTTGTTTCTGTACTCTTCATTTATTACCTGATCTCTAACTATACCATGTCCCGCTTTAGGGTTGAGGGTTTCTTGTATAATTCCCGGTCCTTGCCTCCTAAAAACTTCTGTCGCTACATTTGCTATTAAAGCGTTTAAATCCTCTAAACTTAACTGCGCATTGGCAGGACGGTTATTAGCCTGGGAAAGGACTGGTGGTCTAACTAAATTCTCTGGGTTTGACATGTCTTAAAAAATTTCCCATATAGATATAATCTACACTTTTTTACTCAATTCTTTTTCCCAAAAAGCTTATTCCAGTTTATTGTACAAGGTTTTATTTAAATATTCGTATGGATTATCTCCTCTTTTCTTTATTTTCCTTTTTTTCTATTAAATACTATTTATTTTCAAGTGTATAACAATTTTTTATTCAATTCTTCTTACCAAAAGGCACTTTTTCTAATTAATTTCACAAGGATTTATTTTCATATATAGATTTCTTTTTTCCTTTTTCTTTCATATATTAAATATTATTTCCAAATATAACTTTTTATTTAAAACTTTTGGCACAATAATGTAAATAAAATAAAAATTAAAGATCATCTACAACTTATATTATATTCTACCTTGATTTAATATAGTTTCTTCGTTGTCTTCTTTATGGTATAGCTGCGGCTGTTGCAATGTTGTATGTTGCTGAGGGTGTTGTTTTGTTTTCTAGGGCTTCCTATTAACACGGCGATTGATACTTCGGTTTCCTGTTTGCGTTCTTTCCTCAATCAATTTTTTATTTTGATTCGATTTCGATACAAGTGACTCTTTTTAATATATTATTTAGCTTAATCGTTTCTGTATTTCATTTGCAATTTTATTGTTAGAGTTTTTATAATTATTTTACAGAAAGTTCATCACGTTTGCGCTTTAATATTTTATCTTAATTTTTTCTGTAATTTAGCATGCACTTCTTTACTCGTCTTTTAATTAATTTACAGATAGTTAGTACTTTTCTGTTCGTAAGTCACTTTTACACTTTAATATTCTAGCATGCACTTCTTTACTCGTCTTTTTATTGTTCAAAATTAATTTACAAATAGTTCGTATAGGATATTGTTATTACTAGTAAGGCTGGTACGTAATACCTCCCTTTTTGCTAAGCTACTCAGGAGCCTTTTTACTAGATTTTTCTTTTTTTCACTACTGATCACTTTCCGATACTCGAGGATATAATTTTCCTTTTATTACCGCACTACTTCAGGGCTTATTGTAATAAAGGATACGCGTTTGATTTTATCTTCGTCCTTGCTTTACACCACAAGGATACGCGAGGATAATTTTTACTTTCGTTACCGCACTACTTCAGGGCTTTTCGTAATGAAAGATACGCGTTTAAATTTGCTCGGGCGCCACTTAATATTTTCTTTTTACAGAAAATAAAAAAATAAATTTTTATTGCGCCGCTACCGATGCGTTTATTGGTAATTATGGTAAATAATTGACAATGATTACTTAAAATTAGCTTTACTTATACCCTATTCTTAGCTTACTTCTAAATGTGGCGTGATTTGGATTTCCTGATAATTTTGCAATCGCAAAATTTACAAATAATATTTATTTAGTTGATCCAATTAAAATTCCCAATAATTTTATGTTGCTTGTGTTGACTTAGTAAAAGTCGCAAAGTTGCAGTTTGTCTGGCTATTGCCCTTTTCTTAATAATTTTAACAATATAAAAAAAGTTACAATATTTTTTAGTTATCAATTTCCTGCTTTTTGATTTGGCAAACATTGCAATATTAATTATATTATTTTAAATTATTGTTTACCATAGCTTATACAAGTTTAGTAAATAAATTGCATCCATCATTCCAGAACAGCATATAAAGTACATAATTTGGTGGCATCTGTAAATATTTATATCTAGCAGTGCCCACGACTTCGTGCGCGTATCATATCTTATTTTCTTAAAGTTAAAATTTAGAAAAATATGTTTTTAAAAATTTGCTGTAGAGTTCTTTAAACTGTTAATTCCATTATAAAGGTAAAATCAAGTGCTTTATAAAAATAATAATAATAAAAATAATAATAATAATAATAATCGGTCTATTATAGGCTCCAAGTTTCATCTATTTTATGCAAAGAAACTGGCTATGAAACTATGACGAGCGAACTCCGGATACCTTTTAACCTCTAGTTTTCATTTGGATTCGCCCGGGCGTATGATGTTGTGTTACTCACACACCTTTGATAAGATAAGACAGAATAATAAGACTGGAATTGATGCGCTTTACAGTAAGAAAACTCTTGCTTTACAGGCCGAAAGAGATAATTGCTTGGATATTGTGCAGGTACAGCAAGTATCACCTAACTTAAATAAAAATCAAAGAATATGGAATAAGCTGAGGCGAGACCATATGTGAATGTCCAACAGTAACAATCATTAGGCTTAGGACCACAGCAGACACACCGTAAAATTTAATGAATATCCACTCATTCGATCTGTCAAATACTTCATATGTGCTCAAATTGTGTATGCTACTGAATATTGCAAAAGTTCATAAAAAAGTGGTTTCTTTGCATTTAAAAAAACATATTTCTTATATGATACTGTAAGATTTTTCTATATTGGAAAGAACTCCATGTGATTTTCTTGTGGGTAATTCTGACCATTGTATTAGGTAGTCAGTCATGGCCCTAAGTCGTATGATTCCACAATATATTTGACACAACAAATAAAACATGCTGTCATCCGTTTGTTTAATTTTGTAGGAGGGTAGTAAAGGTATTAATGGTCCCTATTTGATTTATAATTAAGTTTTTTAAATTTAAATTTTTTATTCCTGTAAGAATTATTTAATTGCAGTGAAGGCTTTCAGATTGGTCTTGCGATATCCACAGTTTTCTGATGACCTAAAAGAGCGCTTTTTGTATAAAAAATGTAATGATTCATACGAAATTCATACCCACTCGCTTTTCTTGTTTGCTTTAAGAACCAGATTCGTAGGTCTGTTGCAAAAGCTTAAATTTAGAATTAAGTTTTAAAGTAAGGAATGCTTATTTCCACAATGAAGTGAAAAATAACTTAATTTAAAAAATTTTGATGTTGAATTTGTATTTAAATTTGTATGTATGTGTGTATAATTAATATAAAAAGTTATAAAATGCACGAAAGCATTACGTGTGCTTTGTAATATATTTGGTAACTACACTCAATACTTGTCATGAAAACCACAGCACAAATAGAAGCTTATATTTGTGTATAAATGAATTTAAATATATATTCGAGTATCTTGGAATAACTACAAAAACCAAAGTCAGATAACTTTTCGAATTAACGTTAACTTATGAAGCGATGTGTGAAAAAGTGTGGTTAACCCTCAAAACAGATTAATTTTGTGCATTAAAACTGTATTGTAGATGTAAGCTTATTCATATATTGTCACACATTCTACTTTGTAAACTGTTATCATCAAATCATTAATATTAAATACAATTTATAATTTTTCGGGTCAATTAAGCATATTGCAGTTGAAATAGAAAAAATGTAAGTCCTTCAATATCTTTGTAGTAATAAACGTTTTTTTGCTTCAATCAATTATTCAAAAAATTCTTCAAAGCATTAACTGGTGAAATATATATTTGCGATTTTTTATTTCTCAAACATACAGATTTTCTCTTAATTCATTTCTTGACTCTGGCAAGACTCGAACTACTCGATTTCTTGATTAGCAGATTGTAGTTGCTGCGACGAGAATTGAACTCACGATCTTCTGTTTTACCATTCATGTCTGATACACGCTCTTGATCTGTTGAGGTACGGCGACTACAAAACAATCTTTATCCTTTTCTAGTCAAGGCTAACTTATCCACCATGGCTAAAGGCCAGGATTCAGTATCATACACAATCGTACAATTTAATCACACAAAAATCTGACAGAAACATACAGTTTTGGCATTTTGTTGTTTCTTTCTCAACTCAGATCGCATAGAAAAATATTCAATATTTTTAAGCACACATACACTTTTAATCCACACTATCATACTTTTTTTGAGAGATCGTACGATTTTGCATAAGGTAGGTCCTATACTTTTATTTTTGGTTAATACGTGGGTGGGACTTGATCTTAAGTTTCGTCAGTTTGAAAACAATTGTTAGCTATCTTTTTCTTTTCTTATGCTCAAACTTGTCAGCTTTTATTTTAACCAGAGTTTGAAAAAAAAAACAGTACATCATAGCGTACTGTTTGAACAACAAAAACACTAAATTTGTTTTTATTGTTTATGAATCTGTACGCAAACAATATTCTGTATACTACGATTGCAGGCTGATGATCACACACATTACGATAACGTTCAGATCTTTTAGTGTATTTAAGTGATCACTACGCAAATTTTAGTGCTCTTTAGAGTATTTTTAGTGAACTTTAGTGTACTTTTTAATAATCTTTAGTGTTTATCGTAGTGGTATTGCTGACCACTAAATTACAGAAAGAAATTTTTGTCCTTTTATTAGGAAATATAAGATGCTACTCAATATAAAATAAATCTCCATTTGTAATGATAAGTGTCAGGATAAAATTGAATAACCATTTGTAAAAATAGTGGTTACGCTTTTTTGGTCAAATATGTGTCAGAAATAAACTTAATAAATTTTTCACTAATCTGGCCGCACCTTAAAAAGTTTCCATGCTTATTAAATTTCATATTATACTTTTACAACTAAGAAAATTAAATTTATTATTCACAATCATATACTTGAAAGTTTGTTTTAAAAGAGGATACACAATATAACGAGCGCTAACGTACTGAGTTATTATTAAAAAATTCTTCTAATTTGCCGTGAGAAAAGATTGACTGGAAATTTTTGTGGCTACCAACTTCATAAAAGTCCGACCATAGTGTAGTGTACAGAATTGCACTTGCATATATTAAATTAAATTATACGTCGGAATCGTTTTTTTAAAATAATGATATAAGTCCATTATTAAATGGATAAATTAAAAGTTTGTATATGAATGGTTTGTTAAAAGGCGATCATTTTTAAATCAAATTTAATATTAAGTTTTAAATTTAAAATTATTCAAATAAAATAAATAAAGAAATTAAACTAATGAATTAAAAATTTTCACTTTAAATAATTTGAAGTGGAGTTTTTAAGTTTACAAAACACAGTTTTTTGAAATATTTAATTAAGGATTTTAATTGAATCAAACCAGTTTATACATGAACTTTTTATTAAATACAAATGCCAAACAAAATAAAAAGCTTTGCTAAAATTCATTCTGTACTTTAAATGTGTTAATGAAAATATTCAGGTCAATTGTTTTATTCTTAAAGCAATGTAGATAATCAAATGAGGCATTCACTGATGTCATCACACAATTACAGCTTGTTGGGCATATACCAACAGAAGAAGTGGCACTGACATTCCATTTAGGCGCGAAACTTGCAGTTGGCAATGATATAACCTAATTAGATGTTAAAGTGGAAAACGGTGCTTCCTATTTTAAATAACTTTTTAGCTGATTTCATTTTCGTAATCGCCCCAAACCTAAAAAAAAATTAGTGTCAATTAAATAAAGTTTAAATTTTGTCGATTTTTTGTATAGGATACAAAATAAACAATTGTTCATTTGTATGCACTCAATCCAAATTCTATTGTTTTTCAATGCCGAATGTCGCAATACTAAAATATTATTATTTGACAAAGAGGTCTCGTGATGGAAGTTGGCAAGTACTTCCTACATTTTTGCTAACTTTTTTTTATAAGAGAAGTAGCACTTCAAGTAACAATACCAATTTAATTAGTGTTACAGTGCTAAGGGACAGGTGGTGAAAGTATAGCCATTTTATTAGCTATTTTATTTCGCCGGCGAATTTGGTACTTAGACGATACCTAAACAAAAGTCGAAAGCGGAACGTTTTCTTCCGCAAAGCTGTAACGCTATGTCAAATGATAAAATTGGGTTATTCAAAAAAAAAAATATATATATATATATATAAGTTCGCTAATAATTTTATAAAAAACAAAAATAAATTATTTTAACTTATATTTATTTTAAATTATTATTAAACGTCTTGTCAAAATTGGATTTTCCAGTTGCTAAGAGCTTCCGTTGCGTTGCCGCCGCGTTATTTCTGTATGCTACATACAAAATATACCCTTTCGGCTCTTGTTTAGAATCTGTACAAACGAAGGTGGTTGGGTGCTGTATTTTTCAATTCTGAATGTGTATTTATACGATTAAACAGAAAAAAAAATCCTGGCCAACCTGAGTTTTAGTCAACAAGCTTACTACCGTGACTACAGCAGCCACTTAAATGGGTCATAAGAATTTGAAGTAAAATTTGTTATTGAATACTTGATCACCCTAATCTGACAGCTGAAGGAGACACAAAATAATAATGCAAATATATGTGTCGTTATGTCGTCGTTTGTCGGTATGTCCATAATAAGCACATATATTCAAATGTCATCGGTATTAAAGTCCTGCTATAAAAAAATACCATAAACCGAATAAATGCAGGTTTTCATGACCTGAAGTAAATGGTCATGAAAACCATTTTTATTTTTATAATTATTCAACAGGTTGGGAATTGTGCTGCTTAAATAAACTTTTATTAATTGTAACGATCAGAACCGATTAGTGATTATTGAGGGTGAAAGCACGTCTCGATGGCCATTTTGCTACCGCTCACATAGCTCTTCAGGAAACTTCATACAAATATTTATAAATAAGCTAAAGATTTTTTTCCAAACAAAAAAGTTAAGACTAACATTAAAGTTTAAACAAAAAACAACAATAATAACGATGATTTTATTTTTCTTTTTTCGCTGTATACGGGTTAGATAACTGATAATTTTTATAAGAATATCAAAATAAAGCAAATGAGTAATTTTATCTTTAACTTAAATTTTATTTATACTCGTATTAAAAAAGAAAAACCATTATGAAAATTTAATATCAAGTTCGTTGCCTTAGTTGGTGTTTGAATTTCTACTCTATTTACTGAAGTGAATTTGTTAAATTGATATTTTTTAAATTTTAATTTGTTACATTCTGTCAAACATTTTCTGCAGCCTTTAAAAATTAACCTATGATTCAAAAATAATTTTGCCTTCTTAATAAAATTAAAAACTAATAATTAATTATCTGTCTGACTTAATGTTGTTCATTTGTTTATCTGCTAACTAATAATTAGTTCAAGGTAAATAAATTAAAAAAAAGTATTTTCTATAAAAGTATTTTAATTTTTTTATGTGGCGTATGAATTATAATTGATTACACTGTACAATATTATCACGTTTTATGAAGATTGTATACATATATGTATATATATCAACAAAAGCATTTGTGTGTTGGTAAAATAAAATATACATATATAAATTTACCACACGATCGTGGAAACTGTTGGTTTCGTCAAACATGAATCAACTTAATAAATTTCAAACAAGGTGTGTTTTAAACCATTTGAACCAAATTGTCATTATGATGAGGTTTTACATTGTTGACTTTGATGTTTTTATTCCTGATGATGGAATGTATTAAAGTAGTAAGATGAACGGCAAATGCAATAAAGCAGTGTTGCTAATTTTGCTAAACTTTAGTGACCAATCTTGTGGTTATGACATTAAACAAATATTTAAGGTACTGAGTGGGCAAAAATTTAAGTTTTTCATCATTTCTTTATTTAAATAATTTTTTGTAAAAGTTAAATAAAAAAGTGATTATTAGCAACTCTATTTTGTAAACTACTGATAACAATTTTAATATTGTATAAAATATAAAATTTTTATGAATTAGACCGTAAGTATTAAAACCATGGCATGGTCTCTATGAGTTTAGCGATTTAATTTTAGATAACCGATAAATTTGTAATCGCTAAATGCAAAAATATTATATAGTAAAAAAGAAGAGAATAGTTTAATAAATATATAATAAAGGAAAAATATAAACTAAGTGAGTGAAGTCCATACTAGCATGTTTCCATGGCAAAATAAAGCACTTGCTTCGCTCTGCGAATCAAGATCGGAAGCATACATTTTAGACGACACATAACAAAATGCAAATAATTTTTTCTAAAATTTATTATTCGTCTCAATTTTTTGTTTGTAATTTATTACACTTTAAAATATAATTAAATTATTTTTTTTATTCTACTTACATTCACACACCACTTTTAACATTATTTTGCTCTTTTTGTATACATTTTTTACAGCTAGTTCAGATAAACTTGCGATAAAAATTAGAGAAGGCAGAAATTTTTCATGCTTCGCAAGTAGGTTCGAACTGAATCATCTCAAAACAAAGCCATACAAAATATTGAGAGCGAAGCATGTTAATTCATACATGATTGGTCTGTGAATCATGAATGAGAGAGTGGAGCAAGAACTTTACGCTCCGTGGAAACATAACTTATGATAATAAAAGCTACATGTAGAGATAATCTCTGTGCATTCAAAATCGACTGTTTGAAGAGATTGATTTAACTCGTTATTAATTTTTATTTTTTCGCTTTGCAAGAAAGAAACAACAGTAATACAAAAATATATTTAAAAATTAAAGGATGTCCCCATAGGTGACGTAAATTGACTTATATACGCCTATCTTTTGAACCGGTATAGAAAAACGCTTGAAAATTGCACGGGATGTCGACTGTAACAGTTATAATAAGTATTAACATTCAAAATTATAAATTAAAATGGTGTCTGAATAGTTAAAGTAATGAGATGTGTGTGACAAAACTTTTTTTAGCCAGATAGTTGAAATTAACAAAGAATCTTTATTGCTAAATCCGCTATAACAACAAGTATAAAATTTGTATATGGAAATTAAAGGGTGTCCTGATAGCTGATGTAAGTTGATTTATGTGGTCAAATTTTTGAACCGTTATAGACAGAAATTTAGAAAGTACCTGTATCTCCAAGTACTCTATTACAACAAGTATAAAATTTGAGTTTAGAGATTAAAGGGTGTTCCCATATTTGAAGTAAATTGACCTATATGGCCCTATCGTTTGGAAATTTATATACAAACGTTTAAAAATTAAACAGATTGTCCCCTGCTTTGTATGGTATATTAAGAAGTATAAATTTATAAAATTATAAATTATAGGATGTTACAATAGTTGCTGTTATTTGATGTATATGATCAAACTATTGAACAAACGTAGACAGTTATTTGAAATTTGCACAGAACATTTATTACTAAGTCCGCAATTTCACCTATATTGCCCTATCTTTGAAACCGTTACAGACAAACGCTTGAAAATTAAACAGAATGTCCATTACTATACCAAGTATAATGACGAGTATAAATATTAAAAATAAGAAATTAAAAAGTAGTCTTATGGTTGTAATTTGATGCATATGGCCAATCTTTTGAACAGTTATAGGCTTACGCTTAAAATGTAAACAAATTTTGTTTTACTCTGTCAGCAATAAAAAGTGTAAAAATAAAGGGTGACAACTTAACTGCTGAATTTCCTTGTTTGATCTGCATTTATATTTTGTTCTACGACATATAAAATATCATTATGCAATCTTTCTCGAATATAATATAATATAATTTAATTAATGTATAAAAATATGATTTTTAGTTTGTTTTCAAGTCGTTTTTTTTAAAGAATTACTTAGTTTTTCTATTCAGTTTAAGGGAAAATAATCAGAATTAATTAATATTTCGAAAAAAGAAAGTTTGAAATGTAAAATAGCATATTTTTACTTTCAAGCATTCCGCTTATTGTAAATCGAAGAATAATAAATTCCGACAAGATTGTTATTGTTAAAGTTAAAATTTGTTTGTGTTCTTTTTAAGATACTGAAAAAGCTTTTTGGTTTTAAGCAAATAGTAATACCTACGTGTGCATAGAAATAATATATAAAAGAAGGGGTTAGGAAAAATTAACTATAGTTTGCTTAATAATACAGATAATACAGATAATTAAACTCATAAAGGCTTACTTAAATTCCATATTAAGTTATTTGGAAGCGTAAAATAAAATATAGTTTATATGTAATAAAATTAAGTAGTCACTACACGATAAGATTTAATATTTTAAATATGGACGCTAATAGAAAAAGTCATATTTATGCAAACATATTTGCACCAAAAATTTGAAACCACATGTATTTACATACTCTAGCATACCGTTAGCTAGTATTGGTCGACAAGAAATGTATTATAATTCACATTTGTAAACATATTTTGTATTTAACCACAACCATTAGAATTTAATTTTTTTTTATTATTTAAATGAGATTGTGCAGAAACAAATAAAATACATTATTTTTATGTAAATGTTCATTTTTAAAAAAGCGTCTTTAACCTCCTATCAACTTTTGATCACACGGGAAGTCACATAGTATTCCAACAATTTTCAAAATAGAAATTAGGGCTTAAAATCTCTATGACTGTTTCCGCTTTCTTAATTAATCGTTAATTTATAATCGGTATTCATTACACTAATAAAATATAAGGTTTTGTATTGAAATATAAGATTATTAAATTATTTTTATTCCAAAAAAAGTTTTTAGGGAGTTAAAAAAAGTATTTTTCAATTTATAATAGAAGAAAAGGGAAAACAGGAAAAACACATCTTCGAAAGAGGTGCTGTTCATAATTACCGGTCTCTAAGTTATGGAGTCGAGCTTCTATCTTTGTTTACGCTTTCCCCACGTTTCCAAGATTACAAGAAATAGTAAAAATGTTAATTAACAAATGGATTTGAATTTTTAAAAAATTGCTTTTTAATTTCGAGAAAATTACTAAAAACTATAATTCTAAACAAAACGTCTCTATTTAAACAAAGATTTTCTTCTGGCATGGGTTCGATCCACAGCTAAGGCTAAGCGGATTGCATTATTTGAGGTGAAAAAAACTGAAAATCATTGGCTAAATCGGCTACGGATTCCTATTATATCCTTTCGTTTTAGGATTCTGTATGACTATGTGGCACAGGCCCTCTATCTCTGAAGCCGCAATTGTGAGTCTATTAAACTTTTTAAAGAAGGAGTATGAATCATGTGTAAGTTGTTTCAAAAGTGGCGTGATGTTCATAAAATTATTTTTATTTTTTGACCTATGATAGACAGAAACGTCTAATTTGTATGCAAATTTATGACTTTTATAGCAACCAAATAGACTCGAAATAGTGATGCAGACAGTGCTGAAGTACTTTCTGCTAGTGGCTAACTTTTCCTGTTTTCTTAAAAAAACTTCCGCAAAAAATTTAAAAATAATTTTTCTTTTTATCACAAGCTAAAAAAATTAATATGAAAATAAACTTAAACCAGATTAATTAATTTACTTTTTTATAGAACTAAAATATGGACATAAAATTTGTACCTATAGTGACAAGATCTCAGCGTATTTAGTTTAAGGCAGATATTTTGAATATACTCATATATGTCTGCCATAAAAATAAATTTAATAATTAAAGTGCGTTTTCACAGAGCTGGCCTTATTTTTTCAAGCATTGAAGGCAGGTGCTTAAAATTTGGACAGAGCGGGATGTTGCATCAGTACAATAAATATTGACGTAATTAACCTTATATGTTAAACTGGTATATATTTATTTGGAACTTTCTAAAAAACAAATATAAAAATTAAATAGAGAGGATCTGATTTTAACGTATAATGCCTTATCTTTGGACCACAATTGCCAGACACGCTTTCAATTCTCAATTACAAATAACAGAAACATAAAAAATTTTATTAAAAATGTCTTCACATTGAACAGTGGAGCAGCATCAAAATATTTTGGAAACAAATCAGCCCTTTGTAAAGGCCTAGGCCGATTGACTCAAAATTTGGCACGAGCATAGTAGAGGAGCGTTTGAGCTTAAGTTTTGAAGCTGGGTAGTACAAACTTTTCAGGGATGGCGATTTGTTGTCTGAAAATTGGATACCTCGCACCTGAACAGTTTCTAACGCTTGACGTTTCTCCAATACATGGTCTAAAACGTCTCATCAATACCTACAAAATGGTGCTTTAATGTGTATGTTTATATTCAAAAATGATCAAGTTATAAGCATTTTGAAACTAAAATTTTTGATTTTCTACACTCTGGCCCAGTCTTTTTAAAATACTGAATACAACTTTCAAAAAATGTATTTGAATTTTTGTGTATTTTAGCCTAAAAATGACTCCCAATCGGGCTTTTTAAATAGAAAAAAAAAGGAATATAATATATTCAATATATACAAATTTTTTATTCGTATAAAATTGATCACTCTTAAAGAAGCTGGAGGTCCTTCAATTCGACTTATTTTACATCGAAATTTTGAACTTTACCCTGTATTTTTAAAAATCCCAAAGCTGGGATGGTAAAAAGAAGACCACTATAAAAAAGCTAAGTAAACCCCGAATAGTTGATAAAATCATTTCGGGAGTCCTAGTTTATATTTAGACTTTATAGGCAAAGAATAAAATTCTAATTCTGGGATTTTTTGTCTTTATTTTAAGAATTGTAGGATTTCCTTTACCTTAATGCTGCAGATTTTTTACCACTTGATTTTGGTTCATCAACTACACAAGCAATAAATATGTAACTTAATTTGCTTAATTTATAAACATTTTATCTCAAATTTCACCGTTTTAACCTTAATTTTTTTATAAATTAAGCAAATTAAGTTAAATTTTTATTGGTTGTGTAGTTGATGAACCAAAATCAAGTGGTAAAAAATCTGCAGCATAAGGTGAAGGAATCAATATCATTCTTACGTTCAAAACTATGCGTTCTGGAATATGAGTGTTCCAGTATACATCTCACTCTTAAAAGTTTCTACGCAGCTGTAAAAAAGTTCGTAAAAAGCCAATGTACGTGGAAAAGGGTTAAAAATAAAGCGGCTTTGCTGCTTTTAATATTTACTTTCCAAAATTTCTGATGACCTAAACACACATATAAATATACGCATGAATCCATTAGATAACATAACTAAAGAAACATCATTCCGATCACATTGAAGTTTAGGATATTGTGTTTGTTTTTGTGCACTGATACGTCAATGGGATCTGAAAAAATTAAAGCAATTGAAGCTACATATAGAGCGGAAACAAAATTAATTTAAAATGAAGTATCTATCTTACTTGGATGGATACTGTTGCGGAATTATCAACCTACATCGCATTATATGGAGCTCCTGCACATCTTATTTTGATTTATGTTCGAAGTCCAAGAAAAAATGTTGGCAGAAAAACTTTCTTCAGTTTTAAAAGATGAAGTTTCCGATACGTTCAAAAAATTGCAAAGGAAGCACTCATAACCAGTATTCTTCGTTTTATCCGAATTATAACAGCATACCTCCTCTGAAATTCCAGTCAAATTTTACGGAGGAAGAAGCTACTTCTCTAATGTTGGAAATAAGAATAAACAGAACTAGATACCATATTGTTAGAAAAGCTTCACTTGGAAAGGACATGCAATAGGACCATCAAAAACAGTTTAGAACAAAAACGGGGTTAAAAGGCGATAAGACTACTTTTAGTGGGGAAAACAAAATTGATGGTAATACTCCAAGAAATCTTTTTGAGGATTTCAAAACTTCTTCAAGGATTTCTTGCATTGACAAGGAGTTGGTTAAAATGGTTAATGTAGTTTTAATGGCATTTATAGCAAAACTCAAATAAATTATTTTCGATTTAAAGAATAACAGCAAAAATATCTCAACAACTTGTCTCTCCTCAATAATGGAGGGATTTGGAGAATATAAATCAAAAATACCTCAGCTACTCGTATCCCTAAATTCATGAAGGAATATGACGCCCACGGTACATACAGTATTATGTCATGGTCACAAACTGAAGACACTTTATATAGCCTATTGTTATTATTTTCCGATCCTGTACTTTCATGTATTAGAAAACGTTGGTTTAGTATAAAGTGGAAATCCTTTCTAACATAAAATAATTTCAGGATTTACTTTAGTTTTTACGCATGCTCCATGATATCAGAGGTTATCTTATAGATAATAAATAATAGTTTGGGGAAAATTATTTTTAGAAATTTTCGTAAATAAAAAAGAACCCGAAAAAGTTCATTTTTATCAGAATTTATGAAAATAGACTGTTAATTTTAGATATGCCTCTTGTTAACCCATTTTCTGTCGTAACATAAATTAATAAAAGCATATTGGAACACTCATATTTAAGAACGCATAGCTTTTCACGTAAGAATAATATTGAGGAGGATCTTATTTATTTATTATTTTTTTTTTGATAAGAAATTATGTCATCTATACAAATACGTATAAAAAAGAGAGAATAAGAGAAAAAAATTTTTATATTTGTTACTGATAACAGAAAATTTGAAAATTATGGTTAAAACCATCCAATTTGAGAAAAATAGAGACATTAAATATGCAATAAAATTTTTATAAATTAAGCAAATCAAATAAAATGTTCTGCCCTTATGTAGTTGGTAAACCAAACAACAACTCCCAAAATAAGGACCACAAATCCCAAAATTGGAATTTTTATACTTTTGCCTATAAAGTCCACATATGGATCAGGGCTCTCGGAATACTTTCAGCAAAAATTCGTATTATATATAGATTTTCTAAAGTAGTCATCTTTTTCCAATCCCAGCTTTGGGCTTTCAGAAAATATAGGGTAAAATCAATATTTTTATGTAAAATAGGACAACTTGAAGGACCTCTAGACTGATAAATTTTATAGAAAATTTGGTTTAAACCTAAACACATATAGTAATCTGAAACAGAAATAAAAAAATTTTGTATATATTCCTTAACATTTTTTTTTTTTTGCTATTTAAAAAATTCGATTGGTATCTGTTTTTAAGCTAAAATACCAAAAATGCAATAATTTTGTTTTTTTAATTGAAAACCGTTTAATTTTTAAGCCAGAAAAGATGTCAATATCAAGAGTTTTTTTTAAGCTAACTATTAGAAAAAATGCATGTAAATTTGATAAAAATTGCATCCAGTATTTTGAAAAAACTGGGCCAGGATATTGAATAATCAAAAATCTTAGTATTATAATGCTTTTAACTGCATTAGTTTTAAACATAAACATACATGGACCATGTACAAAATTAGATCAAAATTGGAGAAACGCCAAGCGTTATAAAGTTTTTCAAATAGCGCCATCCCCGGAAAGTGAGTAACACCCAGCTTTAATACATAAGCTTAAATCCTCCTCCGCTATGCTCGTATGGATCAATCGGCCTAGCCCCTTGCAAATGGCTAAGTTATTTCCAAAATATTTTGATTCTGGCCCACTGTGCATTATACGGAAACCTTTAGCTCGAGTTTGACAGACTTACTTATAAATTATTATAAAAAAGTGTTTTTAAGAAATCACTTAAAATTGAGAATTGTATAGAAATTAGAAAGTATAACATCATTGTGAATGTTATATGTGATTATGCCCATAATCACATATAACTGCTGCAGTCCAATTTGTTATTTCCCATTTCCAAATTGGTCCGAATTTTTGGGCAACGCTACCAAGAATATATAACACAGGTATTTTTCTGGTACTTGTAAATACAACTTAAAACTTATTAAAATAGGTTGTACTATTCCTTTAAACGATTTGTTGGACTAGTTATTAACTGTAGAGTATTCAGTGCTATATTTCTTCTTTCTGGTGGATTATTATTTTGTGTCTCAATTGTTTAAGGCATTTTTTTCATCTTTACGTAACTTTTAATGTGCATTCGTTGTTTTTGTACATAAGTACTTGTTTTCATCAATACAAAGGAGGGACCAATTCATAAGACTTGAAAAGAGCGATGATATTCCTTTGTTAGGGATACAAAACAAGAAGCTACAAATAGCTTGCCTACCCATCTCTTGACGACATTTGAAAGTTTTTATTTTGAAAAAAGCGGACGATATAAAAAACTTTGTAGCAAAAAATAAACATTTTCAAGAGAAAAACTGTGATTTACAAGTAGTGAACAAAAGAAGGAAGTTAAAAAAACTCACACACATACATGATACAGTGAGATGTAGAATTTTTTACCACCTCTTTTCACTTCAAAAAAAGCAAACATTGTACAAATGTTTTAACCAAAATCAAAGAGAAAACCTGAGCTAAAATATACATCCATGTTCCTTTAAACGTATACCGGTTAGCACTGAACTGCGATTTGAAATGGCGAAGTACAAGCACCATTTTTTTAAATCGTAATCGCTGGAGAATTAAAGGATTTAAACTGAAAGTTCATGAATATTTCCGTGAACATGCTGAATATGTTAAGCGTTTTGCAATTTGAAAACGTGTGTTTGCCGAAACGTGAGAGTCAGATAATAAAAGGGCTACTAGTGAAATAAATTAACCAAAGAAGAAAACTCTGAGGTCTTCCCTCTGTAAATAAACTAACTGAAAAAGAAATCACTGAGGTCTATCCGCTATATTTTTACCTTACACTACACATTTTATATTGGGTTAAGCGACCTACTTAAGCAGTAAATTAAAATCATAAAATAGGGTTTCAAAAATAAAATAACTAACGCTGTGGTAGATTATTTATCATTGGAACCCAGGAGTGGCATTTGAATTGTCAACTCTTATGTTGAGTCTTTATTTGTATACATAGTTTGTTTGCTTGTTTGTGTATAGGTACAATAAGAAAAAGTTGTTATTTATAATGAGGCTACGCTGTTGCAAAATTTTTATCAGTATAACAATTTTGCATTGCATTTTGCAGATTTAAACCAAAAAAAAATAAAGCAAGCAAATGAGAAAAATGGAATATGTGTCGGAACATTCATAACACTGAGCACATTGAGGTGCCTATTTAAACATAACATTCATGCTAGTTTCATGAAAATTGTATAGTGTAAACGCCGTAATAATTAAAAATAAAAAGAGCTAGATTTTAAACCACAGTTAAACAAAAATCAGACAAGTGAGAATCGAAATCAGATAGGGTGAGTTCTGTAACAACGTACAATGAATAGCAATTTGAATGTTTTTGAGATTTTAGTTTGGTATGAGTACACGCACGCGAAAATTATCTTATTTCCGATTCTTTCTTTCATTTAGAGTTAAATTTTTTTGTACTTGTTACTAAAGAGGACATATTGCTTATTTGATCTTTCTGCCTATAATAGTACAAAACATAATAGTTTTATAAACATCATATTACTCTTGGAACACCCTTTATTTTTTAATATTTGTTGTAATAACGGCTACATTAATACAATTTTGAGAAAATCCCAAGCGACCAGATATAGAGGGCCTTGAAGGACGGACAGACATTATAGTCAAAACAATAGGATAATAGGAAAGCCATGATAAAGCTTGTCGGGGCTTCGTGGTGACTGTGGCTTAAGCCAGAGCTGTAAAGGAATGATTCATACTTGGCTTTTTACTCACCGTGAACTAAAATGGTTGAATGCATTCATCTGTTAAAAAAAATGAATTGAATTAAAACTTGAATGCATTCACAATGAATTAGAATTTTTGAACGCCATTCACTTGGCCACACAAAGTAAATGAATTTGAATGAATTTATTATTAAGAAAATTTGTGTGAACGCATTCCCTACACCAGCAAAGAAATGAATTAGAATCTAAGTGAATATCTTATGAAGATAAACATGGTGAATGCATTCCCTCGCCATCTAATGAAATGAGTTAAAATTTGAATGCAACTGTTGGGAGGAAATAATATTAAATGCATTCATTTCATTTACTATAATTCGTTTTTAGTTAAAAATTTTACAGTGTGTGTTACTACATCGGCTATGGTAAACGCTGTAGAAAAGTAAAAGGTGTTACAAAATTGACGTGATTTTAACAATTATAGTGTTATCTTTTGAACTATAAGAGATAAAAACTTAAAATTTACGCAGTGTATTGTGGATTCAATTATGATTTAATTATTAATGGTAGCGAATTTTACACCATTCGTAAGCTTTTTTGTCGGTAACCTTTTTTGTCGGTCGACTTTTATGCCTAAAACAAAAGATAAAAAACAAATATATTCAAGCGCCTTCTGAGATTTCATTTGCACTACGAACATTACATTACATGTTTTTTACATATTTTTTATACAAAAATAAAACAAAAGAAAGAATTTTATATTTTTGAAGAAACTGAATTGAAGCAGAGAATTTCCTTTAGCTTATAATTTCCACTTATTTTATTTCCTTGCGTCACATCTGCCAACAACTGCTTTAGGGGGAAAAAATATAAAACATGCTAAAGTTTTGAAAAACATCGTCCCCTTCGCACACAAAACTTAAAAAGTAGAAAAGGCTCCTTGAACTAATTTGTACAGTTGGTTTTTTTATTTTTAATAATGTCTAAAAGCCTAAGAAAAAAGGAGCTATCTAGTATATTGTACGCTTTACTTTATAAAATCCAAAAACTTTTATGCATTTTCGTCTAGATCCCTTCATCATGGTAATTTAAAGTGCCGTTTGTAATGAGAAATAAATTATATTTTAATTAGAACTTGTCAACATTTTTATACAATTAAAACTGAAGTAAGAACACAAGAATGAAAGTGAAATCAGATGGGATTAGTTGTAGCGATATGAATTGCAAAGTCGATATTTTTTTAATAGTTAATAATAATCAAGTTTTTATTTATTATTTTTTATGTACTTGCAGTTAAAAAGGTAATCGGAAGTTAAATATTATCATGTACAATGGCCTTCAATCTAAATGTCCTTATGTCAAAATATGTGGGAATTTCGCCTGGGAAAAATATCCGCAATTATAATAGACTTAATCTGAAACAACTAAACTCAAGAAAAAAGGCAGGTGAAAATAGTGAAATAAGTAAATATGATCAGTATCCTACTACAGGTCATTGAGAAAGAAGGTCAAGCAAGGACACAAATTATGAGATGATTGCTTTGGTATACTCTTATATAGCGCACAAATAGTCAAATGAAGCCATGTTAAATAAATGATCGTTTAGCATATTTTAAGCTAAAAGGTTTGGCTGTATTGCGATATCCGTGTATTTTTTTATTTAGTGAGGAACTGTAATGCTTATCCTTAGAGAATATTACCAGGCGTCTTAAGTTTGAAACATTAAATTTGAATTCCATAGCGTAATGATGGCTTAACAATCGCATTATAAACAAAAAGCTGCGGTCTAAGCTAGACCTTTTAGACCTTCTTGAAAAAATGACATTTTATTTTGGATAAAGGCAGATAATAGATTTATGACAGTTTATCGTCAATGATAATAATAGAACAATATTATCTTTCTTTCTAGGCTATACGACATTTATAAATCTGTGTGTTGCTTTATAATTCGCACTTATATGTTGGTTGATAATTCGTATTTAAGTAGAACCAACAAAATCAAAATTTTTTATCATAACTATTTACAAGCATCTCTGTAGTCATAGTCCTATATTTTGCGGCTATGTTTCTGCCAAATAAACATACACCTGTAAAAACTTTTGAAAGCAGTAAACTGAGTTTAAGAAACATTGTTTTACAAAGTTGCATTCACTTTAAATTAAATTATTTTACTTTATTCTCAGTTTTACTATTCTTTAAACTTTTCTCTTGCCACATATTTCCACAAATACTTGTATGTTGTAAGCATTCAATTGAACAAGAATAGCAAAGACACATTATTTAAATAAAAAGAAAAATTGTAGGAATAATAATTACCAAAAAATGCATATAAATGAAAAAATAATTAAACAGGTGCAATCTGAACATATAATTCTTCGTTCATGTCTTTAATCTATATGCAGGTTTTAGAAAATCCCATTGAGCTTTTGGTCTTTATAATACATTCTTATTCCATGGACGTATTAAATGTACACTCAACTGTACATTATCAGATTCATTTTTATGTAATAAAATTGGTAAACAAAATATTCTTGAAATCAAACACAAAACAGAAATTTAAATAAATATTCGTAACTTCTGTAACATTAGGAAAGCGCATTATATCTAGATTTTACGTGCATTTATATATGGTGTTCCGTTTTTTTGTATTCGGTGATTTCACGTAGATTCACAGAAAATATTTAATGCTGTTTGAAAAGCTAATTTTTCATTATTTTAAAACCCTTTGTTAAAAAAAGCAAAATTCTATCAGATTAAATTCTACCGTTTACACTTTTAAGCTTTTATTATGTTTGGAAAGACTATTAACAAAGACAAATCTTATTTGTTTTGGTTTTACCAAATACCTCTCAGTGAAAAGTTTCCGAATATTTGTGCTCGTAAGTGAAAACAGAAAGAGGAAACAAATGTAAAAACGAACGCTTACATTTGTGCTTGTAAATTCAGAAGCCAGAACACATACGATTGACAACTCCGTCGGAGAATCGTCGTTACTGTCGTCTGTTTTGTTCCTACACTTACTCGTGTTGCTACTGAATTAAGTTTTTTATAAATTTTACTTCGGAGACGGTTTTTTAAATATAAACATCTGTTGCCAGCGACAAAAAATGTATTTAGTGTTGTTCCAAGTTCAGGCTCATTAGATATAAACTTTTACTTGTTGAGTGGTAAAAAAGGAACTGCTACTATTTTAATTATTACATTTTTTCTAAATACTACTACACGTGTTATTGAAAGCTTTTACTTGACGAGTAAGAATGCGAAGTAATTAGTTTTATAATTCCATTAATATATCCCAAAACAATATGAAAATTTATTTATTGGATTCCTTTTTATGTTAATCTATGTTAGTCGTGCTTGATTTCTTTAAATATTATTATTTCTTAATTTTCTCATGAAATATTTACGTTTTAAAAGTAAGAATTGAAATGCCTTACTGCGGGGAAAGCATATTCACATGGCCATAATTGCTCATAAAGCCAAAAATTAAAAAATAAAAAGAATGTTATATACCCTTAACCATATCGCACCTGTTTAGCTAAAGGGCAGCAACTCAAAATTTTCAATTTTTCAGTAGAGGCAAAAAACTGTTTATGATAATATGAAAGGAATATTTAAAAAAAAAATATGCCTCGTAAAAATAAAATGTTAACTTTAATATAAAACTCGGTTTTAAATTGTTTTGTTAAGTATTTACATTTCGAGTTACTTCCGTTTTCTTGAAAATAGTAGTGGCATTATTTCGACTTGTGCCAGTTTAACTGAAAATGTCGGCGGTGATTAATAACACAATCATAAAATCCAAAATATTAATTTTTTTTGTTGCTATAAGAATATGTTTTATTTTGATTATAATAGAAACATAAAGCCGCGGTGAAATTTATACAATTTAGTTATCTATTAGGTATTTATAGTACGTATTGAAGTAATTCTTTGGAATAATGTTCTTTTTAACTAGGTCGCTTATATCTCTTTTTTTAATAGCTGATAAAGGCAACATATCCATATACGTAGTAAGTAATCTGAAATAAATATAAATGTAAAGTGTTTTAAAGACCAAAGACATACTAAGAAATTAGAACTTACTTGTAACTATTCCAATACGTAGTTGGTTTTAAGTTGTTTTTATCAACACATACTTTAAAAAAGTCTGTGTCCTTATACGAAGTTTTGTAGAGAAACGAGTCAGTCGGTATTTCCATTTTCTACACGTAGTACTTTAATATTACGCCAATTGGTTGGCTTCATTTAAAATGAAGTTGTGGCCCCATTCTTCTTGTAAAGACTTGATATCGTAAAATGCATCATGTGACAGTTTATGAACTCAGTAAGGTACTCCGGTCTTTTAAGCGGTTGCTATTAAGGTGGTATATTGATCTGGCATATATATAGGTTTACTTCCTAGGTGCCTTTTCACTTGTTTTTCTATTACGCTGTGAACATTATCTCCGTCGTTTTGAGTGTGGCCTTAAATAAAATACTTATGAATTATGCTTCGTAAGTTATACTTATGAATCGCATAAAAGTAAAGTAAAGTAAGTTGTCGGAATAAAAAATCAGATCTAATTCTGAAGCATTGTCTGATTTTTCTGCAAGATTTTTTATTTACATAAGAACACATGTGCCAATCTCATTAGACCCACGCTTTCCTTCTACTTCAGTCAAAAAAAAGCAATCCACATTTTTTGCTTTAAGGCCAGAAATAGTAAAATTGAAGCAGTTTATTTTTCTTTTATAATAAAAGCTTAAAGAAAATCCTTTTGGTAATTGAAGAACTGCCTGAAGATCATATACAGCAGTATAGCATCTATTCTTGTCCAGGTTCTTTTCCTTTCGACATATGCAGTTCTTTTTCTTTTTGATGTAATGTGTAAGCTTTGTTTAAAACTTTTTTTCATTATCATCAGCATTTAAGAAAGATTCATATAGATCACATAGATCTTTTTTGGATTTAAAAAATGATATATTAAACTCTTCTTTAAATATTCTGTAAAACATAATTCTACTTGCAGGGACTAAATTCTTTGAGATACGGTGCTCTTTGTAGTCCTTGTATACGTCTCCAATACTTTTCCCACTTTCAATATATTCGCGGGTGGTTTTGGCACGTAAGTAATGGGACGCAATTTTTGGTATTTTTATAATAAATTGCCTTACATTGTTCTTAATTTCATGGCTCACTTCGGGATGATTATTATGTCTTCCTCTCAGGTCGGTTGCTGTAAACCCATTTTCATTTCTTTTTTTTCACAGCGGTGGATATGGCTTTGTCACCTACGTTAAGCGTTGCTTTAAAAAATTTCTTGCATACTCTTATACATTTTGAATTTATGTTGAAGAAATATGCGATATTTAATCCTCGAAGGTCTTGAGTACTGGAATACCTGTATTTAGGCTTAATATTGTTTGTATGGCTGGCGATAAACTCTCTCTGTCTTTTCAAATCGCCAGTAGACCAATATTTATTAAAAATTTGATGACGTGAGGATTCCAGGATTTCGTTGCTACATTGACGACGATACTTTATTCCACAAGGGGGTTGCAAAGACTTTTCTTTTATATATTTTTTCAAAGCCCCTAATGAAACATTAGCACGTCCAGAGTTCCTTAATTTTTTCTGTTGTTTTTGATTTTCATTTTGAGAATTGCATCTGGAACGTTTTCTATTTATTCTGACTGTGTCTTTTTCTGTATCCGATGAACTGCTCGCAGTAACTGCTGATGGATGAAAATCGTCTTCAGAATCATCGCTGAACAGACCTGAACTACTACCATCGCTATCGGCATTTGAACAGCTCAGTGTATTGCTTTTTTCCTCTCCACGAAGAAAATCCGCATTATGTTCTAGGTTGGGACACGTCATGTTACCAAACAATTGTAACTGAAATATTTTAACTTTCTACTTGCGACGCCTTCGACGATGTGCAAAAGAATAAGGATGCAATTTCAATTTTTTGCCGCAAAACAAACACAATTATTGTACATTAATTATTTAATTATATAACACTATTATAGGATTTAAACAAAAAACGCGTGTTTTCGTTGTTAAAAAAGTGAATTAACCGATTTTAATGTAAAAGACTATGTGATAGAGTTAGAAAAAATTAAAGTCTATAAGTACAGTGATAAGTAATCAAAACAAGGTTGCTAGATAATAAAATATTTTACAATTTCATTATAATTTTACCTTGGTTCATTTCACTGCGACAACTCAAAATACTTTTATCCTGTTTGTTACTTTTATGAAATGAATAAGGCCACAATTCGAAATAATTCCCTTTAGTTGAAAAAACTTAGATCAAAATTGTTGAAACATGTAAGTACAACTAAAAATATATCTGTTTTGTTGATACAAAAGTAAGTATTTGGAAGACATGGTGAGCGATATAACGTTTTTTTTAAGAAAGAGTAGACACAAGAATGGGAAGAACTTACAGTAGTTAGAGTTGAACATTATATAGCTCTTATTAACAAAAATTGAAAAATTGAAAATTTTGAGTTGCCGCCCTTTAGCTGAACAGGTGCGATATATGAATATCTAGTTAAGTGAAGTAACTTCAATCAACAAAAAAAAAAAAAAAAAAAAAACAAATATTGGGGATAGAAAAAAATACTTTAAAAAAAATTAAAAACTGTGTGTAAGTTTACACAAAAGTATCACAAGCTTTTAATAAATTTAGCCTTGTTTAAGATTTTAGCATTTTCTGAAAGATTTCTTCAAAAGCTTTGAGATTATATCCATATTGATATCTCAATTGCACAATTGTTCTTTTCTAAAAAAAGTTCAGAATCCTATAACTCGGAAAAGATGGGACAGCGCCAATTTCTGCACTTGGTGTGCTTTTCTATTTTTTCAGATTTCATACATACCCGGCCTCCGGCCAGGCGCAAAGTTTTACTTCCGACGGTCATTAAGTCCATGGACATTATGAGATGCCACCTTATTAACAAATAAGTAAAAAGAAAAAAATAAAACAGCAATATTAACAAATAAGTAGAAATATAAACATTGGTTGCCTTTATAAAAATAAATACCGTTGTTCCTACTTCTCATTCTCTTTTCATTGCTGCCGTTGCAATCACATCTGCATGTATAATTATATTGCTTAAATAGTAAAAAGTGTTTAACCACATATAATTTTTCATGTACTTGTTTATTGCCCAACAAAATTTTTTAATTAATTACGGTTTAAATTAAAAAGCACTCATTATATGAATGATAGCCATCATGAGTTCATTAATTAGTAAAGAACCTTTTTGGAAAAAATAAAAAAGCAGCAAAGTAGTAAAATAATCTTAATAACGCAAGGTCACATTTTCTTAAAAAAGATTTCAAATGAAAATATAGTTGGTGGTTTTTGTAAATATTTTAATTTATTTTAAAATAATGATAAACTGCTTCAATAATAGAAAACCTTAAAAGAACGGTAAAAAGATTGATAGAGAAAAAAGGAAAAACTCAAATAATATAAAAATAAATAACTCTTTTATTAATATGTATAATGTGGTTTAAGTAGAATAATGGGCGGGTACTTCCACAAAAAATCAAAAATTATTGCTGTGTGCGAAGAATTGGATTTTCGGAAATTAGGGCTATGTGAAAGCGTATAGATCATACCCTTAATTGAGATCTTTTGGTGATCTCTAAATGAGGTCTTGGAATCAATTTAAAACTTGTAAAACGCTTTTGCAAACAAAAAGAAGTATGGGCCGGTGCTTCAAGGACTATTCTTGAGTTAATCAACTGCGTGCAAGAGAGATTGAAGAAGAGAGTCAACGTGGTGGCTGATGAATTATCAAGAAACGTTACACAACTAATAATTCTTCACAATCAGGAGGGCTTATTCACCGCAACTCAGCATAGAACGGAAAGTTAATCGGAAAATCTGAAACTTAGCGTTGAAGCTTTTGTAAACGTTAACTTTTGATAAAGTTATAAGCTCTGAAACATTTTTCAAATTCGAGGTTACATATATTAACGCCCTGTTGTACTTACGCTGTACTAAAATAGGGTGTATTCAAATGCAACGGATAAAAAGCTTCTGACCTCCTCTAAAAATTGCAGTTTGCGTCGTAAAAATCGGGTAAATAGTTTAGAAGTTCCAGACTTTTATCCATTATTTTGTTTTTCACGCCACTGTGCGTTGGAAACCAAATTGAGTAAACGTTTTAGGGAGAAAATTGTAAAGGAAAATCGCGGCACTATTAAACTAAAAAAATCGAGTCATTTATTAAATTATTTTAATAATTTTGGCAACCGTTGCAGGTCCACTTCTCTAATGTTAGGCTTAAAACTATCCGCACAGACATAGCAAAAAGACAGAATAGGACCTTAAATATTGTAAATTCAGTCGACATTAGGTAATACAAAGACTTGATAGAAGATCTCTAGTCAACACTAAACACGAAAATTACTTATAGACTTCCGCTCCGTCCGTTTTTATTACAAGAAATCGTTACAGTCGTTTTAGAATTCTAAAACGACTGACTTCGAATAGGATAATATCGGCAGTGCATGCTTCGCCGGAGTACGAAAAGATTTGGAATTTACAACAATTAAATTATAAACCTTTTGGAAAGTAATAACAGACAGATGGCAATAAATCAACTAACTATCAATTGTATTCAAGAAATAACTAATGTTACTTATGAAATATTGAAGATTAAAAAAAAAAACAGATGACTAAGATATAAATTCGAAAATAAATTTGGTTTAATCAAAAAAGAATTATAGAATGTTGCAAAGGTCAAAGATTAATAATGTTAACTCTATTATATTTTCGATAACTGAAATTGAAATTTTAAATGACATCTTAACAAAACATAACATACCAATATTGAGCGTTCACAAGTTGTTAACTTTTGGAAATGCAAAAACTGAATCTAATGATAGAGAAATTTTGAAAATTCTAAGCATTCCATTTGTACAAAAAGATTTCTGTTACATACACGTCAAAACCTGTAAAAATTGGATTTTTTAATAGATAAAACTGAACATAATAAATAAAATGTAATAATGTTTTATTCGAAGTCAAAGATAATTATAAAAATTATAACGAACTAACTATACGTTATCAAAATAATATTGCCAAGTTAAGAGAAGAATATTGTATAACAAGTCTATTTCAGAACAAAATAAGAAACCCCAGAAATAAAAAATTGGCAGTTTCATATATGTATCTGAATCAATAAAATAGAAATAGCACAACAAGCGATGAATATATTATGTTGAACGGGACATACATGGTCAAACACGTTAATACAACAATAACCATAGATGGCTTAGAAAACTTTTCACGAAAAATAAGTGACAGAAAACGACGACTAGCTGGGTTAAAACTAAAAGCGATTAATGACATGACATAAAAAATTTGGCATCAGAGCTACTATAAAAAAAAAATTGTAATAATTATACTTGGAATTGCCATTGATAATAAAATATGGAAAAGAATTTGTCACTGAGAAAAAGATATAGAAGAACAGCTTGCAAAAATTGCTAAAGATATTCCGGACAAAAAGGACGAATTAGGAAAAAAATACAAACATGCATCTACAATCCCTATACATTCTGAACAATCAGGACGATTGTATATAAGGAGGAGGAATTAACATTAATATCAAGGCGAATCAATACTAGGTGGTCCAAGAGGCGAATTAATTAATCTTCGCCGAAACCTGAAATGTCGAGCTTGATATATAAAATATGTGTATAATTTTTTTATATGGTGATTGACACTTAGCGTTTCGGCGAAAGTTAATGAATTCTCTATCGACACCACCTAGTATTATTTCGGCATTAATATTATATCTGTAATAATATTAAACATACAAATAAAAATATATTTTCTACATTTACAAAGCCAACGTTGCGTTTTCAGTTGCTCAACATTTCAACTGCTACTTAGCCTTGTTCCCACAAAAGCAACGTTCATCCAGAGGTATTTGTTGTCATAGTTTTTAAGATAAAAACACATTCATCTTTGCTTTTGAAAAATAAAAACCACACAAATATAACAATTTTTTAACAAAATCGTACTGCGAATTTTATTTGTATATATTGTTGCGAATATGCTTTATTTAGGTCATAAAAAGAAATAAAACTAATTGTCACCGACAAAGTAAAACGAAATGATCTACTGTGTCTGTTTGCAAAGCCAGAAGTTTCTACAAAAACTTCTTAATCGCAAAACAAAAACAACTACATAGCATAAAGCAATAAAAATAAACGCAACACACAGCTACACAAACACCTACATAACGACTAACAAAAATACACAACATGTATAAATAAATTCAAAATGATAATGGAAGGTTCTGGAATCAAATAACAATCATCATGTGTCTAACATGATAAATGTGTAGTAAAGAAATATTCTACCAGAAGATGGAGGAAGTTCTGGCTGAAGTTGCTATCGCCCATTTTTGTGTACTAATCGCGAATAAGTAAATAATCGCCTAATTAAAGTGTAATTTATTTAAAGTAGTAATTAAATTGGGTGTATTAAATTAGCAATAACAAAACTCAATAAAATAAATGTTTATTAATTTAAATAAACGTAACAATATATATGTATTGAAATAATTGGAAGGATTTCAACCTTGCTTTTAACTTATCACGAAGATGTTCTATTTTGTTTGTTTAACTGTTTTCTTCTGAGTTTTTGCGCTTAAGTATAAATAAAACAAAGCAAAACACATTTGCCAACATATTGGCAATGCCATTTAACATAACTCTAACGTGTATTAGGAGCAACGTGTGATACAAAGTCTTACATGTGTCCTCTGGTTTTGTTTTGATTTTAATACAACTTTTCATTGGGATATATCTGTTAACTGCTTAGTTGTAATATAGACCTTGTCTTTTTACTTACTCGTCGTACCACTTTTACCACTCTACTTAAATTCCATGACCATTTTTTCACAAGTGTTACCTTCACTAGGCGTCACTTCATGAAGTTATGTTAGTCCTCCAAAAAGGGTAATAGTTCCGGGGATCAGAAATAAAGTTACAAGGCTTAAACATGTTTTTAGTTGTTAAAAATCTTTAGTTTTAACAACTATTTTATAGTTTGTTGTAATTTTTTCTTCACTAGAGTTTTAGCGCCTAAAGTTTGTTAGTTTTGAGCTGATATCTTAAGAAAACAGCTGATACAATAAAGGACATTTTGTTGCTTTTTTTACCATAAGTCTGCGACTGACAGTAATTGGATGTGTGATATTTTTATCTTGACTTGTTTGTGAGAAACAAGGCTTTCGTATTTAAGATGGCCCTTTGTGTTTGGCTTTGGTGTAGATGTGTTTTTTTTTTAATAAAAAAATGAATGCAAAATTACATAGAGTACAAAATTGTATGGTAGTTAGAAGCTAAATACTTTTATTTGCGCTGAATTGCAAATTTATTTTCAAGCATTTCATTTCGTAAAAAATTTTCTGTTTTTTCGTTTAATCGTTGATGTTGGATTTGTTACGGATATTTGCTTTTTACCTTTTTGTTTTAATGTATTGCTTTATTTCTTAATTTAATAAGAAAAATTGTATAAATCATTTCCTTTTACTTGTGTAGTTCTTATTGTTACATTGTTTTTTATTTGCTATAACTGAAAATAATTAAATGATACCATTTAACTGTCTCTTTTTTTGAAGTTGAATTCGCCGAGGACAATCATAATAAGAATTGTATTTACAAGTTTTGTAATTTTTGCTCAGAATATACTTCTTTTAGATATTATATATTGCTTAAGATACTGTCTAGAATTAAGAATATTCTAGTTAACAGGCATTCGTACATTGTAGCAAAATTCCAAAAAAAATTCTTTAAACAGCTTTTGTCTTGACTTACACTGGCTGATAATCAGTTATCCCTGCACAATAGTTTAGTCGCACATATTTTACAAATAACGACATTACAGCTTCAGTTATGTACTCATGCATGTGAGAACTGCTTTTACTCTGTGTTATAACTTATAAGTATCGAGTTGTTTAAAATTACTTGTGTGGAACATTCTTTAACGTTGTTAAACAACACAACACTGTTTTACTGCACAAAAAAAAAAAAAAATAAAAATAACACCTAGCTGTTAAATTTTACAGCTAAAATATTGATGTTGGATAGAAAAAATGAGTAGTTAATTATAGGTCTATAACTAAAATACATGTATATGATTATAAATATTTTATTATGATTATTTTTTATATAAACATTTCTACCAGTTTTTTCTTCCAAACAAATAACTTTTCACGAAATGGAGGAATAGCTTCCTTCAAGTCCTCTTTTCGTATATACTTTAAGCTCCTATAGGTTACTTGAACAGCTAAATAATATCACTATAACGAAAGATGTGTAGAGTATAAATAAAGCGCTTAAACTTACACTTTAAATATTCAAAGACAGGTTCCAAGTCGAACTCTTTCAAAAATTTTCTCAAATTTTCCTCGTCTTGGTTTCCGGCAGAATGCTGAAATTTTTCTTTTTCAACATTTAAAAGCACAAACTCATTAGAATTATTTGATGGGAATCCACAGATTTCCTTTTGAAATGTTTGAAGATAGTACTGCGATTCAATTTCAATGGTTCCTTCTCCAGGAGTATTTAAACTGTTTTCTTCCGCCGGAATAACAGCTTCAATAGCTACAGTCATCCAATTATTTGCGGAGCTTTCATCAATGTTAAAAATTTGTGTATTTTTCATTTTAACATGGTGTTTTTTTTTTTTTTTACTTTTATCACTTTTCACCTTTACACGCTGAAAGAAATGCTCAACTAAAGAAATCAACGCATACAAAAGTGTTTTTTAATTTAAAACCCTTTCAGCTTAAATTAAGAATTTTATGCTTGTTTTAAGTTTTTTAGACTTAAAAAAATTTTTTTTCTTAATGTAATCTTAAATTAAGAATTTTATTCTTAAACTTGGATTTTTATTCTTATTTTAAGATTTCAATCTTTTTTTAAGACCGTAATTCTTAATTTTATATTCATTTTAGTATTTTGCAGGCTTGATTTGTTTTAAAATTTCAGATTTCTAAAAAAAAGCCCGTCACAGCTTGATTTTATCCCGCAGTTTTTCTCTTAGTGTACAAAGTTTGATAGAGGCTTTATAGACCGCCCATATACTATTTTTATACTAATAACGTTGCAGGTCACGTTAGATAATTTTATTTTTGTTTATATTTTAAACAATTATATTTTTGGGTTATTGGAAAGAAGAAGGAAACAAATAAATTCAAGTTCTTGTTGAAATAAATCTAAAAGAATTAATATTTTTCATTTATTGTTAATATAATAGCCGTTACTTATCCTGCGTTAGCAAAAAACGTAATTTGCCTTTACAACTAAAGCTCTAAGGGACTAAAAAGACTTAATTGTAAGCTTTTGCCATCATGAAACTGTTTATAAATATATACTTTGTATATTAAGCATTTCTACCACCTCTTAAATAAGTTCCGAAATAATCCAAGTTTTTAAATAGTTTGTAGATAAAAATTCAGATAGTTACTTGATGCTTTTTAGAAGGTGATTTTACGTAGACGGGTCTAAGTTTCTTAAGTTAATTCTTAATAAATTCTTAAATATATACCTATTCACTACTTTACACAATCGCATCATCATGACATAATCATCGGTCGTAGACAAATATATTAAGATAAGATTAATAAAAAATCGATTAACGAAAGAAACTGGTTTTATGCATGAAGTAAAATTCTATTGTTGGAATATATTCTTTATTTTTATGGAGTTATTTAATTGTACCTTACATTTTTGGCAGCAATTATTTGTGATATGTGGTATGTTTATAATTTTTTTTTTTTTTAATTGAAAAAAATTTTCATAAACAATACTCTGTTGAGCAACGTGTTAAACTGACATTGTGTGATTTTTTCGGTTTACATAATCGGACATCTGACTCAACAATATTTCTTTCTATTTAGAAGTTGGAAAAAACTGGGTCTGTGCAAGACCTGATGCTGAGAGGACGTGACGGGCTTAATTTTTAATCGTTCTCATTAATTGCATCTTGCCCAGAGATCATTTGCAGCGTCGTATATTTTAAAGTAGATGCTGAAAGAACATCGTGATGAATGAAAGGGCTAATTTTTCCCTATAGGGATAAGATTACAAAGAAAACTATAACATTGAGGATACTGAAAATCTATGATGCAGACACAATTAGTCACTTTTTTTGCGAATTTTAGACTAGGGGAGTCATCAGACGATAATTCCAAGCAACTGGCGCCGTTAAGACTGTTACAAATTAAGTAAATCAAAATGAAGGTAAGACTAAAGGAAATATTATTAAAAAGCAATTATTTTTATTTTATAATTTGTAGATAAGGTTATGAAAAGAGTTCAGTACGTACAAGAATATAATATAAACAAAGAAGACAGTTTTTCCAGGTTTATTATAGACTAGCAGTGCCCACGACTTCGTCCGCGTTTCATCTTTAATTTTCTTAAAATTAAAATTTAGAAAAATTTGTTTTTAAACATTTCTTGTAGAATACTACAACCAGAGTTTAAACAAAAAGTATTCTATATTCCTCTTCCCAAAATTTTATTAATATCCATCCAGCAGTTTTTACGTGATGCGAACATAGATAGACAGACGTACAGACAGACAGGTAAATATTTCTAAAATAGGTGTATTGTATTCTATTTTGATAATTCTCTTAACCAGCACAAAAATTTTCAAAAAATTGTATGTAAATAAATGACCCCGTTACTTTTATGTTGTACAGACGTGCAAAATTTATTGCATATTCCCTTCGAAATGTGCTAAGTTAATTTTTTTGGTTCTACATATTGTCATGATTAAACTTATATAAATAAAAAGGATAGAAAAACCGAAAACTCTTTTAATGTCCAAAAGCTTTAAACAGTAAAAATCTTCTACATAATTGTCTTTTCTCTTTTTAGAGGATTTTGCCTACCTATATTGCCAGATCTACCCCACAAAGTACTTATTAATTGATATTAACATTAACACTCATCTTTAGTGTTTTTTTACTTTTATCAAGCTAAACTTTCCAGTCTTCCTATCTTCACCCAGTTTTTGAAGACTTTAGTTGTTAATCCGGGTGAATAAAAATTGTTTGTCAGTTATATTGTTTTCTCTCCTAGTGTACAATTAGCGTGTTTATGTTTCGAAGTTTTTATAAATAAAGTGTTAATTATTACAGATTCCGAATACTGCAGAAGAGTGGGAGGAAATTGCCAAGGATTTCCAAGACATATGGAAATTCTCACATACCCTTGGAGCAGTCGACGGGAAACATATACGTATCAAAGCTCCATCAGGGATTTTTCAGTATTGTACTTTTTGCGGCAGTGGATGCTCACTATCGTTTCCTTTTTGTAGATGTTGGATCAAATGGTAAAGCATCCGATAGTACAATTTACTAAGATTCATAACTCTACAATAGTTTAGAAAATGGAGACTTAAATATTTCGATAAATAAAAAAATTTTGTGTCTGGTCGAGGCAATAAAATGCCATATTTCTTCATCGGAGACGACGCCTTTTCTCTTGGTAAACACTTAATAAAACCATACAGTAGGTGTTTAAAATTAAATGTTTTACAAGAAATATTTAATTATCGATTGTGTCGGGCACGAGTGGTTGTTGAATGTGCTTTTGGCACACTGGCTCAAAGGTTTGGCATATTCTATCGGGTTATAGAAATGCAAGCGTCAACAGACGACTTAATTGTAATGGCCACATCCGTTTTGCGTAACTATTCGACGAAGAAAAAAAACGTAATATCAGAGCCTTTAATTGAAAATATACCTACTACGTTTTCAGCTATTGGTCAACAGGAATTTAAAACTTACAAATATGCCTGTAGAATAAGAGATGAAATTTCTAGGCATTTGATGACATTACCGTGCCGATTTCCAGTGGAAAAAAGTTAACATTGAGCCCATATATTTAAATTAATGGAAATATATTCGAATTTTATTATCATATCATTTATTGTCAAAAATCGCGAATAAAAAACTTTTTTGTTGCTGTTGTTTAAATTATATTTATTAATTCATTTTTTTAATAAGTAAATTAAAATTTGGTTTTACTGCATAGAATTTAAAATGTATAAATTCAATGTAAATTAGTGTTTTAAATAAATAATTAAAGTTACATTTGGTATCATTCAATTAAATTTGTTGTAACCAACACGTAAAGTAGGAAGTATTATATACTAGAATAAGTCTGACTACACTCAAAATCAATTTTCATATTCAATACCTGCATCAAAAATTGCACAACTTAAAATACCCGCATTCGCTGAACAGCATGGAATGGAGCCTTCCAATGGCGTAGAACAACGTTCGTCATAAGAATAGGAAGTTGGAGTTGTTATAAGCGCTATATTTCGCTGGGTTGAGACTGTTTTCGTTAACTGATATTGGACGAAATCTTTTAAAACGCAAATTTTTTTATTTTTCGCAGGACTAATAGATTTTGCATTTCTCCCATTAACTCATACGCATCTTTTTCGGGTAACTTTTGCAATTGGAATGCAAGACTTGTGGCAAAAGCAGTGAATTCGTCTTCCGTGTTACTTATATTTAACAGTTTATTTAAAGAATCATCGAACTTTAAATGTTCTTCCTTTGGTCATTTGTTTGATTGCTTGTTTGAGATATTATAATTTTCTTCACTTCATCTTACAAAGTTTTGCGAGTTTTCGATATTCTAAAAATAAGCATCCAAAAATATAATTAAAATCTTAATTGTGAACAAACATACATATACTAACTTTTTCTGAATTATCACAGGACTTTCTAATAATAATACTCTAGTCCAAAAAGCACATTTCCTCGAGCCAGAATAATGTAGGCTGGGATATATCTTCAGTACCTGATTCAGACTTCTTCTTTATCTTATGTTTTTCTCCAGTGTATGTAGTCCGAAGGGAATGAATTTTTTTAGAACATTAGCAGACATACCCATTCGCAACGCAATATCCTCACATGCGTTTTCCTTTAAGTCGTTCCGCCTGTAGGACTTGCTACTCATGTTCCACAAAATATCATGTGAGCGATATAATGAAATTCATTTAACAATTTCCTTTTTATTTAGTTTTTTATCCATTATGAAAAATTTTTAAAATTTGTGTACCCGCCATGTATGTATTTTAAAAATGAAACCAATATAGTGTTGCCGTGTTGCTAATACTATAAAAGTCCTGAAAAGAACACTTTCTTCAACTTAAAAAAAAAAAACAAGAAATATATGTTTTATAACCATTTTTTTATATTTGCTATTCTTGTTTTTTTTTTTAAATAACCATAAAAGCTTTATTTTTATTTAAAAACTAACGCATAAATTTATAAAAACTCATCCTCGGTAACACTGTTTCTTTATTTGTCACTTTACTTGCAGCACGTGCCAAAAATTAATTGCACTTAAAAACCTCTTGCAAGTTGAGCTGCAACTTCGAAAAGTTTGAGTTTATTAGTAAAAAAGTGTGACTGTATTGGGATTTTCACACTTGCACTTGCAGGTGTGATTGATATGTTATGGAAGAAAAACATCAAAAATATATTGGTATCTTACACCATATTTACATTTTCTAGTAGGAAGAAAATAGAAATGTTTTTTTGGACCTTTATAACTAATTTATATCCTAATAAAAAAAAAAACATTATTATATACATACATAGATATGTAATTAAAAAGTGAGCACGCAGAAATGATATAATTATGATTTATAACAGTTAAAAGAAATCGGAACATAAGAGGACTTGTTAATCATTTCAGAACTTTGAGGGAAAATGTCATTAAAAACAAAATCAACAACAACCTTCTTAATTCGATGTCACTATTCGGGAATTGTTCCTAAAATTATTATAAATTTAACAAAGGGTATCCTTAATATTTTTAAGACGGAGAGAATATTAAGAGTTCAACACGCGATGAAAAAATATTTAAGAGCTGCTTTCAAGACTTTGCATTTTGAGAACAGGTTAGGAGCTGTTTTTAAAGTTAAGGTAAAAATTAATAAAAAGTGGTTGGTAAATAAGACTAAACATTTCAGACACATTACCAATTAAGCGAGAAGATTTTCAAGTTTTGAAAATGGTAGCGGACGGTGAGGATTTAATACAAACATTAATAACAAAAGAAGAAAGAAAATAGCTAGGACTAAATTAACTTAAATAGTTGATAATCATCTAAATAATACAAAATTAACTTATAGAGACAAGATCATGTTAGAGAACGCGGAAAACGCCGATATGTTTTTGAGAAGAAATAAGCACATACTTATCTTGAAAACAGATAAAGGTAACAATAAAGTAGCTTTAAATAAAAATGATTATGATTTAAGAAAAAACAATATTATAGGGGATGTTACTAGTTATAAGTCAGCAAATAAAGATCCAAATACAAAATTTTAAAATATAAATAATGCTTTGATAGAAGAACTTATTAAGCAAAAAATTTTTACTATTAAAAAAAAAAAAACCGGCTTAAAACAAATGTTGCTACAGCTCCTAGGTTATATGGAGAATTTTCCTTTAAGACTCATTTGTTCTCTTATTAATTTTCTATCTTATGGATTGTGTAAATATGTTAAAATTGAATTAAATTAGGGTTGTTCTGAAGGATTTATTATCCAATTAAAAAATCCTTTTTTGCTTATAATTTCTCAAGCAATGAGAAATTATAAGGACGAGAGAATTAAAGAGATAAAAAAAGAAATAACCAAAGGAATTAGTTTTAAGCCAGTAAAATAAATCAATAAAAGCAAGAGATGCTTACCTGTTTGCAGTTGTAACAAGAGTGATTTTATATGTTTTCATTTTAATACCACGAAGGCTACAACACATTTTGTTTCATACTTGAGTTGTTTCAAAATATTAGTGATCACAAAGTAGCTTAGTGATAACAAATTCATTGATTATAAAAATCGCTCGAAACTAATTATAACAATATTGTATTCAATTCAACTTCATTTAAAAATAGGTAAAAAAAATATTAATATAAAAATATGTAACAAAAATAAAATAATAAAAATATGAAAAAACTATATGGTAATAATATGGTGAAGTAGTTGCGCATAACACATCCGCTAAAGACCGAATGGCTTCCGACAGAATTTGTTGGTTGGGTTGAAGCCGGTTGGTGTTGTTGGTGTTGTTTCTTCTGCTGCTGCGGTTACGGCTACGGCTGATGGGAGGCGGGTTGCTCTTGTTGCAATGACGGTTGTTGCTGTTAATACGGTTGAGATTCGGAGATTTCGCTGACTGCTTCGACGACTGATGCTGCGGTTCCTGCCGTTGTTATTCTGGCGAGAGAGTACTGCGTGGCGGTCCTGCCTGCTGTTGCTAACGTGGCGAGCGCACTCTGTGTGGTGGTCCTGCCTGCTGGGGCCTAAGCGATCATGCACACTGCGCCTTGGAGCCCTGTCTCTTGTACGCCTTTTGTCGTGCAGAAGCGTGTGATGCAGCTGCCCGCAATACATACAGGTATTGGGGCTGTCGCAACTATAAACGTTGTGCGTCCTCGCAAAGCAGTTTAGGCAGTATTCGAATCGACGAGCCACTATGCCACGTTCGGCCGGCCGCATCGCCAAAAAGGTTTTACAAAATCGTATTGAATGGTAACGATGGCACAAATGGCATTTATGGATAGCTGGGTCTCGAGGTGCTTGAGAACGTCTCCTAGAAATAGAAAACTAGTAAGTAATAAATAAACGTATGTAATAAACGAGAACTATAATGAGAAATAGGAGGGTAGGAATGGGAATGAATAGATCTCTATTTTGCTGCATTGCCTACATTCATGTTAGTTACATTATTATAAGGTAGATAGCAAAGCTTTGCGATGGGGCAAGTTAAGCTACCTACTGCTGTGCGTACATCAGCAACTCTAACATTTTGGTCTGAACCACAATAAACCTTTTCAATCCTGCCTAGATTTTAAATACACTTCTTTCCATTTTATGGCAAACTGGTGATGAATAGCCTTTAGTTTTTCCCAACGGTTAATGAGAGACAGATTTTCGCAAGATGGTTCAGGTAGAGCCATCATAGAACCACCCCGGGGAAAGTGACCGGGAGTAAGAGCCGTTAAATCAGACGGGTCTTCAGAGACAGTGGATATTGGATGCGAATTTAACACGCCTTCTATACGAGCTAGTACCATAGCGAACTTTGCGAAGCTAAAACGATGAGCGCCTGCAACTCTTTTCAAATGGCATTTAAAACTTTTTACGGCTGATTCCCAGATCAACTTTACAGCACATTAAAGAAAGGTTTCGCCACGAAAATAGGATAGAAGATAAGGGCAGGTCTGCGCCTAATAAAATATTTAGTGATGCAGATAAGAGGTGGATTGTTCACAAAGTTAAAAAAACCCCGATTTGGGCGCTCCAAAATTAACGAACGAAGTCGAAAAATACTTAGGGAAGGTCTGTAACCCTGAAACTGTTCGTAGAGTCTGCGCGAAGAAAATTTTCATGGAAGAACTGCCGAAATAAGCCGTTTATTAACGCTCGTAATATAAAACGAAGAATAGAGTTTTGCAGACAATATATAAACAAAGGCATTTATTATTGGAAGTCCGTTGTTTTTGCGAATGAAAGCAAATTTAACCTTTTTAGGTCTGATGGAATGTCCTGCGTTTAGAGAAAATCAAACACCGTGCCTTAACAATGCAATTTGCGCTCTACAGTTAAATACGGTGGAGGCAGTGTGATGGTATAGGGCTGTATGTCCTATTCAGGCATCGGAAATTTAACATTTATTGAAGGGAACTTGGATCTGCTAAGAGATAATCTAGTACAAAGAGCGGATAAAATGGGCATTAGGGATTCGTCTAGGTTCTACCAAGACAACGATCCCAAGCATACGTCTGGTATTGTAAAAACTTCGCTTATTTGGAACTGCCCACATATAATACAGACACCTGCACAGAGTCCAGATCTCAAGGTCATTCAGAATTTGTGGTCAGTACTGGAAAATAAAATAAGAAACCACAATATTTCTAATGCTTCTTATCTGAAACGGGCACTACAGGAGGAAAGGGTAAAATTAGTCCCGATTATAAGCAAAACTAGTAGAATCTATGAATTCCTGATTAAAAGCTGTTTTGAACCAAAAGGGATACTTACTAAATATAAGCCGTAATCATTAAATCTAAATATTATATGTTTTCAAAAGTTTAAATTTAGTGCCGCATTTAAGCTCTGACCTCAAAACTGTAACTGAATTATTTTATTTGCTATATTATTCTTATGAAGAAAGTTTTTTCGTTAATTTTTGTTATTAAATATAACATGCAAGCTTACAATATGAAAAATATAAGATTCTTTTCTGTAATGGAAATATCAAAATATATATTTGATGTATTAATATTTTTTTTTGCTGCATCAAATAAGCTGTGAGCCACTGTAAATATTTCTTTAAAATTATAAAGAAGGTAATCTAGCTATTTAATATTAGTAGTAACCATGTATACAAAAAATGCAACATGGTTCGTTTGAAATAAACTATTTTTATTAAATTCCAAAAAACTATTTTCGACGACATATTAACGTTCTGTCATTTGCCGGAATTATGCAGGAATTATTGTGCTATCATATACATTTCTAAAATCTCGTTATTCTGTTATTTTTAAGTTTTAATGAAATTTCAAGATTTACAAACATTTTATAACCACTTTAAAGAACAATAAGAAACAAAAAAAAAAAAACGTTTGAGGATAATAAATCTGTTAAATGAAATATAATATGATGCAAAAAGAAATGCAAAGAACCTAAAAACAGTGAAAAACATCATATAAACACAGTTCGCTATATGTAGTTATAATTATTGATTAATTACCTAAAAGACAAATCCACTGTCTTGCAATTTGAAATAGCTAAGGCACTTAGTTCGATAAAACTCTTATTCTACAAATATATTTTTAGTAAGTTAAGCGAATTTTTATTATAAAGTCGTTTGTATAAAATGGTTTTTAGGTGTTAAAGGACTTATTTTGCTGTAATTTTACATCTATGTTATTAAGTATTTCCAAAATATTTTTGTTCTTATTTATATCTGTTGCTTCCCAATTTCTTTGTTTACAAAAAATATATTTCAAATGATTCCCGCAAAAGTCGAAACTTTTTGAATGGGAACTACTTTATATTATTATATCACTATTGCCGGGTTGTTCTTAATTGAATTAGGTACGATTCTATAGATTTGTCTTTTGCAAAATGCTTCTTTCCAATGACCGGCTTTAGAGCTATCGGTTCATTTGAAAACATTGCGTTATCATATTAAATAATATTTTAATGATAATAAAATATATATATATATATATATATATATATATATATATATATATATATATATATATATATATATATATATATATATCACTTAAGTGTCAGTTGTTAGCACTTACGAAGGTTTTCTTATCATGTGTTATATATTACACTTTTATTATTTTTGTACCCAAAATGCTTTCAAAAAGTAAATTAATTAAGGAACTCAACCGTCATTCTCGCAGGCCAAAGCTTAGCTATAACGAAAAGGCTTTAGAGAATCTTCTGAAGGAAGATAGATAGATTATACCATATAAGACGTGGATTTATTAAGACTACAACCGACGAAATACTAGGATTCCCCAGGAGAGTAGTTCTTTTAAACAAGTAGTATATTTTTGATATATCTTTTACATTTTTTGAATTATAAAATTCATAGTTACACAAGTTACGATCAAGCTATTGCTTTTTTTTGTTCAAAGTATAAAATATGTAAATGGTTAAATAAATTATAGATGCTGTTCCAGTATCATATCAACTGTTGATGAGTTAGGTATAAATGTTAATGCGCTGTGCCTTGCGTGTTTAAAATTATTTTTTTAACTTTAGTCCCAGCGAGGAACAGCATCTATAATGTTGTGAAAAAAAACAAGTATGAATGATTAAAAATAAAATTTGCATTTTCGTGACTATACCGACGGTGTAGTACAAAATTGCAACAAATGTACAAGACGTGTTGTAGAGAAGACGACAAAAAAATGCTTTGAGTTATGTGTGAATTTCGTTCAACCAAATTAATATTGATTAGTTGGCTGAATGGATGATATTTGCAGTATACGCAAATCAAGGTGTTGGATGCAAAGAATGCTAAAGATGGATTTGGCAGTCCTGAAAATGCAGCACTACATTCTGACAGCGTCTAATTTTTCTTGTTTTCTTTGAAAAACGTCCGCGTACATTTGCAAAATAATTTTTCTTAAAAAAGTTAAGTTAAGACTGAAACAAAGCCGAAAAAGTTAAATTTTAATTTATTTATGAAGATCACTGGTTCAACCCCTGGCTGGGACTTAAGTTAAAAATAAAAAATATTAATTGTAACAAATTGATTCTCGCAAAAAAAAAACGGAGAAAAAATAATGCGCGGAAAGCAGGGATAAGCTGATGTAACAAACGAATAAAATATTTAATAAAAAATTGTTATAGCAAATTTTATTTTGAAATCTCTCGTGGGTATCTTTAAGGGCTCAGGCTACATGAACGATATAATCGTCTAACAATATTAATATTCTTTCTCTATTTGGCTTAAAATATAAAAACTGTCAAACATTTGCAATAGTATAAGCGAACTCTCTTCTACCCTAAGACATCTATTAGAGCTTATATATGGAAAATTTGCATTTCGCTTGTTCTCTAATTGGTCAAACAATGCAATATTTTGAAGTCAAACATTCCCGAAAATGTTTCGAATGTGATGTCTTTCTTTAAGTTAGCTGCTTAATTAGAAAAAAAAGTATTCAACTGATGAGCTTTGAAGTTGATGTGAGAACTACAACTTATCGATCCAGAATTATAATATTCTATTTATTTAAAAATAATAACAATCCTTCTTTTTTAACCGACTTCAAAAAAAAAAAAAAAAAAAAAAGAAGGTGGTTATCAATTCGACTGAACGCTAAATTTTTTTATGTTTATGCCTGCAGAATCAGTCACTTCTGAACAGATTTTGAAATTTTTTTTTTTTTTTGTAATTTGAGAGATTATGATTACATATTGATCCTGTTTTAAGAACAGTGTATTTTGAACCGTAAAGCGCACTTCTTTAAAATTAAAAAAAATATATATTACTATAGCTCCCAATAGCAAAAAGTAATACAAAAATAAATCTAAAACTTAAAGGTTGTTACCATAGGGGACCTAAACATATAAACATTTAATATCATTAAATAAAAGGTGTCCTCATAGTATATGTAATTTTACGTATGTTGCCAAAATTTTGAACTGTTATAGCCAGATAATTGAAATTTAAAAAGAACCTGTATTGCTAAGTCCGCTTTAACAGGTATAAAATTTAAATTTAGAAATTAAATGGTGTTTCCATATTTGAAATAAACTTACTTTTATGGTCGTATCGTTTGAACCGGTAAATACAAACACATAATTAAACAGAATGTCCACTATTTTGGTATATTAAGAAGTATAAATATATAAAGTTATAAATTATAGCGCGACAGTAGTTGCTGTTACCTTATGGATATCACTAAACTGTTGAATAGTTGTAGACCGTTGATTGAAATTTGCACAGAACCTTTATTGCTAAGTATCCATTTAATCGGATTTTAATTTTATTCGAGTAAACCACTAACTGCTTTTGGGATTTTTATCTTGGTCGATTATCCGATTATCAAAAAATTTGAATTTTATACCCAATAAGAACTGACAATCATGCCAAAATGACTTAGGATGTATTTTATTAATAACAAAACTTTAACAAAAACAAAAATTATGCATATTATGTCTTATTAAAACAATGAAGCACACTAAATAAGATCTTCTCTTATTTTATTTTTCATCATGTCTGATCATTTTGATATGTGTTTGTGAATCCCGACTTTGAAAAAACTCTTTCACTTAAATTGGATGATCCACTTACACATTATAAAAACGCTTGAAAATAACTAAGTAATTAAAAACATGTAAAATATTTCTTATTTTTTCTGTTTGATTACTTCGAATATTATTTTCAATTATTCCTTGTAGTTGGTCTATTGTTTTTTATATATTTACTATTTAGTAGTCATACCGTACAATTTTTAGGTCTTACATATTATTTCCAAAGCCGCAACAATATTTTTTGCTAGTAAGCATTCATTTACCTTTTTACATTTGGAGGAATAATTTTGAAAATTTCTAATTTCTCTTTCGTTTTTGTTTTCGCTAGTAAAGTTAATGAACAGACCTATAAATCGATAGCAATTTCTTTTGTTTCAGCTCTAGAAATGTATTATAAAATGTGACCATTATTAGGAAAGGTCGCCAATTTAAGGTATAGAATTAACGTATTAAGTAATTTGTCTCTTCTCTCAGCTATACTAGACTTTTAAAAAACAGTTAAATGTTTTGAAAAGGAGTAATTTGTCTTTTCTTACTTGTTGAAAAAAAAATTATTATGCCTTTGAAATCAATTAAGAATATTTGCTTAGCTCTTTAACTGCCACAACGAGCGGTCGCAGAGCACTACTTCTTGCTGACAATGCGTTTATTTCGATTTCTGTAAAAGCTGATATTCCAAAATATGATAGCGCATGATTTACCTATTTATTAATTATTCTTAAGCGAACAAGCAAAAAGTTAAAAGCCAAACGTTATATAAATTTTAGTCGATTAACCGACATAATTTTTTCGAGTTATTTTTTAATCGATATTTGCAATTTTTCTTACTGGAACAGTTAATCGACTTAAAATTAATAGACCGATGGTTGATGAAGTGGATAATCTATTATACACACAGTTTTTACTTACTTTTATATAAGAGCACGTAGCACAGGTAACAACAAAGAACTTTAAATGCGGAAAGTAAATCTGGAATTAAAGTTCTCTTGAGTTTCATATTAGTTGTCTGAAAATAAAAACGTTTTAAAAATATTATGTTTTGTACATACCTGGTTAAACTTCCTAAAGCAAAGAAATACAGAAATAAATTAAAAAAATATTTCATGCACACTCTTATCTCTTTTAGTTGAGCATTAATGAATTCTAAGTATTTTTTTACTTATCAAAGCAACTTATATCCTACCTGCAGTAACTTTTGGAGCTTTAAAAATAAAAACAGATTAATATTGACTGATTGTGGATAATTCTCGTATTCTTATTAATCAAATTAGTAGTTTAAATTCAAAGAATGCTTATAACATAACGATCCATAACGATTATTTTGCGCTAAATTTTTTCACCTTTCCCTTTTTCTTCGCAAACATCCGCAAAAATTTATAAATATCTAGCTTATTTAACTAGTGTTACCTGGGTTTAATTTTATGAACTTTCTAGGCACTTTATAATTTATTATAATTTATTATCAAATAAGTTTTTAACATAGGCGCCTACGTGTTTGTTGTTATTTTTTTAAATCGACGAAATCACATATTGTCATGAAATATCATAACTCACCACCTTTAGGTAAATCATCTAATAGAATTCGGTTTGACCGTTCGAGAGCCGACATCCTAGTACAGCTATTGAATCCGGAGACGTGAAAAGCATAAACTAGATTGTGGGTTAATTAATTGCAAATAACAAACATACTAAAATTAGCAAAATTACTTTATTTACGTTATTATTTAATACGAGATATATAAATAAGACCAAATATTTGAAATAGAGCTGATTGATCAAATAACTGATTATCTGCTGTGATCATCATTTACAGGCTTTAAAAATAAAGCAAATACTCGTAGTATATCTTTTAAATTTTACACTCAGAATAATAACTTAATAACTGCCAGATTAAAATGAAAAATGTACAAAAATAAATAGTAACACTACATTTACTAAGCGATTAAACAAATTATATTTAGATAAGACTGACCAAGAAACCGCTTACTTACTTTGACCATCATTTACAGGTTTGCGCAGCTGATTATTGAAAGTAGCTTTTAAGAACAACAACTACGTACTTAAGTACGTTTTCGGTGAAATATGTTTGAAAATGAAATAATGCAAATACGAAAAAAATAATTCTTTCTAATTATTTTCATAGTATAATAACTTATTAATTGCCAGATTAAAGTAGAAATAAAATATACAACTTTTATTTGCAAGTCCTTTTCATAGAACAATAACTCCTTCAACTGTTTTCTTTTTTGTTTTATTTGTTGTTGCCAAAACTACTCAAATTTAAAATGCTTATTATTTTTAGCAGGATACATTTAATTTGGGCACAAAAATAGTATTGTTTTAAAAAACCACGGTTTAGTAAATTGAGACTACAATTTGAAATTCCAAGGGTCATCAATACGAGAGATAAATAAATTGCAAACAGAGAAAGAGTTTTTAGACATGTTCAGCCGCTTTTGAACTAAAGATATAGAGCATTTCAGTAACATTAAAATAGCGAGCAGCAAACATATAAATCGAAATAAATTTTTTTCGTTCGAAAAAAGTGAACGTACGTGTCAGTTTACGGTTAGATAAGTATGTTTGGAAAAATACACGTATTGCTCTAAATCAAGAGAAAAAACACATGGATAACTGGTGTGAGTCTTGTTTAACACTATCCCTGTTAGTGTGCGAACATACGTTCATGTTTATAAAACTCACTTATGTTTGCATATGTGAGCATTATATTTGCATATTTCCTTTTTTGCAATTGCATGAACAAATATTTTCTTTATTGAGGAGCCTTTGTCTTTTAATGTACTTACATGTGGTGCCAGCAGTCTTGAGAATGATTTGAAGTTTAGCACTTTCGCATCAATAAACGCTTGGTTATGATATACATAGAAAAAAACTTTAAAATTATATTATTCTCGAAAAAACATGAAAAAGAAACTTGTTAACTTGAAAAAAATAAAAATAACCAATATAATCAAATTTTAAATCATAATCCACCCATTTTTTTTTTTTTTTTTTTTGTAATTATAACTAATATTTACATATATGTGTGTATATTGAAATACAAAATTTGATAAATTGAAAAATTGTGATTTTACAAATATCTATAATGATTTTACACAAAACTATGTCTATAAAGTCATTACATTACTGCCTGCATCTTATAGGTTTCAAGAGTCTGGGAAATATTGTCTATCTGCAACTTACACCAAAAAAATTTATTTAATGTGGACTTCATCTTGCCAAAATAGTTTGTTTAATATATCATATTTTCAATGTACACAACTTTAGGTAGATAGAAGCGAAGAACGGAGATAAAGATAAAGCGATCCATAAAATGCAGCACTACGTTCTGCTAGTATCTAATTTTTCTTGTTTCTTTGAACAACATTCGCATAAATTTGTATATAGTTTTTCTTTCTAAAAATTCTTAGAAAATTTAAGCTAATACTAATTGAGAAAAAATTCAAAAATACGCAACGCGCAGCGCATGTACATTCATACTTAACTCAACAAAAGTTAATATGATACTGACACAGCATCTATAATCTTGTGAGAAAACAAGTATGAATGATTAAAAAAAATGCATTTCGTGGCCATACCGAAGGTAATTACAAAGCAAAAACAAATGTACAAGAGTAGTTGCGGAGATAACAATGAAGAAATACTTTAAGTTGTGAGTGGACTTCGCTTAACCAAATTATTTGGTTGAATAGATAATGTGAAAATTTATTGTTCGGAATCTTTTTTATTATAATTTACTTTAATCATGATATTCTCATGGAATATTTATTATTTTTTTTTTTCAACTATTGTTATTTATTGAAACTTCAATCATTGAATTTACAATAAGTAATCAAATTTTAAAATTAAAGTGCTGCCACTGATTCTAGCCAATGCTGGCAGAAGTGAAGGTGTTCACTTATTATCTAGTAAGAGCGCAGACATTTCTCCTCTTCAAAGGCGTATAGCCCCTATCATTGAGAATGTTACGGGCCAACGGATTTTCGTGCGTTACCAATCTATTTAGGTATTTCGTAGTATACGTCTTTAACTCCGACTTCACCACAGGAACGTTCAAGTCCTTATGTATATTGGAATTTTTGACAAACCAAGGAGCAGCGGTGATTGTCCTCAAGATTTGTTTTGGCGTCTTTGTATCCTCTTTATGTTAGAAGCCGAGGCAGTGTCCCATATTTGGATACCGTAGTACCATATGGGTTTCAAGATAGAATTATATAACAGGAGTTTGCAATCCAAACTAAGAATTCAGTTTCAGTACAGCTGCGCTGCTTTCAATTTCATATGAGTCAACTTTGCATCTATGTGGTTCTTCCAGGTGAGACGTCTATCGAGGTGGATTCTCAGGTATTTTACATTTGAGTGCTAGGGTATTACGTGATTATTGATGGTAATAGGAGGGCATGTGTCCTTACGTAGAGTAAAAGTTATATGTACACACTTTTGTTCATTCACTTTTATGCGCCAATTCTCTAAATGTAACACGTGACTTTGTAGGCGTCGAGATGCTTCCACAGGATTTTCGTGGATGCTCAAAAAGGCCGTATCGTCAGCAAATTAGAGGTATGTACGCTACTATCAGTTGGCATATCAGAGGTGAACAATAAATACAAGAGCGGTCCCAAAACGCTGCCTTGCGGAACTCCGGCATCTATTGGCCGGAGTCACATTGCTTATTTTTAAAAATTGTTTACAATTTTTATATTTTCATTAAATCTTTCAAATACGTATGAATGGTTTCCAAAGGAAACCTTATGTAGAAAAATGAAATAAAAAATAAAAATAGCTACTAAATGTTTTCTGTGTTTTTTGTATGAGTTTTTTTTTTAGGTAAAATCCACTGATGAGCTATATGAGCAGTAGTGAAATGGCCATATGGATATGCTTTCCCCGCAGTAATACATTTCATTTTGTAGCTTTAAATAATAAATATTTCATGAGAATATCATAAAAAGTTTATATTTGTATGAATCAAGCAGGACTAAAGTAAATTATTAAATAGATAATGTTTACAATGTACATAACTTAAGGAACGTAGATATATGCGAAGAATGCTGATGAAAGATTTAGCGATCTACAAAATGATGCATCATATTCTGCTAGTGTCTAATTTATCTTGCGATCTTTGGAAAACGTCCGCATAGAGTTCTTAATAATTTTTCTTTCTAAAAAAATAAATTACAAAATGAAACTAAGCCTGAAAAAGTAAATTTTAGTTCATGTGAAAAATTTAAAACTCATATTGAATTGCTAGATTACAGATAATTTATTTATAGTTGCACAGCTTAAAAAAAAAATAAAATTATTTAAATGTTTTTTTGCAGAATAAATTATTTTGATGGTAGGAACAAAATAAAGTGAAAAGCGTAACCATAACAGTATAATTGACATTGCAACAAGATAAATACGAATAAATCATTTTTTTTTGTCCAGCGAATAGCGTTTTTAAATTTAGAATAAAAAACTATTCGAATGATTTCTGTTGAAAATTCGGATAAATATTTAATAATATGATGTATAAAGTACTTGTGTTAGCCTGGTTATATAAGACTATAATATGCATCTGTGTTTAATTTAAAAAAATCGATTTTAAATATATAGTTTTTATCTTAGATATAAGGTAAATTACTTTGCACATTTTAAACTTTAAAGCTAATTAAATAAATTGTTATTCTTTATTTGTCTAAGTATTAAAATAAAATTAAAATTATATTCGCTTGCTTGAACATTAAAATCAAGTTGAGTTTTGTTAAAAAAAAGGGCAAAGAGATATGAAAAGTTTGTCCTACCCACAAAATTCTTACGCAATAAGAACTCAGAAAGACAGACAGACAGGCCAGAAGTCCAAGAATAAGTATTTTGTGTTTAATATCGACACTAAAATTAAAAGTATTTCATGTACAGAAATGAACTCGTTACTGGTTTATTATATCTATAGATCGAGCCGAGTAAATACTTGATAAAAAATAAAAGATAAAAAAGATACTAATTTATTAGCGCATCATGTAATTGATTTTTATCAGAACAGGTAAAACAAATATTAGCAACAATAAGGGCATACGGCTAAGGACTAAGCCTGACAATATTGTAAAGTTTTTAATATACATGTAAAGGATATGATATTGATTTATTAAGATTTTAATATTTGTTTACTTACCACTCCTGCTGATGTAATGCGAGTGTCGAAGTGCCCTTTTTTGCATTTGAGAACTAAAATCCTTTGTGTTAATTTTTCGCTTAATTCCGTTTTCATTTAATTTTACTTCGTCTTATATACTAACTTTTTTCCTGAAGTATTAAATATGTCATCATAATCCCACGAAATCAATTTTGTTCAATATATTATATCATAGTAACTCCACTCCGTGAAATTTGCTGACAATTGGCAAAATAACTTATTTAGTCAAGGTCTTTAACTAAATTTAATTCCTTGGTTCTTTAAATTCGTTTTGTTTACTGTAAATTTAAGATATTTCGATTGAAGTGAATACTGTTATTTGCATAAATATAGCATATACAGTGATGTACTTATTTATAGTACATACACTAAAATATATATGAAAACTTAAAAACTTTATACAAAGAAGTCAAATAAATATGTATGATTAATGTTTCTTCCCAACAGTTTTTATTTAGCTCGTTAGACTCCATATATGTGATATGTAGGTTGGCTGGCTAACTAAGTTTTTCCCGAAAATTGACAGAAATTTTACCCGATTTACCATATCTAAATTCAATTGAAGTCGGCATAGAAATTTAAAAATTTAAGTCAGCGTACTAGCTCTCAAAATTAGATAATTGCACTGAATTTGCAAACTATTTGCATTAGTTTTTTAAATCTGAATAAATATCTCTAATGCAAAAATATTAAAATAATAGCTTTACTAGAATTTACATTTCAAATATTAGTTGTGCTATATCTACTGTAAAATTAAAATTGTACGAAGTAGGGCCCTTGTACATGAGATCATACATAAATGTACAAATTGAAATTGAATGTTGAGTTTTATTGTTCTGTTTAAAAGCGAGTTAATTTAAAAATGATAGAAAGAGTATTAGGAAATATGAACCCTTACACAAACAAAAACTTATGCAAACTTGCACAAAACAGATATAAAGCATAACAAAAAGTGGACAAGCAATAAACTAGTTTCACTGGTTGTATTTTTGAAACTGTTTATCACGGATAATCTTGCCTCTAGTATGTCCTTGTAAAACTAAAAAGAGTATTTTAAAAAGCTGCTATAAAATATGTTTAAAATACAGATTGTTTTTAGTAAAAAAAAAAACAATAAAACCAATTTTGATTATAAATATTCGCATTTTCACAATTAGGCCAGAAATATATAGAGCAGCCCTCGTATATGTTAGGAATTTTTAAATTACTTAGTTTTTTGAGAAAATTATCAAAACATAGTTATGAACCAGTTTTCGATTAATACTTACAACTTGCTGTCTTGCAAAAAAAAAACAACTGATTTCGGACATCGAAAATAAACCACTTTTTTAAAGGTGCTGCAAAATGTGACCATATGGAATTAGCACAACAAAACTGTCTCCAAAGAAAATGCCTGAATATGAAACAGTTTGTGCCGTTCATTCATTCTTGGTTATTTTGGCGACCTTGCAATTCTGCAATAAATTTTATCTCTGGCTGCAGAAAAGAAAGAAATATAAATGAAAAACAATTAAGATTATATACCAGTAAATCGGAAGATGTGGGCGAGCCATATATTCATTATTTATATATATATTTTTTTTTTTTATTGGAGTTACTTTATAAATGATATGAAAAAATTAGAGGTAGGCGTGGTGTTTTGCCCACTGCCTCGAAGAACATTGACCGATCTTGCGGAGTTCCATAAGCACCTCTTTTGAAACTTTATCTGATCGATTGGCGTATTTAAATTTTCTCTAGCTGATCTAGTGCCTCGGCAAACTTGATTGCATTACTAACATAGACGGACAGATTTTAGAATATATATGGTTTATGGGGTCGGAAATAGAATCTGTAGATATTACAAACTTAGTTATTGAATATTTTAACATTTCTCTATTCCTTAAGATAGGAAAAGGGTAAATAGCCGATTGCTAAATAACTTGATCATAAACTCTTATTTATTTAGCTTTTGAAATAATAATTCTTACAGATTATATAAATCAATAAAAACAGCTATTAATTTCAAAATATTACTTATTTAGACTCAATAAAGTGCGACGTTTCATGAAAAAATCATTTACAAAAAAGTCATAACATCAATATGGTGTATTAATTGTGGAAATACTGAATGAACGCAGATATTAATAACGTGCTGGATGATGTTACTGATAATAAAAATGTCACCAAATGTTGCCTTTTATTAAGTTTAGCATAAGCATCACATTTATCACTTCTTTAAGACGGTAGCTTCATAAACGCACCTGTAGCTCTTTAGGCAAAAAGAGTAATTGGATGTCAGCGTTTTCTTAGAAAATAAAAATCACATTTACCGTTACGCTACAAAAAAAGCACAAATTAAGCGTGATAGGTAGAATAGGAGATGTTAGTGGAAGGCACTATGTCAAACGAATAAGCAGAGTAAATGGTTGTATTCTCCTGCCCTACAACTTAATGGAAATATTCTTGCGTAGCATTCTTTTGTTGCTAAAATTAGCTAATTTGCCGTTATTTTCCGTTAATTTCTATTTTATTTCCGACTGGCTGAATCTTTGGGAGCTGAATGTTCGTTTACATTTCTTTTATTCTGCTCGATATAAAATGTTTATTAGAAAAATTCTCGAGCAATTATTCAATATTAACTATACAAATTAATCCATAACTTCTTAACAATTTTAATCTAATTTTATCTCAGTTACTAAAGTGAGTGCGAAAGTAATGAAAAATTTTAGTCTTGTATATGTTGCTTAGAATTCTTCGGGTAGTGCCTTTTTAAATGGTGATAAGAAAAATACCTTAATAAAGCACTATTTATTGTGCGATTCTTGTAAAAATTATTGTCAAGACACAAATATATTGTTCAAAGTCTTTCGTGCGGTTTACATTCCCAAAAGAAAAATTCGGATAATTAATCAACTGAATTTTTTAATTTTACAAGTTATTATCAATTGGAAAAAAACTATTGGCTTTTTCCAAATATGTTGATTTAAAAGTCAATCAACTTTATGTTACAATATCAAGGGTGTCAAGACTTGATAGTTTTAACTTTTCAGCAACATTTTTTAGCAATTTGTACTTATGCTCCAGTTATGTTTGGAACTTTTTCATATCCCTGCAGCAATGTGGTAGTATAGCTAAGGGTAAGTGTAACAAATAACACAGGCTAAAATATTACTAAGAGAACAATTTCTATTGCAATGGCCTTTGGGTTTTTAACCACGTACTATACACACAAAAAGGTTTGGTTATTGTTTGGCCTTTTGTTGTAGGAAAATTCTAATTACAGAACAATTTTCTATTGCTTGCATTAAAAAAAAAAAACAATTTTAAATTGAAATATCCTCTTTTGTCAATTACTATTTTCCATTTAACTGAATGGAATTCTGAAAGAGATAGGAAAGGTAATGACCGTAACAAATTGCAAATTCAGGAAAGTTAGAAATGTTAAGATAATTTGAAGGAAACTATTTTACTTTCAAAAAACGAAAGAATAGTGTTATGTAGGCTTGTGTTATGTAAAAGTACATCAGCAAATTTTTCATACTAATAATTGATAATTTTGAATTGAAAAAAAAAAAAAACATTATTAAAGAGAGATGCCATGTAGATGTTTTTTACCTTTAACGTATTTATTGGGTGTCCTTAAGCTCAACCTTACGAAAAAAATTATTCTTATACTACGCTTCCTTTGTGATGTTTATATCAGTTTAATTTGAATATCTGTCGTCAGTTTAAATTTTTAATTTATTGATCAATTGTTTTTAGCTTATTTTCAAATTTGATGCAATTAAGCGCAGTTAACATGTTGGCGGCTTAATTGTTCTTACCCTCACAACAATGAAGCAGAAACATGCATTACGGTGTAAGTTTTTAAAGTCTCATGAACAGTGTTTTTATTTATTTATTTTTGTTGTTAATATAATAATTTGTTTTTATTAAATTTCGGTTTTTTTAAAGTACTCCAAATTTAATAAATTTCAAAAACCTCTTAAATTGTTTTTTAAATAATTATATTTCGACCAACTTTGTTGGTCATCTTCAGGGAAATTATACCTAAGACAAAAAATTATAAATGTAATGAAAACAATTTATAAAATCATTAGCAAACAAATTATAATTATTTAAATCTATTTATCGGTGTCATCTGTTGTATATTATTTGAAGTTTTGTCACTGACTGTCTTTTGTTTTCACTTTTTAATTTTTGATGGTATATCAATATACATGAGCACACTTGTCCGTACCTGTTGCATTACTTTCTGTGAGTCAACGGGAAGTAGCTGGTTTCTTCTGTGAAACCAGCGACAATTGACGCCTGAAAGACAAACATTATTCGTGTTATAACTGAAATATGGCCAGCAATGACCCAAAAAGTTGAAAAAATTTATTCGCCACGAATGAGCATTGTTAATAACAGCCGCGAAATTAATATGCCCACGATCAATAATTTTTAATCAAACAATTTTTTTATTAAAATTAATTTTTTTCTGTTATTTTTCACAATTTAAAATTCTTTCGGACTTTAAAAACAGCAAATGCTCCAATTCTTTAGTTCCTATCTTATTTTAGTTGCTTCGCATCTGCAGCGATAATCTCAATATCTGTCGGAATTAAATAAGCATTTTTTTGAGTCTGTCTTCTTTAAACAAATCTTATAAATTAATACAATATTATTTCTGTGGGAAAATTAAATATCATGTTTGTATTTCGCGAGTGCATTAAGTAGGACCGTTCTAAAAGATCTTTTGACATGATCGTATTAGTAGCAAAATTTAAATGGGCAAAGTATAATCTCAAGCTGGAGTTTCAGCTGTTATCGGGTCACGATATGTAATTTGTATTAAACTTTAAAAGGCTGAGGGTAGCCTAGCTTTGCAAATTAAAAAATAAAAACTAAAAATATCATAAACATAAAAATTAAGTGTAAAAAAGGAAGCTAATGGCCTCTTTAACGATTTCGAACGAATGAATTTTTCACATTCTAAGCAACATAAGTCTGAGTTGCTTTGTACTTTTTCTTTTAAAAATCATTAAAGAATGTATGTAAAAAAGTTTACTTAAAAATCATATTTTTTAATCTTCTCTTATAAAACCGTAAATACAAAACTTTCACTTTGTAATTAAATATATTATTTTTAAAAAAAGATTGAAATAGATGATTGCTTATATTACCAAATGGATACTTTGTTTATTTTTAAATTTTATTACGAAAGAAAAATGTGGAAAACGTGTATCACTTAACAACAAATATTTGTAAATTACAAATTTTTACACATTAAATATTTGTTTCCAATTATAACAATGTGGGGATTAATATAAAATTTAACTTGAAAATTCTTTAATTGTAATTAATAAAGCTCTTTTAATATTGCTATTAAAATTTTTATTCAAAAATTCTGCAATACATTACTTTGTAGCTTCATTCGCCACTCAATGCATTACTTAGTACCTGTTCAATAAAAACTTCCTTACAATAAATGCTATAACTCATTATTTTCTTTTAAAAGATAATAAATTTAGTTTATAAATGGAAAATTATGTTTTCCGTTGTGCTAGTTAACTTTTGTGAATGTAAGGTACTAAACTATAATAATATTTCCAGTTCAACGTTAAATTTCTTGCAAATAAAGTGTTTTTTGTATAAGATGTAAGCAAACTTCTTTAAACATACGGGTGGATTATGCTATTGTTACTGTAATGAATAATTAAAAGTGTTAATACATTTCAATTCAGTATTGATGAAAATCGTTACTCAAAAAAGGAATAGGAGCCGTAAGCTCCTATCGCATCTTTTTTCTAAAATTAAAAAGAAAATTATAAGTACTAAAAATTATAAGTACTAAAAGAATGGCTCATTTTTTGGGTTATGATTATTTAATTTGTATAGGATTCTTTTAGCAACATCCAGAGCAAAAATAATTAGTTCTTTCAGTCAAATTGTAAGCAGTTGCGACAACGATTTTTCATTACTAATTAGCTTCTTAGTAAGTAAAGTTTTTGCTGGATTATGACGTCCTGGGCAGTAGTGTATTTTCTAACTATAACTGAATTTATCTACAGTTTTTTGCATATCTTTTCCCACCTTAATTGGCTCTGACAGTAATCTGTTTAAAAAATATTTTTGTTATGCTGTAGAAAACCTATGCATTTCAACTGTATTGTTTACCCGGTAAAGATTGTTAAAAACATTTTGGCTTTGAAATCATAAAAAGAAAAGACAGTTTTATAAAATAAAATGACGTCAAAAATAATATTGTTTTATATTAAAAAACTTTATTTTAAGGGATGTTTTTTGTAACATTGTAGTTAGCGTTAATTAATGCTAACTAGCAGTGTGTTATTTTTCAAGTCGATTACGGAATTGCTTGTAAGATATTATTATAAATTAAATATGTATACGGTGTACATATTTTAGGTTTTAAAATTTTCTTAAAATTAATAAAAATAAAAACTCTAACAAAAGTTATTTAGTAATTTATTTATTATAATTTTAATTATGATAGATTTTTTAAAAAAAAATAAAAAAAATGTCAACTTTAGCCTTATTTCTTGTCGCACACTGTTTGCTATTCTATACATTCGTTTAGTTGTTTTAACCGACTTTAGCTATTTATACTAACTTAAAAAAAGGAGATTATTAATTCCTATGAATATTAATTATTATGAAGGAGATTATTAAATCCTATGAATAAATTATTATGCTTGTGCCCGCAGAACTCAGTTATTTCTGAACCGATTTTGAAATGTGCTTCTTTATTTGAATGGTGATGCTTGCATATCGGTCGCATTTTAAAAACAATTCGTGCCTGCTTTTTACGTTCATTATGGTCATCACTTTTAAATTAAAAAACTGCGTATCACTATAGCTCTGAATAACAAACGTAATACAAAATTAAATTTAAAAATTCATTTAAATTCCCATTGGTGACGTAAATTAAGTTATCTTTTAAACCGTTATAGACAAATGCTTGATAATTGGACAGATTGTTGATTACTATTACCCTTATAATAATATGCTAAAATGGCTAAGATTATGAAATAAAGAGGTTACCCAATAGTTTTTTTTTTTAATTTGGTGTATATGGACACACTTTTGAACAACTGTAGATACAAAGTTAGGTCCGATTTAACGGCAATTATAAAATGTGGATGTGGAAGTTAAAAGGTAAGCTTATAATTGAAGTAATTTGGGGTATGTGGCCAAACTTTTGAACCGATATAAATAGACAGATGAAATTAAAAAAAACCTGTTTTGGTAAATCCGCTATAAGAACAAGTTAAAAATCCAAAAATTATAATATGTCCCAATAGGTGATATAATTTGATGCGTGGGCCATCAAATTACAGCGAAGTCTGTTCTGAAATAGTTTTTTTGTAATAGCTGTTATTATTATCATAAACAATTCTTAAGACAAAGACAACAAGCGTTGTAAATTGACGATAAAAAATACCTGCAATTTTTTTTTGTGTTTGCAAAACTTTTAACTGTAGCTTAGACAAATGGAAAAAATGCAGGTAAATACAAAATAACTAAACTTTTCGAATAGCTAAGTTCACCATTAAAAATGAAACAAATATGAATAACACAAAATAATCAAACTTGTAGTATTTGCATAATAACATTTATTTCTACAGTTCCGCACTATTTTCAGTAACACTTTTTTTGTTTATTTGTTATTTGTAATTTTTGTTTTATTTTTATTATATTTTTTTATTATTTCTGTGAACATCACCGCAATTGAAAAAAAAAACAATTATAACAATTTATCATGATACTTTTTATTATAAATAAATTTTGTTACAAAAAAAATAATAATAATAATAATAAAGTTAAAGGATTATCAAATTATCGCTTGCTGCTCTTACCGTCTAAGCAGTTGTCACTTTTTAAAGCCACTGCAAAATTTTTGGGGTCACTTTTAACGGTCTCATTTATTCGATTTCAAGTTGACATTATTACAGATTGTACTCTTATGCAAATATTTATGCTTCGATAACGTTTATATATATTGTGTTTCCAGTCTGTATTATCAACATCTTTAATGCAATAGCAATAATACACCGAACAAAAAGCAAACAGATGTGGCAATTGCTGTTACTTTGAATCGAGATTTCATGTACGATACATTCTTATGCATTTGAAAACACATGCTCTGGAATACACAGACGCGGAAACATTCGCTTATTTGATTTGTTTAGACATTTTAAAATACAATTTATGATCTCGTTTACTTTTTAAAGAGATAGTTTTCTTCTATTTTTTTTTTATTAATTTTTTTTAAACTTTTATATTAATTGGTTGATAACTTTTTTCTGTAATAAGAAACTATGTTATGCAATTTAGCCACTTATATTTGAGATGTGTTATATTTACATTTATATTTTCTCACTTTTAAAGATACATAGAATTATTATTTTTTGAAAGGCTTCATTCACACTTTACTGCCCCCTCTGCATTAATTTTGTTTGTACCCACTTAATGTAGGTCAGCATAATTTACTCAAATGCTTCTATGTGCATAGAAGTACAATTATATTAAAACACTGCTCAGATTTCTTTTTCAGCTTACTATTTAATGTGCACATATACAAACACAATTACTTTGAATACAATGCGTACATTATATTGTCTGCTTCCTTTTTGTTGAATATGTAAAGAAAATTGTATATTTCTTTTGCTACACAGGAAAAAAACCGTTCGAAAAAAAATGTTCGACCAAAAAGCAATTAAACCATCACCGTTCGCTTTCACACAACCGTCAAGTGTAACATTAGGTACTGAACTGCATATACAGGCTGTCATTCAGCTGGAGCAAAAAACAACTGTTAGCTACTTAAATACATACACATAGCGAGGCAGGGAATTACATTTATTTTATTATTTTACCCGCACCGGCATTCATTTGTTGTCTTTGTTATATTTGAAAAAGGCTCTTAAAACTAGCACTACTCCCTAGAAACGTATTCGTATTTTCTTTGCAGAAATAAATAAAGATGATAACTCTCTTATTAAAAGAGAAAGTTCTGCATAGAAAAGAGCAAATAAATTATTAATAAATTTAAAAGAGCTGCCACAATATTTTCCAGATACCTCAATTACTATTCCTATTTTAGAAACAAAAGTCTGAATATAATTCTTAAACCAAGTTTGAAAAAACCACTTGAGTAAAGTTTTTGGTTGCTTGCTGAGCTGGCAACTGTTTTTATTAGAGTAGTTGATAACCAGAGGCATAAGGAAAATTTTGGATATATAATCAGGTTCTAAGCTAATTTTGCACGGGCATTTGCAATTTAAATTTAAAACAAGTTTTTTAATTTTTAATAATAGTTAGATTATTGTTACCTGCGTTGCCTTGTTCTAGTTTTAGGGCCTTTCTGTATAACCTATTACAGCCTCTTTACTATAGGGATCCACCCCGGATACATAACAAATGAAATTTTTTAATCGGAGCGTAATTTGGGAGGTGACATATAAACAATCTCGGGGGTGCAATCTATCAAGAATGTGACCAATGTGATTGCGAGTGGGTTTTCATGATCAATAATAGTAATTTTCTTCATCCGAAGTTTTCTTTTAACACTGAATAAATACAGGTCTAAATACAGTGGTGGCATGTCGCAATATCCAAGAACTTAATATCCATAGACATTGTGTCGGAAGAGAAAATGACATAATGTTTGTCAACATAGAATCATAACCTCCGTAGGTATTATAGGTATTCTAAGTATTTTACATAAAAAGTCGCAACGTATGACGTCTATGCAGAAAATCGTTCAAAAGCGAACCCCCGCCGAACGCCGCCTATGCAGGTAATGTTTTGTTAGCAAAGCCCTTCTTATTTTAGTGCGAACATTATTACACTTTCTTAAAACGACACAATGTCCATGGAGATTATGACGTTTTTTAAAGCATCATAATGTAATGCCATTAGTTGAAGAGTGTCCGAATTTCATTTTTTTTCACGCTCGTCGATTTTGAAATTTTTTTGGTATTTTGTTGTCAGATATCTGAATATTATGAATCCGTAATATAAGGCTTATTTATTATTTGTTTGAACAGATACGCTCGAAGTTTATATATGTTCACGTGTTTAAAACCCCATGCAAATTTACTGCATATTCAATCTTTTGGTATAATCACAGCAAACCTATTATTTTATTTTGTTGTATATAAATAACAATTGTCATAGATGAGATTTCGATTAAAAAAGTTGGAAAAAAGTGCCATATAAAAAATTTCGTACAACAAAATATTAACAACATCAAAATTTCAATGTTCATCAACTTCAGTGGAGAGCATCCTTTTAGCGCTGTTCAACGAAAGACGTAAAAACAACTCAGCTGCTCCTTAAAAAAAAACAAAAATAAAACGGTAAAAACAAAAAAGTGACAAAGTAACAAAACATGAATTTTCGTTCATGCATGTTGTTGTTGCTATAATTATTTAATGTTAAAAACTATTAAATAATGTAATATAGGTACATACTAGTCAATAGCTGAAATTCAGAAGAGATTAAAGTTGAAACTGGGCATAAATGTGGACGCAGTAAAACAGCAAGACGGTTTTTCGAAAATCCGGACCAAACTGCAGACGTAATTGGCATTAAAAAAGAGTTAATAGTTAAAGATATAAAATTATTTTGGCCGCAATAAATTTTAATGCATATTTATTGCATGGATACTACCAAGTGTTTGTTACTCTCTATGGATGGTACTACATGCTTGTACCTGTACATAACATTTTGGTGCAAAATTAAAGCAGAAGCTATTCTGCCAATAAATGTGTCTCTATCTAAAGCCCCTTATTTAATGTTTTTATTTTTATTTTTTTACATTTTAAGCGAGAAACAAAGACTATAGAGCCAAGACCTCACATAATTCGCGAAGAATTGGAAGTCTGGCCATTAATAAAGACGTAATGCATTACTTTCTTTTTTTTTTTTGTTTTTGATTTCGTTCAAAGCTGCAAATCAAAAAAATTGGAATACGATAATGATCTTAAAAAATTATTAAAAAAACTATGCTCTAATTACTTATTAATGTGTTTTCTATTTGTTTTTTCTATTGGAAATGGGCGTCAAAGTTGGCAAATCAGGTATATATTTTTAGGAGCTAATTCGACAATTATAATATTTATTATTTGTACAAATTGAGTCAAGGGAGCTATGCCAGCTTTTCAATACATCTGTATGGGAAGTGAGCGTACAAGTGGACGAATATTTTTCAAAATTATAGCAAATGATTCTGATCATTTTAAATTGCTATGCGTTAAAAAACAATGCCTTAGGTCAAAATTTGAATTTTACTTTATATGGGAGGTGGGCGTAATAGTCGGAGGAAATTTTGATTTTTCATTTTTTCTTGATTCAAACAAAAATGCCTATATACCAAGTTTCGTTGACCTTCGACAATTTCTTCTTTTTTTTGCCGCTCGATCTATGAACTTCAACCAGTGTACGTCATAGTAACCGTTATATTTTCTGACTGCACGTAAAAAGTCTTTATTTAAAAAATGCGTGTCTGTTCTCTCCTTCCTACTTTTTTTATATAAATATCTGTTTAAAATTGCATTGAAAATTAAATTAATTTTGTAAGTAGAAGCAGTAACGTAAAACTACGGCACAGTGCTTAGATAGTTAAAAAGTGTATACTTAAGCAAATGTGCTTTCTACTAAATTAATATTGGATCACAGAAGCAGAACTGGAATTTTTGTAAATTAATATATATAATACCGGTTAGTTCCGTAATAAAATTTAAAAAAATATCTGATATTAAGTTTTTTTTTCGATCAGCATACTTAGTCTTTCAACACAGTTGTTTTCTATTTGATCGTTTATTTAATATATTTATGATTTTAAATTTAAAGGGCCCCTTTCAAATAACCACAAAAATGGTGTATAAGTAGCCATGATGTTAATATACAAATACATTTTAAGAGATGAATTCAAGTACTTGAAATACAACACAAGAGAATAGTACGAGAATATTGCGTATTCTCGTGAAAACGAGAACACTATTATTTTTAAAATGCGCTAATAATTAAAAAAATAATATATATAAATTATTATATTTTATAAAAATCATAGTTTTAGGTTGGGTTAAATTTGAATGATCGAAGAACAAACAATTAATAAGTAATCTGATTACCTTTTTTGCATTTGTCGCTTAAAAATTATCATTAATAATTAATTAAATTTCAAATAGGAAGAATAATTTTTTTGTTTTAATTTCATTAAGAAAAGCGAAAAATATTTTATGTGCTTGTTGTACTAGGTGACGTATACGTGTTTTTGTGCAGATATTTAAAATAGTTATACCTGTAAAATAATTTATTTGCCATCACGACATTAATAAAAAAAACATTTAAGAAACCTTTTATTACATCTGCATATAATGTTTTATTATTAATTAATTATTTTTTTTTTAATATTGGCAAAAGTTCATTTTTAATTGTAAATAAAAAGTAAGAATTTGATATGCATTTTCTAATTACTTAGCAAGGCTTACTAGCAGAGCTAATAATAATAATAATAATAATAATAATAATAATAATAATAATAATAATAATAATAATAATAATAATAATAAAGGTAAAGGATTTTAAACGGTTTGATCAAAAAAAATTATATTCAGCCGCACCAACTCGCGGCTTTGTTAAATGAAAAGCTTTAATATGAATTACCTTTTGATTAAATTTATTCACAATATAATTATGTATATAACAAATTGACTTTAATTATTATAATAAGAATTTTTAACCATCCGACACTCGTCAAACCTTAGCCAAGACTGCCCGTTCTCAGCCAACCTTGTTGGCTCGTCACATTTGATGATCACGTTGCACCAACATGCGCAGGTATGCAGACGCTGATCGTGCAAAATTATTTTCCCATTGTTTCAGCAAAAAGGCAATTTCGTAATTGGATCGGAAGCGTGTGCTGAAGTAAAAATATTAAAATAGCTTAGGTTGCAAAGTTATTCTTTAGGCGGCAGAAATGCCACTGTTGTTAACTCCTCCCTCCTTAAATGTCTGCGTCCCGCAGATCCGGGTGTCTATAGTTGGTAATTGAATATTAAGCTTTGGAAGATTTAATTTTCTTGTTTGCCGATACCAAAGCCATCCAATGCAAAAAGCCATTGAGACAATGATAATAACGTTAATTCCAACTGTACCATTGAGTCTTACTCCTAGCTGGTTCAATCGGTTTATATTGCTAAGGCTTACCTCATGAACATATTTGATGTCCAGCAGCATGTCATCATGTGTCACACTTGCTAGTTCTGGCGGTAAGGCTTGAACCCTCGTGATCGAGCTACTTGAGTAAGTATGATTCTTTATTACTACCGACTCGTTGGAAAGCTGCAGAAGATATGTGCCATTCAGAAACTCGGTTTTGCCATTTGCCTCAATGAAACCCTTGTGGTTTGTCACATAGATAATGTCGTCACTCAATAACTCAATGATTTCTTCTTGGGTACGTCTGTATTTACAACTTGCTGATCCGCCTTTGAGAACGCGGTTAAGGCAGTTACCCTCTTCCAATTTGGTTACAGATGCTCTTTTGCAGACTGTAGAATTACTTATTAAAAGGCATTCTCCTGTGATTCCATACGTCTCCGCTTCATTAACAAGCACCCGCTTAAACGGTAGATCTATCTGCTTCCCTTCAATAATAGTAGCTCTAGTTAGAAGCAAGTTATAAAAATTTCTTCCGAGCTTTGGTATGGACAAAATGTACAATAGTGATGAACCATTCGTGTAAATTGAGGGTGTTCCATACTCCACTGCTTCTATTGCATTACCATAAGGTAACGTTTCCAGCTTATCAATTACTCTATTGATCTCCGATTGGTCTAGCAGATTTGTGTTTACAATACCACTCTTGGCTAACTGACAGGCTCGGACAATTTCATTTATTTCATCCCTCAAAATGATGACCTCGTTGATGGTACTTTGTTCCATTAAGGTGTAGTCCTTACCGCTTGTTACACCGTTCACTTTGGTGACAATTTCGTTTATCTTCCTAACCACTTGGTTTGTGGCCCGCTGAAGCTCCTTGTTGATTTTGTATTGTTCGTTGTTATTCATGATAATAGTCTCCTGACTTCTTAGTATATTATTCCAATCTGTTGAATCAGGACTTCTTGCAACCCACTTCCAAGCCGATCCCATCCAATCGATTGATCTAGGTGTCCTTCTTTTCATATTTGTCAATTCGTCAAGGCGTTCTTGTACCTGCAGCATGTGGGTCAAAATGAATTCTCTGTTTCTGCTTGGCGGAAGATGCTTCTGAATAATAGATGATATGTTTGCAGCCATTCCCCTGTACTCTTCTAAGTTGATGACGTGTACTAATTTAAAGTTCCCATCGACTATCCATCCATTTCCAACCTTTACTGAAACCAGTGATGTTTTGTACTGGTAGATTTGTACACTAATTACAAAATAAATCAGGTTGAATGCGATTAAGGGAATAAACTTTAGATGCATGGTTAAATAATGTAATTTCTGAAAATAGTATAATGTAATTATATTGATAAAAATGAGACGATATTCTACAATGAAATGTTTAAATGACATATGATTAGGTTAAAGTTTTTAGTTTGCTTAAAAAGTATTCTTCCCCCTCTTTTTTATATATTTTTTCTTTTCTCTTTTTATTTCGTAGTATAAGTTAAGTGAGTGAAATGAAAAAGGCTCTACAATTATTTATAATTGTTTTTCTTTGGACTTTGCCCTTTTAGATTCTTTATGTGTTCTTTGTGAATCTTTCTTCCACTTCTTGTCAGCACAGTTACCCTATTATCTTTTTCAACTATTTCTTTTCTAAAAAGTGCTTTGTTTTTTCCCTGGATAGTTCTAATAGCTACGTAGATTCTATCACCCTTTCTATATTTTATAGGACTTTGCCTCCCACGATATTTCTCCCGCCATATTTCTTTTAAGCAAGTGTCTGAGGTCTGTATTAATCTTCTTCTGTACCGAGAGTAGGTTTTCATAGTTTGCTCCGATGTTTCTATTAAAAAATAAGTCACGAGGTCTTTTCTTTGTTGTTGAATGAATGGTATTATTGTACCTATCGACACAGATTTCAATTAACTCCTTTACTGATAGATTTGGGTATTCAACCCTTAAACACCTATAGATTTCAATTATTGTTGAATGCAGTCTCTCAACTTGCCCATTCACCTCACTTCTTTGTACTGGTGTAAGGTATAATTTAATACCCAAAGACCTGATGAAGGTTTCTGCTAAAGGGCTTAAGAAGCTGCGTTCATTATCAGTAACTAGAATTTTGGGCACTGTGAAATAATGCAAAATTTTAATTAGTTTTTTCCTCACCTGTACCAATGACCTATCCTTAATACTGAAGAACTTAGCGAATTTTGTAAACTTATCTATGCAGGTAATAAATTTCTGCCCCTGAATTTCCATAATGTCCATATGAAGAATTTCACATGGATATTTGGGATCTGGTGTATCTTGGCGATGTATTCGCGGAGGTTTCCTGCCATACTTGCATTTATTACATACGTCGCAACTGGCAACGTATTTCTTTATATTAGCGCGCATATGCGGGAAGTAAAACTGCTCTAAAATTTGTTCACCATTTTCTCTGGGATTACGATGTGCTCTTCTATGTTCAGTTTCGATTATTTCCAATTGACGTTCTTTTGAGGTAATGTCTGTAACTAGCTTCTACGTAATCCTTACTTTGTACTTAGAAAAATGATCGATATAAATTTCCTGTAGAACACCAAAAAGACTTTCTGGTGCTTTAACTCCATTAAGGATATTTGGGCGAAGTTTTTCTTTTAATAAGGTTACAAGTTCTTCCTTAGACCAGGTTTTTGAAGAAATAAAATGCCTAGTATATCCACGATGTGGTTCTTCCATTGCCGTCAAGTCCATTCCCATTCCTATTATAATCTGGTTCTTAAAGACGTTTATAGGTACTTCTACATGGGGTATCAAGTCAGAAGCATCTTGTTCTGCACTGTGAACTGTTTCCACTGATGAAAGATCATTGTCCTCTCGACCCTCTGAAGCAGTTAACGTTTCATCCGAATTCATAGTCGTTCCTTCACTCGCTGTATCGGTAGAAGAATGATATAAATGATTTGAAACGGTTTTTAATCTCGAAAGGGCATCTGCCACGTGGTTTGATTTACCAGGCTTATAAATCAACTCGTGGCTATACTCTTCTATTCGTGCCTTCCATCTTTTTAGTTTTGCGTTAAAATTCCTATTTCCTAATGTAAACGTCAACGGTTGATGATCAGTGTAGATCTTAATATTTTTCGCACCATATAAGTAATTTCGAAGATTATCAAGAGCCCATACAATAGCCAACATCTCTTTCTCGTTGGTGGCGTAGTTCTCTTCAGTTTTGTTGAGCGATCGAGAAAAATACGCAATGGGTTTGTCCTTGCCGATCTCACCTTGTGACAGAACGGCACCAAGAGCTGTATTAAAGGCATCCGTCGTCAAATTAAAAGGTTTCTCGAAGTCTGGGAAAGCCAGGAGCTCGGCCGTAGTTAACATAGATTTAAGTTGATTGAAAGACTTCAAAGATTCATTATTTAGATTAATAGGCACCTTTTTGGACTGACTAGCTTTTATTTGAGCATGCTCGCCTCTTGTAAGGTTTGTAAGGGGCTTCGCCACCTTTGCGTAGTCGCGAATAAATCTTCTATAATATGAGTTCATTCCCAGGAAACTTTTCAACTCTTTTAAGTTTGTAGGTGGTAACAAATTTTCAATGGACTTTACCTTAGCAGGATCCGGTCTTATTCCCTCAGACCCAACGATATAGCCAAGGAACTCTACCTCAGTTTTTATGAAATGCGTCTTTTCAAGATTTACCTTCAGATTTGCTTCATAAAGCCTTGCGAAAATTGTATCTACGTTCTTTAAGTGACTTTCCATATTTTCGCCGATTACGATTACATCATCAATATAAACAAAACAGATTCTTCCTATGTACTCACGGAGTACGTCGTCTATCATTCTCTGAAATATTTCCGGCGCATTCTTTAAGCCAAAAGGCAATCTTAAATATTCAAATTTACCGTTCGCTGTTGAAAAGGCGGTTTTTGGAATATCCTTTGGGTTCATAGCTATTTGGTGAAAGCCTGATGTAAGATCTATTGTCGTGAAATACTTTGCTTTTCCTAAACTAGCTAAAGTAGAAGTAATGTCAGGGATTGGGTAGGTATCTGGAATTGTTACAGCATTTAAACGCTTAAAGTCCACTACCATTCGATATTGTTTTTCGCCACTAGGTTTTGGTTTCTTTGGGACGACCCATATGGGTGAATTGTACGGACTTTTTGATAACCTTATTTCTCCTTCTGAAAGTAGTTCCTTTATTTGTCTTTCTACTTCTTCCCTCATACAAACGGGATATGGGTAGCTTTTCGTGTATATTGGTTCATCTGTGCTTGTCCTGATTTCTGCCTGGACATTTGTTGATGCAAGTTCGCTACCGTCGAGTGGTCCGAAAAGTGGCTTATATTTACTAATAAGACTTTCTATTCTTGTCCTAACTTCTGGCACATATTCTTCACCTAATATATAATTTGATTCAACAGCTATTTTTTCTTTTAGCAGAATTTGAAAACTATTTTTCAAAACTAAAACATTTTCCTTCCTATCAACTACAGCACCTAACCCCTTAAGTGTGTCATCCCCAATAATACCATCAAATGTTTTTAGTGTTGGCAAGACGTAAAATTCGATAGGTTCTTTTATTCCGAAAAATTTAAAAAATGGTCCAATTACTTTCCTGTCTATACACACATCTCCTCCTACTGACCGCACATTTATTGGTTTTTCTAAAATTATGCTACCGTGTGATAAACGAGGGCTGCAAAAGTTCTTGTTAGAGCCCGTGTCGATCAAAAAACATAAAATATCACCAGTAGCAGAAGGGTACTCTATATAGGGTAAACTTGAGGGCCTTCTCCAATAAAATTTACCTTCCCTACCGTCTCGTCCCTACGGGAATTTTTCTCTGGCTGGTTCGTAGCTATATGGTCCTCTTCAGAAAAGGTTTCTATGTGATAGATTCTAGGCTGTTCGTAGCCTGTATTTATTTCGGATGCACCTCTTTTCTCGGCTGTCCTAGGGTTGTTTATGTAATTTACCCGTCGAGATTGTATTGTCCTATCAACTTCCATAGGTTCCTGTTTTATGGCAGGATATCTAGGGGGTAAAGCTGGCTTATAGTTGGTATATTCATTTGTCCGAAATTTAGAATAATTGTTGTTGTGTTGCCAATTTCTAGGCCTATAATCTTTATTCTGCCATCCCGATCGAGCAGCAAACAATTTTGGTGGCCTTGAAGGCCCAAGACGATGAGTTGTCTCCATGGTAATCGAGTCGTGTGGCTTCGGTTTTGCATAAATTATATTGTTTCGCATCGTTAGGTTTTGAAACTCCAGGCAAGCGGAGTATGCTTCAGGGAGCGTTCTTGGTCGCTGTATAATAATCATACGGGAAAGATCCGGCTTTAATCCGCGTATGAAAATGTCTAACGCTCTGTTTCTATAAGTTCCCACCAGCGCCTTGATGGTTTCCTCACTGTAAGATTCTGTCTGCAATTTGTTGATAATAAGCGAAAGTTGATGATTAACCGTTGAATAAAACTCATCCATTGACGAGGATACCTGGGTAAGCTGATTGAGCTGATGTTCCAGAGTTTGTATGTCTCGTTTATCAGCGTAGTGGAGTGAAAGTATTCTTTTGATTTCAGCCCAATCACTATTAAATACGTTATAGGATACCAAAACTGTATCAGCAGCGCCAATAATTTTTTGACGGATGCTTTGGACAATTGCACGATAAATCGGCTTATCCTTGACAATTTCAAAATCTCCTAGTATGGTTTCCACAGAATTAACCCAGGATACATACTGGGTTGAATTACCCTCAAATGTTCTTAAATCCCTTACACTGTCAGGAAGACGGCTTATATCCCTTAACTCGGTTTCGGTTCGTGGTCGCTGAAGAGTTACCTCCTCTGTGATCACTGGGACGGCCATGGTGGCCTGCTTACCTTCAAGAAGCTCTAACCTGCCCAAAACTTCTCCTAATATATTGCTACCGAGACTTGATTCTAGAGTTACTGTGCGCGTTTCAACAGACTTGAGCTGTTCCATAAACCGGTTGATGACCCCAGTCATAGTCGTTAGTGTAGCTTTTACATCCTCCATTATTTTAATAATTAACTGACAAGAAGGGAAAAAATATTCACTTACTTGAAATATGTATCAGTAACACTTTAATAAATGATCCTTGCCCGTTGCACAGTTTCACTTCACTTCCTTTCCTTGATTTTTTTTTTCCTATATTAGCTTTTCAATTTCTCTTTTTCAATCTTATTTTCAATCTTTCAATTTAGGCTTTCAATTTTAAAAGAATATTTTTTTTTATTTTTTTTTTCAATACTACATTTCTTTTCAATTTCCTTTTTTTCCAGTTTTATCAATATACTTTTTTCTTTTTTTTTAACTTTTGATTTTCTTTTTTTAATTTTTAATTTTACAAATTGCTTCAGTTTTAAATTCTCTTTTTCTATTTTTGGGATCAACTTTACAAGCATATATTCTTTTATATTTCGCTTTTACTTTTCAATTTTCACATTTATATTTTGTTTCAATTTTACATAAATTTTTTCATTTTTATTTTCAAAAATCAAGCATACATTCTTTTTTATTTCAATTTTGAATTTTCTTTTTAAATTTTATATTTATTTCAATTTTCTCTTTTTTTTTAATTATTTGTATTAATATTTTTATTTTTTTTATTATTTTTTCACTAGAGAGCCTTGGCTAGGACACGCGACGCGACCGCTTAAAATCCTTTTGTCCTCACGGAAGCTCCGTATGGTTCCATTTTGGTGTCCCACTTTGATTTTCGCGGGAACCTACTGGGGTACGGGTGACTCCACTTTCACTCCGATAACCTTCTGTAATTTTTTGTTTTTGGATTACCAGGAGTATCGGTTTGGTGAAGGAGGATTAGGTCTATTTATTGTTTTTTTATTACTTTTGTTTTTTTATTAGTCCTGGAGTGATCCGTAGATATCGCAGGAGAGATTTATTTTTGTTCCTGGAGTGCTCCGTAGAGATCGCAGAAACGTTTTTTATAATTTTTATTTTTTTATGAAGGACCTTTTTCCAAGGTCCCTGCTCGGGCGCCAGTTAAAGGATTTTAAACGGTTTGATCAAAAAAAATTATATTCAGCCGCACCAACTCGCGGCTTTGTTAAATGAAAAGCTTTAATATAAATTACCTTTTGATTAAATTTATTCACAATATAATATGTATATAACAAATTGACTTTAATTATTATAATAAGAATTTTTAACCATCCGACACTCGTCAAACCTTAGCCAAGACTGCCCGTTCTCAGCCAACCTTGTTGGCTCGTCACATTTGATGATCACGTTGCACCAACATGCGCAGGTATGCAGACGCTGATCGTGCAAAATTATTTTCCCATTGTTTCAGCAAAAAGGCAATTTCGTAATTGGATCGGAAGCGTGTGTTGAAGTAAAAATATTAAAATAGCTTAGGTTGCAAAGTTATTCTTTAGGCGGCAGAACTGCCACTGTTGTTAACTATAATAATAATAATAATAATAATAATAATAATAATAATAATAATAATAATAATAATAATTATATGGTCCTTTTTTGAAGAGGACCATATAGCTACGAACCAGCCAGAGAAAGATTCCCGTATGGACGAGACGGTAGGGGAGGTAAATTTTATGGGGGAAGGCCCTCAAGTTTACCCTATATAGAGTACCCTTCTGCTACTGGTGATATTTTATGTTTTTTGATCGACACGGGCTCTAACAAGAACTTTTGCAGCCCTCGCTTATCACACGGTAGCATAATTTTAGAAAAACCAATAAATGTGCGGTCAGTAGGAGGAGATGTGTGTATAGACAGGAAAGTAATTGGACCATTTTTAAAATTTTTCGGAATAAAAGAACCTATCGAATTTTACGTCTTGCCAACACTAAAAACATTTGATGGTATTATTGGGGATGACACACTTAAGGGGTTAGGTGCTGTAGTTGATAGGAAGGAAAATGTTTTAGTTTTGAAAAATAGTTTTCAAATTCCGCTAAAAGAAAAAATAGCTGTTGAATCAAATTATATATTAGGTGAAGAATATGTGCCAGAAGTTAGGAAAAGAATAGAAAGTCTTATTAGTAAATATAAGCCACTTTTCGGACCACTCGACGGTAGCGAACTTGCATCAACAAATGTCCAGGCAGAAATCAGGACAAGCACAGATGAACCAATATACACGAAAAGCTACCCATATCCCGTTTGTATGAGGGAAGAAGTAGAAAGACAAATAAAGGAACTACTTTCAGAAGGAGTAATAAGGCCATCAAAAAGTCCGTACAATTCACCCATATGGGTCGTCCCAAAGAAACCAAAACCTAGTGGCGAAAAACAATATCGAATGGTAGTAGACTTTAAGCGTTTAAATGCTGTAACAATTCCAGATACCTACCCAATCCCTGACATTACTTCTACTTTAGCTAGTTTAGGAAAAGCAAAGTATTTCACGACAATAGATCTTACATCAGGCTTTCACCAAATAGGTATGAAACCAAAGGATATTCCAAAAACCGCTTTTTCAACAGCGAACGGTAAATTTGAATATTTAAGATTGCCTTTTGGCTTAAAGAATGCGCCGGCAATATTTCAGAGAATGATAGACGACGTACTCCGTGAGTACATAGGAAGAATCTGTTTTGTTTATATTGATGATGTAATCGTAATCGGCGAAAATATGGAAAGTCACTTAAAGAACGTAGATACAATTTTCGCAAGGCTTTATGAAGCAAATCTGAAGGTAAATCTTGAAAAGACGCATTTCATGAAAACTGAGGTAGAGTTCCTTGGCTATAACGTTGGGTCTGAGGGAATAAGACCGGATCCTGCTAAGGTAAAGTCCATTGAAAATTTGTTACCACCTACAAACTTAAAAGAGTTGAAAAGTTTCCTGGGAATGACCTCATATTATAGAAGATTTATTCGCGACTACGCAAAGGTGGCGAAGCCCCTTACAAACCTTACAAGAGGCGAGCATGCTCAAATAAAAGCTAGTCAGTCCAAAAAGGTGCATATTAATCTAAATAATGAATCTTTAAAGTCTTTCAATAAACTTAAATCTATGTTAACTACGGCCGAGCTCCTGGCTTTCCCAGACTTCGAGAAACCTTTTAATTTGACGACGGATGCCTCTAATACAGCTCTTGGTGCCGTTCTGTCACAAGGTGAGATCGGCAAGGACAAACCCATTGCGTATATTTCTCGATCGCTCAACAAAACTGAAGAGAACTACGCCACCAACGAGAAAGAGATGTTGGCTATTGTATGGACTCTTGATAATCTTCGAAATTACTTATATGGTGCGAAAAATATTAAGATCTACACTGATCATCAACCGTTGACGTTTGCATTAGGAAATAGGAATTTTAACGCAAAACTTAAAAGATGGAAGGCCTGGTAAATCAAACCACGTGGCAGATGCCCTTTCGAGATTAAAAACCGTTTCAAATCATTTATATCATTCTTCTACCGATACAGCGAGTGAAGGAACGACGAGAGGACAATGATCTTTCATCAGTGGAAACAGTTCACAGTGCAGAACAAGATGCTTCTGACTTGATACCCCATGTAGAAGTACATATAAACGTCTTTAAGAACCAGATTATAATAGGAATGGGAATGGACTTGACGGCAATGGAAGAACCACATCGTGGATATACTAGGCATTTTATTTCTTCAAAAACCTGGTCTAAGGGAGAACTTGTAACCTTATTAAAAGAAAAACTTCGCCCAAATATCCTTAATGGAGTTAAGGCACCAGAAAGTCTTTTTGGTGTTCTACAGGAAATTTATATCGATCATTTTTCTAAGTACAAAGTAAGGATTACGTAGAAGCTAGTTACAGACATTACCTCAAAAGAACGTCAATTGGAAATAATCGAAACTGAACATAGAAGAGCACATCGTAATCCCAGAGAAAATGGTGAACAAATTTTAGAGCAGTTTTACTTCCCGCATATGCGCGCTAATATAAAGAAATACGTTGCCAGTTGCGACGTATGTAATAAATGCAAGTATGGCAGGAAACCTCCACGAATACATCGCCAAGATACACCAGATCCCAAATATCCATGTGAAATTCTTCATATGGACATTATGGAAATTCAGGGGCAGAAATTTATTACCTGCATAGATAAGTTTACAAAATTCGCTAAGTTCTTCAGTATTAAGGATAGGTCATTGGTACAGGTGAGGAAAAAACTAATTAAAATTTTGCATTATTTCACAGTGCCCAAAATTCTAGTTACTGATAATGAACGCAGCTTCTTAAGCCCTTTAGCAGAAACCTTCATCAGGTCTTTGGGTATTAAATTATACCTTACACCAGTACAAAGAAGTGAGGTGAATGGGCAAGTTGAGAGACTGCATTCAACAATAATTGAAATCTATAGGTGTTTAAGGGTTGAATACCCAAATCTATCAGTAAAGGAGTTAATTGAAATCTGTGTCGATAGGTACAATAATACCATTCATTCAACAACAAAGAAAAGACCTCGTGACTTATTTTTTAATAGAAACATCGGAGCAAACTATGAAAACCTACTCTCGGTACAGAAGAAGATTAATACAGACCTCAGACACTTGCTTAAAAGAAATATGGCGGGAGAAATATCGTGGGAGGCAAAGTCCTATAAAATATAGAAAGGGTGATAGAATCTACGTAGCTATTAGAACTATCCAGGGAAAAAACAAAGCACTTTTTAGAAAAGAAATAGTTGAAAAAGATAATAGGGTAACTGTGCTGACAAGAAGTGGAAGAAAGATTCACAAAGAACACATAAAGAATCTAAAAGGGCAAAGTCCAAAGAAAAACAATTATAAATAATTGTAGAGCCTTTTTCATTTCACTCACTTAACTTATACTACGAAATAAAAAGAGAAAAGAAAAAATATATAAAAAAGAGGGGGAAGAATACTTTTTAAGCAAAATAAAAACTTTAACCTAATCATATGTCATTTAAACATTTCATTGTAGAATATCGTCTCATTTTTATCAATATAATTACATTATACTATTTTCAGAAATTACATTATTTAACCATGCATCTAAAGTTTATTCCCTTAATCGCATTCAACCTGATTTATTTTGTAATTAGTGAACAAATCTACCAGTACAAAACATCACTGGTTTCAGTAAAGGTTGGAAATGGATGGATAGTCGATGGGAACTTTAAATTAGTACACGTCATCAACTTAGAAGAGTACAGGGGAATGGCTGCAAACATATCATCTATTATTCAGAAGCATCTTCCGCCAAGCAGAAACAGAGAATTCATTTTGACCCACATGCTGCAGGTACAAGAACGCCTTGACGAATTGACAAATATGAAAAGAAGGACACCTAGATCAATCGATTGGATGGGATCGGCTTGGAAGTGGGTTGCAAGAAGTCCTGATTCAACAGATTGGAATAATATACTAAGAAGTCAGGAGACTATTATCATGAATAACAACGAACAATACAAAATCAACAAGGAGCTTCAGCGGGCCACAAACCAAGTGGTTAGGAAGATAAACGAAATTGTCACCAAAGTGAACGGTGTAACAAGCGGTAAGGACTACACCTTAATGGAACAAAGTACCATCAACGAGGTCATCATTTTGAGGGATGAAATAAATGAAATTGTCCGAGCCTGTCAGTTAGCCAAGAGTGGTATTGTAAACACAAATCTGCTAGACCAATCGGAGATCAATAGAGTAATTGATGAGCTGGAAACGTTACCTTATGGTAATGCAATAGAAGCAGTGGAGTATGGAACACCCTCAATTTACACGAATGGTTCATCACTATTGTACATTTTGTCCATACCAAAGCTCGGAAGAAATTTTTATAACTTGCTTCTAACTAGAGCTACTATTATTGAAGGGAAGCAGATAGATCTACCGTTTAAGCGGGTGCTTGTTAATGAAGCGGAGACGTATGGAATCACAGGAGAATGCCTTTTAATAAGTAATTCTACAGTCTGCAAAAGAGCATCTGTAAGCAAATTGGAAGAGGGTAACTGCCTTAACCGCGTTCTCAAAGGCGGATCAGCAAGTTGTAAATACAGACGTACCCAAGAAGAAATCATTGAGTTATTGAGTGACGACATTATCTATGTGACAAACCACAAGGGTTTCATTGAGGCAAATGGCAAAACCGAGTTTCTGAATGGCACATATCTTCTGCAGCTTTCCAACGAGTCGGTAGTAATAAAGAATCATACTTACTCAAGTAGCTCGATCACGAGGGTTCAAGCCTTACCGCCAGTACTAGCAAGTGTGACACATGATGACATGCTGCTGGACATCAAATATGTTCATGAGGTAAGCCTTAGCAATATAAATCGATTGAACCAGCTAGGAGTAAGACTCAATGGTACAGTTGGAATTAACGTTATTATCATTGTCTCAATGGCTTTTTGCATTGGATGGCTTTGGTATCGGCAAACAAGAAAATTAAATCTTCCAAAGCTAAATATTCAATTACCAACTATAGACACCCAGATCTGCGGGACGCAGACATTTAAGGAGGGAGGAGTTAACAACAGTGGCAGTTCTGCCGCCTAAAGAATAACTTTGCAACCTAAGCTATTTTAACCCTAATCATACTGACATAGAAACTTACATATCTTACTGACATGTGTCTCTAAGACACATATAAAAAAATTTATGAAAAATTTATTAAACTTTTTTTATTTTTTATCCATTACATTCTTTACATAAAAGAACTTTTACAGCATGTTCATTGCAGACATTACTATTACATTTTTGGCAGTATTGCTTAATAATACGGCTTATTTTGGGATTGCGTAAATAGCACCTCTTGCGTTTATTTGTTGCACTTTGCGTATTAGTATGTGCAATTCCCTCTTGAAGGACTTCTTTCATTAGTTAAACGATAGGTCGTTGCAATTTATTTTTCGATCTTTGGCGACTTCTCGTAAAAAGAGTTTTCGAGCTTTCTTTGCTTGCGTTGCTTTCCACGAAGGATGCAAGTTTTTCCAAACTACGTACGCAGCAATTCCGCAAACGTCAACTAAATTGCAACAAAATACAAACGGCCATCTTTTAGATTTTCTGCGGCAATTAAAACTATGTGTAAGTTGATCCAGAGTGTCAACTGCTCCTTAAGTTTGGTTATAATGGAGGTTTATCTCAGATTTGTTTTTATTTTGTAAGTCGCAGTGAGTGGTGTAATGCACTGACGAGAGGAAAAGAACTGCTCTATTTTGTTTTGGGACGTAGGATACTAAAGTCAAATTTTCAGTAAAACCAAACAAATTACTTTCCACTTCTCTTCTTCTATTTGGTAAAAATGATGAAGGCACACACCGTTTGTTCTTTTTGAGAGTGCCCGTTAGTGTTAAGCCTTTAGTCAATAAATATTTCGCTAGCTCAACACTCGTGAAATAATTATCACACGTTATGTTTCTGCCTGTATTTTCATAATTCTGCACTTACTCTTCTACTACTTTCTGACCCAAGCCATAACCCCTCTCATTACTTACTTTGCCTAAATAGGGTATTGCATTCAATGGATAGCTTGTTTTACTGTCACAGAGCCACCTTGTCTGGTTTACTAGGCATATATTGCCGAAAAGAACACCTTCCACGAAAAGGAACAAGCTGCTCGTCGACCGTTATGTTATAACCAGGACAGTAAAATTCTTTAAAGTTTTTGTTTATAATTTCAAATAAATCCCTAATAGGTGCAAGTTTGTCTTTTTGTTGTCGAACGGTCCTAGTGCTTTTGTCATCAAAGCGCAAATCCTTGGAATTTTTCATAAAACGATCTCGGCTCATGGTGGCGCGGAAAATTGGGCAGCCGTATCGCGAACACCAGAACTCAGAAATCTCCCCATTACCATCTTTTTTTGTCCCTGCTAAAATGAGTAGTCCAATAAATGCTCTTATTTCTATTTCATTTGTTGGCTGCCGGTCGGTTTCTTTTGTAGTTTCTGCATACAAATTAGTAAATTTCGCAAGTGCATAAAAAATTTCATTATTCAAATACAGCTCCATTGACGCTAAAGGGTCTTCAACTTGTTTTCCTGGTGGAATTTTAACTTTTTTCAATGGGCACCAAATAATATTACGAGCAGGAAAACGCCTTTGAGTTTTTGGAGTCGAAGACCATTGAGTTCCATCCTTACCAACATAAATTTCGCTAGGATCCTCAACTGCAACTTCTACGGTATCGAAAACAGTATCAGACATCTTTGAAGCATCATCTTGATAGCTTTCACTAATCTCACTCTCTTTGCCATCAGATGGTATAAAAATATTCTTGTCTTCAACGTCACTGGTCGTTTGCTCGTCAACTTCTTCCACGGCTAGCCTAATTTCTTCTTCTGTTAGTCGCTTTGGCATATTTTTGATAAAAAGTATTTTCACGTCGATACTGTGCAAAATTTTATTGCAACTGCCTTTTTATTCAAAGGGGAATCCCAGAGTTACAAAAAAAAACAAATGCTTATGGCATTATATACAAAAGCTTGTTATTCTATTGTTATTGTTAGAAATGTACTTATTTTACAAAATATGTTCTTAGGCAGTAAACGATAGACATCCAAAAATATGTAAACAAAAACATTCATATATGCATGTACATATGTGTCTCTGAGACACATGTCAGTATTTACTGCTGCATTTTTATGTTTTGGCATATAAAAGATGTAAGAAGGCAATACACAAAAAAATTTTTTTTTCTAAATTATACAAAACATATGTCAAATAAAAGTCATGAAGTTTGGTTGCGATATGTTATATATATCTGAAGTTAAATTAAATGGAACATCCAAATGTGTCTCACAGACACATGTTAGTAAGATTAGGGTTAATATTTTTACTTCAACACACGCTTCCGATCCAATTACGAAATTGCCTTTTTGCTGAAACAATGGGAAAATAATTTTGCACGATCAGCGTCTGCATACCTGCGCATGTTGGTGCAACGTGATCATCAAATGTGACGAGCCAACAAGGTTGGCTGAGAACGGGCAGTCTTGGCTAAGGTTTGACGAGTGTCGGATGGTTAAAAATTCTTATTATAATAATTAAAGTCAATTTGTTATATACATAATTATATTGTGAATAAATTTAGTCAAAAGGTAATTTATATTAAAGCTTTTCATTTAACAAAGCCGCGAGTTGGTGCGGCTGAATATAATTTTTTTTGATCAAACCGTTTAAAATCCTTTAACTATAATAATAATAATAATAATTTTGCAAAAAACTAACTTCAAAACAGACAAACGTACATAGAGCTGTCAAACATGATAAAAAAATTTAATAAAAACATTGTTTTTATTTCAAACTTATATGGTTCAAAAGACAAGATTAACTGGTACAGCTAAGTTATATATGGCAATGTACCTTAACCTTAACCCTGACTTTAATGTTTATATTTTATAGTTAATGTTATATCGAATAAAGAAGTACGAATTCTGTGTAAATTTAAACTGACTTTTGACAACGGTTTAAAAAATAATACCACATAATTCATACTTCATTTTATGGGAACACTTTTTAATTGTATATACTTGTCATTGTAGATATATTATAAATACACACCTTATTTAAATTTTGAGAGTTAGTGTAAACCGGTTTAAAAAACAAGGCTGCCTAAATAACACAACCTTCTAAATTCCAATTTTAGCTTTCATACAAGTTGTTTTGGACGACGCAACAGTACACGTTTTATTCGAATGCCATATAAATATAAATCATGGAGACACATTCTAATTTGTAATTATAAATTATTATGCTTGTTGTTTTATCGAAACTAGAAATACACACTCAGTGTAATTTTCAAGAATTAGACCCCCATAGTTCCAGAGATGCAACCGTACAAATCGACTTATAGAACTAATACAGACGCCCTTTATTCTTTTAATTAATTTTTTTTTATTAATTTTAATTTTTGGAAGCTATAGTGATAACAATTTTATTAAAATTGTATATGTGTATGCGTTGCGGTTCAATAGTGTGTGTTTTATGGAGAAACCCTATATTTTTTAAAATTATAAACAATTTAGGAAAGAGGACCAATTTCTATTCATCGCTTTTCAATAACGAAAAAATTGTTTTAGAAATAACTGCGGTCACAAATAAAAAATTGGGTGATTGTGTAACCTTTTTTCACTTTGAAGTGGATTGAAAACATAAATTTTTATTAGTAGATGATAGGGAAGTATGTGTGAATAATTTGTTGCTTCAGAATTTTTCATAATACAAAGATTAAAAAATTAAAATGTGTCAATTTCTTATTCTTCTGAATATAAATAGAAAAGCTTGAATTTAATAACTACCTTATAAATATATACGATGAGTTTTTAGTGCAAAAAGTGCATTTTATCCTTATTTTACCTAAATTTTATTTTTCTGTTCAAATTTATCACAATTAAGCCAAAGATGAAAAATATTAATTAGTTTTAAAAAATTGTTTATTATTACTACTTTAGTTATTTTTACTATGACTATTGTTATAACGTATTTAAAGCTATTTTTAGTAAAAATCGTGGAACGTTACTCCTGAAATTTTAAAAAGCTTCTAAACAGGCCCTGCACTTATCATCCAGTAGTAATAAAATGGACAAAAGTATCTGTGCATCATAACAGTTGTCGTGGCGTATCCCATACAAATTAATTAATTGATTTTATATTCCTCAAGAACCTTGTGATATAGAAACTAACTATTCATCTACTTGTAGTGTGAGATCTATAAAAGAAAGAGTCTTAAAATTATGTCAAGTATCGCCTTAATGAAATAACGAAAATACTTAAAAATTTGACTTTATTAAAATATAGAATAGTAGGTGTGAATAACTATATCAGCTTAGGTTCGAGTGCGAATTACTTTGTTACAAAAAGAGTTAACATAAAAAGTATAGACACGTTCTCACACAAGTTCCAACTTTATGTTATAACAAAGAGTAACTATAAACGTACGTAATTCATAAAAATTGTACACTACCACAACATGTTCTTCCATCTTTTATTCTTAATATATGATATGGAAATAACTGATAGAAATTAAATAGTAAAAACGTATAGACAATTAATGAAATAAAAACTCTTTTATTTTATTAACTTTTACTTGTGGGTCGAAGTTTTTAAATTTCAACCAGCGGTAAAAAAATTATTGTTTTTAATTTTCTATTAATTAAATATTTTATTTGTTTTGCTTGAAAAAAAATATTTTGCACTTTTAATGTTTTGATTTATGGAATTTAAGACATAAAGCAATAATTGTAACAAAGGCAATGAATCATAAAATTATTAATGCTTAAGCTAAAGGGAATTTTTATATGTAATTTATCAGATTTTTTTCACTAAATACAGTTACCATTTTTTATGATGTACAATTACTGTCAGAAACATGATGTTTTTCTTGTAAAACTTACAGCTATTTTCTCGAGTTCGGGTAATTGTCATTTAAAAGTTGGTATTAACATAACATATTATAATGTGAAAGAGCTTCTGTATGCAACACAGACACAAAAGACTTTATATCGTTACAAATAAACTTGTCATTCGAGATCCAAATATAATTTTACTTCTATTTCTGAAACAGAATAAATAAATTTTTTATAATATGAAAATTGTATTCAAAGAATTTTTTACTCCAGAGCCAAAAAATTCGTAAAAATAAACAATTAAAGAAATCTGTTCATCTTATGGCTAGAAGCTCCTTTTCTAGAGCAGCAAATTATGATCAGTGCCACCTAAATAAAATATTATTTTGTCTTTATTGCCAATTTTTTAAATAACTAAGAACTGAATTATTAATATAAACCAAACGACATTATTTTCTTGATACAATTGAAGTCAACAACACTGACTTGCCAGAACGATGATACTATTATATGTTTGTTGATTTTTTTTTGTCCGACGATAACATTCAAAATTTGTCCACCTCAAAATAATTAAAATATATTAATCTAACGTAGAACAATTTATATTCTTTATTACATTTGGAAATATTTTTTGAACAGCAATGTTTTGTTACCAATTTAATTATAACAAAAACACAAAACTTTAAAGAAAGGTAAATTTTTTGAGAAGATTGTTGGAACAAACATATTTTATTGTTACCTGAATTTTTCTTTGTCTCTGGCACTGTTGGTCAGTATTTTATGTATCTAATTACGTCTAAACCACAACAGAAAAAATTATAATCTGTCAACAATGTGAAAATACTACAAATCAGAAAGTTTTAATTACAAACGTAGTTACCAATTTAATTTTTTATTTTAGTTTTTCTTTAATTCTTCTCTGTTGATAATAGATAAATAAATGTTGATGTTAAATGATTTCATGTCACAAATTTATACAATTAAACAGAAATTTTAGGAACAATAAATTATATTTTTATTTAAACTCCTTTTTTTTTCAGATGTCCTTTGAATAAATAGTTTTATAATAACAGTTAACTAAAGTTACTTAAGTCAGTGATTAAAACCGATGCCTCTTCTTTTCAAGAACATTCTGTAAAAACTTACATTTATGACACCAGGATTCACGGATGAATAATATGAAGTTATAAATTTGCTGACAAAAATGAATGCCTGATTAAATAATTTTTATGTAAGTAAGCGTTTAAGTAACATTTATGTTTATTATCGAACACAAGAAACTGCATTAAATTATTGTGCACATGTTAATATGAATAAACGTGTAAAAGATAACAAATACAAAACGAAATCTTGTAAATATATGTATACGTACAAAACTATTTAATTGAACACATTTGCATGTTTAAGATTAACTTTTAAATGATCAGTAAATGCTTATCGGCAGTAATCACAGTTAGAGTAATGTCGTTAAGTTGCGGCTAAGCATTGATGTAAACAGAATCATATTGAGACATAAATTCTGTCGGAGAAATTCATCACTTTTTAAAACAAAAATGAACAATGCATAGTGGGTCACACAAAACAAAGGTAGATTTGTTTTTGCTGTTGTGAATTATTTTTATGTTCTACATTTTTTTATTAAATGAGAATATTTTGCACAAAAAAACAGATGGTTTTTAACAAATAATATTGTCAGGAGTTGGCACAATGTTTTACAAATAACCCAGTTACTTTTCCTAATATAAAAACGAAAATCTCAGCATAATTCTTAAGACTTGTGTGTTAAAAAATTTGTTAGGCGTCCAGTTAATAATCTTTCGATATTTGAAAAAAAAAACAATAAATGAAGTTTGTTGTTTGGCTTAAAAGTTGCAGAGCTGCCACCTGTTACTCTTAAACTGTTGATGAAAGAGGCACAACGAATATTTTGTGTTAATGGCGTTTGCAATTTAAGATTAAATAAAAAAGTTTTTTAGGGCCTTTTTTTAACCTATTATAACCTTGTTTAATATCGGGATCTACTCCGAACGCTTTAAAAATGGTATTTTACAATCGAAGGATATTTTTAGAAATAACATACTAAAAAACTCAAAAGAGGTAAAATCTATCAGTTCTGTGACCATGGCGATTGTATTTCAACTTGATAAAGGATTTAATTTTGAACAAATATATTAGTCAATTAAGTTATAAAAAAATTTTTATTCAAAATTCTAAAAAAAATACGCAATTGTCCAAAATATTTAATAACAATTCATCGCGACTCAACAAAACATTAGAAACTTTTATTCAAAGTTGTTTCCCACAGAGTAGAAAAATATGTTAAAAAGAATCAATTAAAAAAAAATAAGTTTATTTTATAACTCGGAGCTCCTTTTCTGATAAAACACACTTCAGTGTGAGAATTATGATTAATTAGCACTGCGAAAATATTACAAATCGAAAACTGATAACCCTTTGTTTGAAAGAACGTTCTGTAAACACATACATTAGTCACATCAGAATTAAATATTTTCGCTGTAAGAGTCACATTTATGTTTGTAATAAACAATTAAAATCTGAAAACCGCATGTAATTTTTATAGACATGTCAACATGAGTGGCTTTGTAAAAGAAAACAATATCAGGTACAAAAGAAATCATGTTAGTGGAAAATATAATGTGTGTAAATGGCAGTTTTATAATATGTATTGTAATCTAAAACACAAAAGACTCCCAAGACTTAAAATTTTAAAGGCAGCATGAAATCTAAATAAAATGAACGCATGTATTAATAAGAGCTAAGTATACGATGTTTCCGAAACGAAATTAGGCCTACAACACTATTTAGAAGGGTTAGTTAAATCAAGCTAATTTTTTATTCGATTGTGCACAGTATTTAGTTTCCTAGGTAAGCGACAACAACTTGTATGATTATAAATAAAGAAGTTTCTAGTACAATTTATAATTCTCTAAATATACGATGATAACTTTTTATGTACTTCTGTTTCAATTCAGACAACTTTTCTTCAACTACATATATACATTAAAAGTAGAGTTATATGTGCAAAATTGTAGGACTCTACTTGTTATTTTCTTGCTACACGATAATAATTTTTTCGTCAAATTAATATAAAAATTTTTTATTTAATTTTTTTTTTTGCTAAATCAAAGGTTCCGGCAAGTTTCCAATATCAACTAAGTCAGTAAAATTAGATACAGAAATTTTTAATATTGATTTTTCCTTTGAACTTAGATATTTTCTTGTATAAAAATTATCTTAAAAACACTGATCTGAATACCAAAGAACCTTTCCGCAAAATTTTACTATCTTTTGCTTGGTGTGGACTTAGGCAAGCAGCAAGACAAAGGTAAAATTTGCAAAAAATCGTTCTTTGTATTTTAAATCAACGACTGTTTGTACCAATAATATTTTTTTTAAATATTTCATTACAAAAGTGGGAAATATATATAGATGGGCGCAAAAAGGCATCTTGTTTAATAAAATATAAATAAAATAAATATATACGAAATTTCGCAATTTTTCTAAAATCATTTCTATAGGAATGATCAGTAAACAGGTGCGTTAATCACATCAGAATTCACGGATGAACAATTTATTAAATTTTCTAAACAAAATGATTGCCTGATTTAAAAAATTTCACATGTTAAAGTAACCTTTATATTTGCATTCGAATTTATGCAAGTTAAAACCGCATGTATTTATTATGCACATCTACGAATGAGACAAATAAATAAATAATCTGCATGTACAAATGAAGCAGTAGATAATAAACGGAATATTTATATAAAAACTTATTCAACAGAACAAATTTGCGTACTTAAGTTTAACTTTGAAACATATCCACGCGTTGCGGGTATGCATTGATGTTATGTGAATAAGTATTTAACCACTTTGTGAAAAGTCTTTACTCTTATTTAAAGCTAGTTGAACATAATATGTGTTTCAATGACATTATAATAATATGTATTTTAATTGAATTGTTATCATAAGGTTCGGCATGAGGTCCTATTTGTTGTTTTTATTTTATTTTTTTTCAACATTCCAATCTTTCAACCAACTTTGCTGGTCCTCTTCAGAGAATATGACTAGAATATTTACAAAAAATATATGCTCAAAAACAAACAAATAACAAAAATATTACAACAATAAATAAAATAATAATAAAGTTAAAAATTAAAAATTAATAATTAATTTTTAGCGTCGTCCATTGTTTATTAAAAAAACATATTGTCACTGACTGTTGTTATGTTTTTATTTGTTTATTATTTCTATGTTTACTAATTGTGTACCGATTTATATGAGCGCAATTGTCCACGGCTGTTTTGTAATTTAATATCTTTTCTGTACGAGTGTTTATTAAATGAAGCATCTCCCGCATGTATCTCTTTGTTGTATTTGTTTCTCCAACTAGAATTTTAACATTTTCGAAGTTTGGTTGGTGTCCACTTATCGCACAGTGGGCTGCTAAGGCAATTTACACTAGAAAAGGAAGAAAACAACAAATGTTAAAATAATGTAGTTTGTTAAATTCTCTAACAATAATTATTTAAATGTTGTTAAGTATTATCCTACAGAATATCTTTTTAGTATAAGAGTATTAAACCATTCCACCTTCTTTTAACACGAGCTTGAAATGATCTCTGAATAATTTGTGTATTTGAATTTACTTGCACCAAAGTATGTGTTCGAGATGAGTTTACAAATTAGAATTTTTCAACTAAATATATTGGTTTACCATATTTAATAGTTTTGTAAAAAAATAAAAAGACACCTTAATTTAATAAAATATTCAAAATCACAAAATAAGAATTTACGCACCTATGACGAAATTGGTTAAAACGTGTCCAAATTATAGACAAATCTGACAATTCTATTTACACAGTTTGTAAGCTTATCAATATTAACATGAGATGTACTACTAAAAACTTCCAAACCGTACATAACCTTTAACATATTTCCGAAAATAAACTAGTCTTAAAGCACTTTTAAGAAGGGTTAGTAAATATGACTTTATATGTGCGAAATGTTAAACTTTAATATTCGGCTATTGTTAAAAACTGAAAAGATCAATCTTCGTAATCTTAATTTTAAATACAGAACACATAAGATAAATAACATGAATACGTTCGGCAAAGCTAATGGCACATATGCGCCTCCGTTTTGAGTGGTTTATTGGCAATATGAAAATTAAACTGCATCTGCAAATTACAAACCTGCTCTTTTAATTTGTTTATTTCGAAATTCATGGATAAAATTTAAAACATATCCCAAGTTTTAGGAAAACGGTAAAATGTAACGCAGTCATCTGAAATTTTTAGCCTAGATTCTGATTTATTTCTTCTATGTTTAATCAAAACTGACTATTATGAGTTTGAATGAAAAGAATGAAAAGAGCTACCATTAAGAATTAAAGAATCTTTGAGAGAAATGCTTATTTTAATTAATTTTTCTAAAATATATGTTTCGAAAACCAATGAAAGTTTGCTACTGTGAAAAGGCTTAAATCTTAAGGCATTAACAATCGACTTCGCAATGCATAAGACCTCAGAATATATATACTTTATGTGGTCGAATGAATGTTCTAGAAATTACAAACGGATATAACCTTTCCCATCTGTGGTGAAGTGTATAAAACAATATAATTGTAAAAGAACTCGTTTGTGAGCGGAAATTTGAAAACAAAAATATTTTACAAAAATTATAGTTTTACTAAATTCCGATTAGTCCCAGCAAGAAGATCACGTAGAACGTAACTATTATTAAGCTTTGTATAATGTACTTATTTTTTATATATTTATTCTTAAGGACATTAAGGATAATTTTTTTTATAGTCCTAAATGTTAAAAATAAACATTTTATAATGAAAATTTATAATCTGAAATCTTTTTTATGCTAATCTATGTTAATTGTGCTTGACGCGTTATAACATAAGCATTTTATGATTATCATTACTGCATGGAGAACATATCCATATGACAATTTCTCTACAGTTCATATGGCTCAACAGTGGGCTCTACTAAAATTTTATTTAGAGAATGCACGAGTCAAAGCAAGAAAAAAACAAAAACTGGATTTTTCTTGGATTTTTCTTACAAAACTTGGGTAGAATCCACTGTCAACAGAAGAAAGATACCTTGACACTTGAATAGTTTCCAAGCACTTCAGTATTAAAGCGTTGCCCTACTAGGAAGTACTGTAAAGGATTGCGTGTCCTCCAGCAACTGCACAGCTGTCTTTACAATCTAGAAATCCACGCAAACAAAATTAATGTCACTATAACTTAATCTACAGGTTGGTCCTAATTATCGCTTTAACCTGAGGCAAGCAATTAATATCATTTGCTTCCAAACAGACTGGAAAACCCTAGGAGATAGTTGGTCAATTGCCTTGGCACTAGCCTAAAATTGCATTGTCTTATTAGGACCTACACTAGGTTTCAAAGCCCCCTGATATGAAGAGTACATTAGTTCTGTTCTTTCTAGAGTATCAACAATATAGCGATAGTACTTAAAATTCTTGTTGAATATCTTTCTTGTACGTAAGGTGTACAATTTGGGTAAATATATTTTCATCTTTCCCCAAGCATTACAGCATTGGTGTCTTGAAGTAGGAGATCAGCCAGTGTAAATGATGATGCTATTCATAAATCACAAGGTGTCCGTATGGGCGTTACATGACATATTTTGGGGAATGTTGAAACCAAACTCTTCAATCTTATCTGCATAAGCAATCTGCTTCTATTAGTTGGAAGCTAAATAAAACACAGTTTATTCTTACTAATAAGAAATAGAAAAGATTTATTGAATTCCAATTTCTCATCTATTTTATAAAACATGCCGCCAATGAAATTCAAAGTTCAGTTGATTCAAAATTTTTATGCCACATTAGACTTGAATCTACAGTTATTCTTGTGAAATTATAATTACTTATTTCACTATGAGAGTTAATACAGTCAATTACCACATTCTAAATGTGTAGGTATTATCAAGGATACACGTTGTAGTGAAGAGCGAAGATCTTGCTCTTTTAAAATTAATTTAAGCAAATGGAATTTGAAAAAACTTCACAAATTTTTATTAATTTTTTTTTTTAAATTAAATTAATATTACACACTGCATTGTTAGTATATATAGTAGAGGAGATCCTTGTGATATTCTTAAGTCACAGCTCTGTTTTATCAATACTTGCGTTACTCATAAAAAATACTAAACTAAATTGTTTGATGTATCTTTTTAGAAAATCAGATGAAATATAAGCAAGTAGGAGTGCGGCTATGACGTATCTTATATACCCTTTACCATATACATAACAACATGTATTTTTATAAATATTTTTTACGTAAAAATAATTAAAAGGCTCTGCCATATATACTAAAGCATATATACATGCATACGTACATATTCGTTTACATAAATACATAACTTTTTACATACATACATGCACGCATGCAAAGTCCCTGGACTGCCTGTCCAGCGACAGAGTACAAGAGTTTACCACAAAACTGCCCAACGAAAACTCTGCGACGTGGCGAGAGATGTCTCCCCACAGGGGGTGCACCCAAAAGAGATGCATGTAGGAGAATGACTACACCTGGAACGGAGCTAGAGGCTTAGAGTTGGGACCACGAAGAAATGATTGAAGAGCCAAATTACAATAATTATTACAAGGAGAAGAAACGTGAAGGAATAAACAACGCATTTTCCGATAAACCTTTTTTGATTATGAGAACACCCCCAGAAGTTGTGGCTGGTAAGCCATCAGTTAATAGTGGATAACCACAAAAGGAAAATGTTGAAATGCTTGGTGAAAAAATAAGTGAGTTGCTAGCTCTTCCTGAAATCAAGTCGAATGTGCTCAAGAACATTATTTCAATATTGAATCAGATAGATGCGATATTTTTACAAATGTCTGATGAGTTCAGGTGTTAGTTGCCCCAAACCCAGTCAGCATGACTATTCTGACAAATGCTTGCAACGTGGTGAACCATTTCTCGTGTATGTTATGAAGGGACACACCGGTAAATGGTGAAAGTGACCACGTTACAGGATGTATGCTCTGCCCGAACTACAAAAAGGTAATTAAAAAACTCAGATTGCGGAAATGAATAGGCTACTGCAACTTAACCCTAACCACTTTCGAACCGCCCAAGCAAAGTGTTCGTGAATTAAATGTTGATATTGCGTTACTTAGTAAACCATATCAATGTCTGCAGTCTTCGAACTGGGTGTCTGATGCTTCATGAACATAGGCAATCTGGTCGGTCCGGGGCTTAAGGGAACTGGAAGCAACGTCACAATAGTGTAGATATGCTCGGGCTACAGTTTCCACCATTACGTTATACAGCTTTTATATCCCACCAAGGTATTCCTTAGAGGAATTCCAGATCATAGTTGACGGCATTTCTTCCGATGTAATCACTAAAAATCTTGTGCTAATAAGTGGTGATTTTAATGCATGGGCTATAGAGTGGAGATGTCTCCGGACAAACCTAGGGTAGAATACTCTTGGAGGTATTTTCCGTCTCAGGGTTGTACTGATGAACACTGGAAGCGAACAAACATTCAGTAGAGGGGTTGGGATGTTTGCTAGTAGTAGCATCGTCGATCCAGTGCATTGGAGTATATCAGATAAATATAAACACAGTGATCATTGTGCGTTAGTTATAGTAGTGGCACATAAACAACCACACGTGAACTCAACAACACAAAGTTTGACGGGTTGGAAAAAAAGAAAATTTGTTTAATTGCAATAGAAGATACGGCTCTGGATGGCCTAGCAGAAGCCATGGAGGAATAGAAATAGTATAACTCAGGCTTGTTATACATCAATGGTGAAAAGAAGCAGGTCGGCAAACAAAAATGCAGTTTACTGGTGAAGCAATGAAACTTCGAATATGCGCATATATTGTATACGCGCAAGAAGGCATTACACAAGATCAAGAGGTAGACCTGAAAATAGCCTACATCAGCAGGAGTTTAAGACAAAAAGCAGAGTTTTAAGACTAGAAATTCGTAAAAGTAAGCAGAGATGCTTTCTAGAAGTATGTGACAATGGTGAAAATAACCCGTATGGCCTAGCCTATAAGCTAGTAACCAAGAGAAAAAACAGAAAGAATAGATACTTACGGGAGTTGTGGCGCACCTATTTTCCCATCGGGAAAAGTCCACATGGAAAGGAAGTATCCTCGAATTGGATTCCGAATGCAGTGTTAAAGGAAGCCATTTAATGCTGCCCTGAGTAATTTATAAGGTGATAAGCACGTGCTTAAATAAGTATGGTAGAGGCTAAAGCTAAATCAACCATCGATGCCATAAACGTGGTGCTGGAAAATGTTGCACAGGCTTTTGAAGGGAAATGTTGGTAAAATGGTACCAAGAGCACTGTGTAATTATAACACTGGATGTTAAAAATGTTTTCAGTACAGTCAACTAGGAGAAAACCGTGTGCGCCTTGTTTCGATTAAATATTCGCCGATAACTACTTTCCATAAGCCAGGAGTATTTTCGTAATAGACTTCTGAAATATGACAAAAAAACAAGGATTTACAAAATCATAGCTAGAGTCCCCCTAGATTCAGTGCTTGGGCCATTACTATGGATTGTGATCTACGATGGTGTATATATAATTGGTCTTGCGGATGACATAGCATTTGTTTTTGTAGCCAAAAAACTCCCAGATATCAAAACAGCTAATAATGCTACCATACAGGTTGTTCAATCTTGGCTCGGGTCGATGGGATTAAATCGCGCGGATGATATGACGGAACCGATACTTAAAGTGTAGATATTTACACAACACTTTACATATCTAGGTGTTATGATTAATCCCCGTCTATCCTTCTTTGATCACCTACAGTACGTAAGAACAAAGGAGTTAAAGACGTTCTCTGCCTTATCGCGTATTAAGCTAAACACTAGTGGCCCTAAATACCTCTACAGAAAGTTGGTTGCCAGAGTTGTGAAGAGCATTATCTTGTATGACTCTCCTGTTTGGGCAAGTGCGTTGCGGTTAGGATCATATGTGAATTTACTACTGTACACAGACTTGCGGCTCTCCGTGTTCGTAGTGCGTTTAAAATAGTGTCGGTTAAGGCAGATTTCTTCTTCGCGGGAATATTTCCGATTGATTCAGAGGCCACATCTACAGTTGCGGCAAGAGATGAATGCTTTGATAGATGGCAATTGCGCTTGTCGACCTGGGATAAGAGAAGATGGACACACATATTGGTACCTGATATAGTGACATGGATTAAAAAAGGATATAGTGATCTGAATTATAACGTTACCCAACTGTTGAGCGGACATGGCTGCTTTTGGTCTCACTTGTTTCGCTTAGAACATGACAGTGACTAGTAAAAATTTTCCATTTACAAAAATAAAATGTGCTAAAAATTGTTTCAGCACCATTATACTCGTAAAATTATGTGCATTCATTCTTGTATCTTTATTTTCTCTAAGCAGTGTCTTGTTTTTACGGTTAAAAAGCTTTCTATTTAAATCAAGGTTATAGGGGACTTCCTCACAAAATTTTTTTCAAGTCTATCCATCAGTTTTTTTTTCGTGATGTGAGCACTGACAGACAGACAAAAAATTCCAAAAGTAGGTGTTTTTTATTCACCAACATCAAAATTGTCAAAAAATATTTCATGTAGAGATAAGACCCCGATACCATTTTATTATATGCTGAAAACCGTCTTAGTACCATTATACCAATAAAGCTGGGTGACTTCATATTTGTATCTCTATTTTCTCTCCGAAATAATTTATTTTTATGAAACAAGAAGTATTCTGTTTTATTCTAGGGGAATACTCCAACACGAAAATTTTAACAAGAATATGTCATGTATATTAACACGTCAGTATTTTATTCTTTGTATAGATGATGTTAAAAATAAAAAAACAAAAATAATTCATCTTTGTTCTACCTTGACTTTAGCTGTTATTACTTATGGAAACAGATGTGATGCTTATCTTACAGCAGAAATGTTAAATATGCTTAACAGTTTTTTCTTTATAATATACAAAAATATATTTTTCAGGAATCTTTATTTTTCGTAAAAAAGCTGAGATAGTATTGCCATAATTTTTAGTATTATTTTCTGCTAAGTAATTAGATAATGGCTAAGCGTATATCCCAAAGCATATGTGAAATGCTTTTTTAGACGAACCAACAGTAAGTAGATTTTTCGTTTAAAAAAATAATGATATCCTTACAAAGTGCAACAACTTTTTATTCCATTTAATAAAATAATTAAGTAGACAACTTCTACAAGAGGTTTTTCTTAAAATTTTTTCACTTTTGATGTTTTATTATTTATTTATTTACTTATTTTATATTTCTTTGTACTAAGACAAAATAAAGCAGTTAAAAATTAGACAAATTTAACACCATAATTTTAAATGAAAATAGGATTTCTAATTATATAAATGATTTATTGCTGCTTTTATCGCATAAACATTAAAAAAAGTTTTACTGCAGTATTAATTTGTCACTTTTGTCAGTTTCAAAGAAAACGTTTACTAGATTTCAAGATGCAGAATGTGCTCTTGAACGGATTTTAATGTTTTGCAAACGTTTACGCATATTGTATTTCCAGTCTGTACTATCAACATTTTTCATGTTAATAAAAATTTATAGCAACAAAAACAACACACAACAAGCAAATATATGTGGAAATTGCTGTTACTTTACATGTACGAACATTCTTTTGCATTGGAAAACACATCCAATTTCTTTTAGATTGCTTTAAGTAGTTATGAACCCTATTAGCTATTAAAAGAAAAGTTGCTGTTTTATATATTTTTTTAAATATTTTTTTCAAATTTTCGCCGTTTTAAGAAGTGATTATATGTTTCTTCATTCATATCCTTTTTATTCATCAACTGTATTTAATATGTGGTAAATTTACATGAAGATTTTTTACTTTGAAAGCACAAATAATACTTTTTGTTTAATTTTTATTCAATTCTTCTATTGCCATAAAACTACAATTATTTAAGTGCACTGTTCGATGTCTTTCTAAGCTCATTAGTTAATATACATTAGACCGATTCATGTGTATGAAAGCAAAATTCGTGCAAGCTGTACCCCCTAAAAATGAACATTGGTAGTTTTTACGGTAACATCTAAAAATATTTCGCCTGTAGCTTTGACCTCTCCCGAGCTGAAAAAAATTTGTAAAAAAGCGAAATATCACAATTTTAAAAACAGCTAAGACCCGTATTTAATTATTTCGACTAAAGACTAAAATATGTTAATTTGGCATTTTTACTACACAAAACCCTGAACAAAAATTTTTTAAAAACCGTTATATTTTACAGAATATCCTGAAAAAAGGACATGATTGATCGTCCTTGAACAAACTGTAAACTTAGTTGGACGCGTCTTAAAAAACCTTTCTTATGACACCCATATTGTATTGTAGTATTTGGTATTTTTATTTAAAATAATTGTAACTTTTATTTGGTTTAATTTTTGGTGCTCCGCGGTTAGAGCTACCAAGTGACTTTTTATTTTTTTCCTTCTGCTTTTCTTACAAAAGTCTTCTGCTTATATACTATTTGGTTTAGTGTTTTTACAAATTACACTCAACCTCGTAATTATATTTTTATCCTAATTATTCTATACCTTAACATAATAAAATGCCATGCAATCATGAATTTTGAGTGATTTCCAAAATTCATGACTGAGTGAAACTTTTAAACTTAAAGTGTTTAAGTCTATGGGAAGCATATGGGAAATATGATCTATTTATTAACAGTTTTTATTTTAATAATTGTTATTTAAAGTGAAATATTTTGGGGTGTAATATGAAGCGTGCTGAACGGTGTGTACGGACAACAAAGTCGAGGGCATTTTAGTGGTGCATTAATTTGAATGCCACTTGACTGTTGTTTACTTAAACTGTGTGTGTGAATTTATTATTGTTAATGCAATGCAACAACAACAACAATGTATGTTTGTTTGTTACTCCACTTGAACATTAATATTTATTTACGGTACCAAATGTGTTGGTAATTAAGGCTGTTTATTACAGTACATGTGTGATGGTTATACTAACCGATCAGTCACACTACAGTATATGTTAGTATGGAAACAGATTTTCAAATTGACAAAATATTAAAAATATACCCCTTTTCAAAATAGTCCAGCTCACAAGAGATCAAAGCTGGAGCCGAAATATTTTAAAAGTCATTTTAAAAAAGTCTAAGGTTTTTGAAAGGGTACATCGAGCACTTTATTTGATGAATCGCTTTAAAATACATACACTAAAGCGTGCAACGTATTGTCTACTTTCTTTTGGTTGATGTATGTGACTGATTGATGTAGGAGACTCGAATATAATTCCGACAAACGCAAAGAAAGCGACTTGTCGTAAAAAGAACAGAAAGCGAATGCTCTTAATATAAATGTTTTTAGCATCAACATATTTTGCTTTTGTAGATAGAAAATTTATGTTTAAGACACATTTTACTAAAATTATATTTTATGAAATTTATAAATGACACGCAGAAGAAGTCGTGGAGACGGCTACTTAAAAACCAAAATGTTATTTGCAATTTTTGATTTTGAGAAAATACAATTGAAAATGTGTAATATAACCAAGAATGGCTAGAAAAAGTTTGTTGTCTTAGTACAACTTAAAACATTATCGAAAATGAGCCAAAAGAGCGAGTAATAAAGTACTCCAACTTGGGCTTGGGAACTATTTTCTGCAGACAAAACGAGCGCACAAAAGATTGTTATAATTGTAGAAGAATAAAAAAGACTCGAATATGATCAATAATTAAAAAAACTACTTAGTTATGTAATTGTGTGGTTCTTTTTTTATACAAAAAACTCTTTTTTTTTTTATCAAAAAGTTCCACAAAGTAGCAATCGGCCGATTACTGCACTTTCATGCAACTTTCAAGTGTAACATTAAGAATTTAATTGCTACTGTAGGCTGTAATTCAGCTAGAGCGACTCCTAAATAACTATTATTTGAAAAATAATGGTAGATTAGTTTTTGCTGTTGTGATTCCTTCTTTACGCACTGATTTCAATTGTTGCCCTTGTAGGAGTTAAATAAAGCTCTTAAAATAATCAGTATTTTTTAATTCCCCATGAAATGAACATAATTTTTTGCAGAAAATAAAAAAAATCCTTAACTTTTTCTTTTAGAGAGAAAGTTTTGCATAAGTGAGAGCAAATAATTTCTTAACAAATTGTCAAGAGTTGCCACAATATTCTACAGATAACCGATTAACATTTTTTACTTTGAAAACAAAATCCTCAACATGATTCTTAAGATAAAATTTGGCGTCTAATTGATAAATTGTAAGCCTAAGTTGGGAAAATCAAAAAGATGGTTAAACCTTTTATGACTTGAGGCGATTTTGCACAAGCATTTACAATTTAAATAAAGAAAACAGTTTTTTGGGGTAGTAATTATTTAATATTCTTTTGTTTTTGCATATAAATCTGCTAAACTTTTTTCATATCTTAAGTGGCAAATTCACGCTGCACAGTGGGGCAGAATCAAAATATTTTGGAAATAATTCAGCCATTTGAAAATGGCTAAGCCGATTGATTCAAAATTTGCCACGAGCATAGTAAAGGAGCACTTGAGCTTAAGTTTCGAAGGTGGTTACCCTCCACTTTCCAGGGATGGCGCTATGTGGTCTCAATGTTGGACACCTCGCTCCTGAACATTTTTCTAACGCTTGGCATTTCTTCAATTTTTGTCTGATTTTTAAATATTTTCCATGCTCTTAAAGCTCTCGTGAATACCTACAAAACGGTGCTTTAAACTGCAGGTTTATGTTTAAAAATGATCGAGTTATAAGCATTTTATAATTAAAATTTTTGATTTTTTCCATACCCTGGTCCAGCTTTTTCGAAATATTGGGTACAGTTTGCAGCAAATTTGTTTGAGTTTTTTACCGTAGATAGCAAACAAAATTTAAGATTATCTGAAAAAAAAATTGAAAGTAATATCTTTTCTGGCTTAAAAATTATACGATTTTCAATTTAAAAAATCCAAAATTATTGCATTTTTGTGTATTTTAGCCTAAAATGGGACACTAATCTAACTTTTTAGATAGAAAAAAATTTTCTTAAGGAATAAATAAAAATTTTTTATCTTTATTAAAGGTAGCTATATGTGTGTATGTTTAAACCAAATTTCGTAAAAAACTGATCATTCTTGTAGAAGATCTAAGTCTTTCAACTTGACCTATTTTACATCGAAATTTTGATTTTACCCCATATTTTCTAAAATCCCAAAGCTGGGATCGGAAAGAGAAGAATAATATAAAAAAGCTATATGTACTCCAAATTGTTACAAAAAGTATTTCGTGAGCCCTAATCCATATGTGGACTCTATGGGCAAAAGAGTAAAAAATTCCAATTTTGGGATTTTTCGTCTTTATTTTGGGATTTAAGCTCAAGTACTCCTCTACTATGCTCGTGCCAAATTTTGAATCAATCGACCTAGCCGTTTTCAAATGGCTGAATTATTTCCAAAATATTTTGATTCTGCCCCACTGTGGCGCTGCTTAACAAAAATATGCAATGCAAACTTTCAAAATGGTGTTTTATGTAACAATCCAATTGCGAAGAACTTAAAGTGTCAAACACAAGGCAAGATTACTGATCTGATTAATATATTCCTTTCTGAGTAAAAGTTTTGACAAATAATTAATTCAGTTAGAGGCACTCATTCTGCAAACAAGAATTTTTTTTAAAATAGATTTCACAAGTAGAAGCAATAATTAAATAATGTAAAATATAAGTAGGGGTTTGTTTACTTAATACTACCGTGCGGTGCCTAAGTAGAAAAAGGTCTAGAACAAAAAGAAGAAGAAGAAGAATAAATTAGGCAAAAGTTCTTACAAAATTACAAACCCCCTAGGAGCTAGAGATAATGGCCAGCTATAACAGATAATCTAAATCCAAATTGGAACTTTACTTAATTTTAAGTTAAAATGAATTACCCATTTTAATTGCAAATCAATTTTAGCGATATCTAATGGTATGATTTATTTCTATCGTGTAATTGCAGATAATATCTATTTTAACAAAATGTTTGTTCTCTGTTAAAACATCCTATAACAATATTATCTGTGATTTAAAATTTAAAAATTTGTTAAACACAATAATGGTGTATAAGTGGTCGTGTTGTTAATAAATTAACATTTCTTAGAGACATACACACAACAAAATTTAAAATACCTCTTAGGAGAATAGTGCGAGAATGTTACGATTACTCATGAAAAAGAGAATACGATTACAGCTAAAATGCTCTTATATTTACAAAAATACTATGAATGAATGCTTCATGATAAAATATGTTTAATGTAAATTAAAGCTGTAAGATGGGTTAATATTTTACTATACAAAAAATACTTTAAAACTCAGGGTCACAACAATAAAATTTTAAGAAGTTTGATCTGTAATCAAATTTTTACATTATTCGGCTTACAACCAATACCAATTAATAGTTTCAATTAAAAACAGGGAATTAATGTTTGTTTTGAAAAAATGAAGAAATGGCCTGAAAAATATATTAAGTGGTTCTTGTACTAGATGACGTATACGTGATATTGTGCAGATATTTAAAATAAATATACGTACATATATCGTAGTTTCATGTAAGATAACACTGCCCTGCAAAAAATTACTTTTTCGCTCTCCTTTAAATAAAACTATGTGGACTATATGGAGTTCGATGTGCTAAGCTCAAATCCGTAGGGGTTTTTTCGATGGGTGTCGCAAAATTTTCGCTTTAAACCAGACAGGTAAGCAGTCATATTTTAGCCTGACTCGAGAACGACTCATCCCCTTTTCACAAACATTAATTTAATTCTAAATAAAATTTTTTCTCTGGAATTATTCAAACCTTTAAGAGGAGATTTTTTTTTCTTCCAAAACTCTTTTATTTTTTCAGTTTAAAATGCAATAAAAAAGAAAAAAGTAAACACTTTTTATTTGCACGTTTTTGTGAGAGCTAAATACCTCAAGAACAAAACAGGACTAAATTATGAAAATCGATTAACAAATGGAGATTCAACTCTCAATTTTCCACAAGTACCCAATTTTACAAAAATCATCCTTCAATATGTCGACAGGATTGCGTTAGCTTTAGCGTTAGCTTTAGGACCAGCACTTATGAAATGCATTGTGCCAGAACTAGGAAATTAGGTTGTGGGATGGGGGATAGAGGGAGTAGTGCTTGTGAACATTTGATTTGAATCTTTCCACATTGAAAGTGGCAGGAAAGATCTCTGCAGAGATTTTATTCCACATACGAACTGTTCTGCTAAAAAACGAATTTTCTCTGTAATGCGTTGTGCGATTCACTGGCCAATCGGCCACAAAGGAATGCGGTCTTGATGCAGATCACTTTGCGCATATGAAACTACGGTTTTCAGGAACAAGTTCCCTGATTTCATAAGAGCACATTCCATTGTAGTAACGATAAAACAGTAAAACACACCCCACATTGCCTCTATGCTCCAGTGAGTCAATAGAGCTGGATACCCTACTGTCACCGATGAGTTTCTTCGCTCTCTCCTGTACGCGGTCGAGTAACTCCAAAATAGACTTTGAAGCACCGGCCCATACATGAGAGTTTTATTCCATTTTCGATCTGATAAAGGTGACATAGATAGCAAGGAGATCAGATGGAGTGAAGTATTTCTTACACCGTTTCAGAAAACCTAGGCACTTGAATGCTTCTTTTGCAACACGAAAAATGTGCTTGTTCGAACGAACATCGGATATTCATACCAAGAAAATCGAGAGCTTCTGATTCCGTAATATATATATATATCACCCAGAATTACAGATGACGTAGAATTTTCAGCAGTACGCCTGTGCGAAAGCACACAGCACTTGGTTTTATAAGCGTTAAACTGAACCCTGTTTGCCAGGCCCCATTCGGAAACTACCACAACGTCGCGATTAAGGGTATCGTCTATGTACTTTCTCATAGCCTCAATTTCCCAAAGGCTTGGTCAACTGCGAAATGAAAATGAATGGCATATGCTACTGCCATCTGCAAAAGGATAGATAGGGTTGGAAATCTGACGTAGAAGGAAAATAAGAAATAGGGTAGGGGAAAGAACGGAAACTTGCGGTACCCCTTAGCAGGTAGGTAATCGAAATAAATGAAAAGGATATTTTGTATGGTTCTCAGAATTACATTTTTTTGTAATTGATGAATATTCTAGCTACTCAGTATTTCTTTTTTTCATTTAGTCGGGTTACTCGTTCATAAATTATTATATGACATTTGCTTGTAAAACTAAGAGATTAAGTCTTGTCCGCTGTAAAATAAACAGAGTTACGTTGAATATACAACAAAAGCAACAACCAAAAAGTGCTCAGTAATCATCTTAAACATATATTTTTGTAAGTAGTGTAATTTATAAGATTGTAATGAAGAAACGAAATAAAAAAACTTTTAACAACTTTTGCTTCAGATTGCAAAATATCAAGGACTTATAAGAATTCTTTAAATTTATTTTTTTTTTGTGTGTGGAAATCTAATTTTAAGCTCTTATCGGCAAACAAAAACATTCTATTTTAAAGAAATCATGATTGTGTTCTATGGATAGCTTTGAACAATTCAGTTACTTTCAGGCAGTAGGTCATAAACTGCAAAACTAGAAAGGTGCGTTTAATAATATGGACTGCTTTAGCCTTTAGGCAAACAAATAATTTTTTTTTGCAAAAACTTACCCTGATTTTGTTTAAAGCTATTTTAGAAGACCTGATTATTGTTTATTTATTTAGAAGTTTTGTTTAAAAAATTTCCTCCTCATGTTACTGTTCTTTTACATATGAAAAAGTTAAAAGGTTCGCAGTTTAATATGACATTTGAGTTTGCAATTAATGATATGAAAACCACATGTAATTTTTTTTTTTTTGTATTTCAGCATCAAAATTTGAAAAACAGCTATAGCAGAAACAACAGGGGGACAGCAATTAATCTGCATATATACTCATGCTTTTCTACATCAAGAAACTTATTTAATAAAACCATTGAACGTTAAGGTTTAACGTGAAAATGACTAATACATGTTTATCAAAAATAATAATCAAAATCAGAGTAGTGTGTACAAGTTGCGCGTATGCATGCATTGCTATGAAATAAAACATATTGAAAAGTAAGTTTTGTCAGTAAAAACCATCACGATTTAAAACATATTTTACTGCCAAATAACAATGTGCTTATGCTCATGAAATAATTAAAAATATAAGCATGTGATTTCAAATCGTCAGTAATTTAGTTAACCCTTGTTAATCACGTGATTTCAGTATAATTTGTAAGCATAACACCATTTGCGTTATCACTTTGACAAAAAGTGATTTACAAAATAGACCTGTATAATTTCCATAAAAGAAAAAAAATTAAGGATCTTCAGTACATTCCATATTTCTCCTTTGGGAATATTTTTTTATCTTGCAGATATATAATATATATATTTTATTTAAATCGGTTCAGTATTTTGACAGTTGTATGGGATTTAAAGAGTGCGGTAACGCATAAAGCAATTAAAAAACACTATATATATGTCTTTAAGCTGTAATTTGAAAGTGGTGACTTAAGATCTCTTGAGTAACTATGGGTGTCTTGCAATCAACAACACCTATCTCAACAGCACTTTTAACTTCTAATCCAGAAACTGGGACATATGAAAGATTACTAACCGTTATGTTCTTAAATTTATTTTATTCCTATAAATTCATAAGCCCATAATTTGTGAAACAATAAACGGATAGTTTTAAACGTAAATAAATTTCATTTAATTTCGCTCACATGGAAATCGTATTTTGTATGAAAACCTGTGTTGGTACAGAAAGGCAAGAAAAGTGATACTTCTCCTTGAATCTTATATATCTTATATAAATCTATTTCAGTGAAGTATCTGGGCTGCTAAAATAAGATGAATTATTTCAGAAGAGGAAGTAATAAGAACACAATAAAACACGAGATCTTTTGCAAGAGTACCATTATTGTGTGCATCATTTATTTAGAGCTGTTTTGATGAGAAGGGTGTCCAACTTGTCTATCAGTTGAATTCTGCGGATGATATTTTTTTATTCTGAATATCTCAGAAAGTGTAAAAGATATTAAATCAGGTTTTCATTGTATTTAAGACCAATATGTACTTAACTAAACTCAGTAAAAATTTGGCAAACAAAAAATAAAATACTATGTTTTGGTATACAAAAAATTTTCTTTCTCAAACTTTTAATTTTTTTCTCCAATCGCTTTTCTAAAGCCCATTGAACCGTATGATGTTTACACAATTTGGCTGACTACTGGTTATAAAAACAACAAAAAATTGTATCCTTTTTTTTCAGTCTCGAACATTAAGACTTTTGTAAAAAAATTGTCCATATTTGAACAATGACGGGCGAAGGGTGCTGCAGCAGAATTCCATTAAAAGACGCCAATGGAAACTTTTTAGAAATATCCATCATGATTTGAGCATCGCAGCCTTCGAAAGAACTTTAACTCATTTTCTACTATTTATGAAGTCGTTGCGTAGTTTTGGTTTACTCCAACGTTTCTCTCGTGTAACTATTGCAATATCTGTCTCCTTGATTTCTTGATGGTTAAATATATTCGCGCAACAGTAATTATTTGCTGATAAGTTTTTTGTTTTTGACCTATAAATCTAAGATTCTTAACGGCTAATAAAGTCTTCAAGAAATTTAAAATTTTTGTATAATGGCCTGCATCAAAGTCCACTGATAGCTTACCAGATTTTTGCAGTTGTCGAAGCTTAATCCATATTCAGACGATATTTTGTACAAAATTTTGAACTCTAATTATTGTTTTTTTAATCCAGATAATATTTTTTATAATTTTTTTTCCATTTTTATTCCAATTATGTAAATTATTAATATAAAAATTATATTTATAACAACAAAAATTTCAATTAGTATTGATCTCAATGAAATTAATTTATTTTGTTTGTAGCTGTATGTTAACTTTAATTTTTTTATAATGGTGTATTGCATTTTATGTATTAAACATTAACTTTAATTCTAAGCGAAAGTGAAACGTCTTTTGAAAATCTTAATTAATATATTATAGAGAAGTTAAATTGGCGTTGATTATTGCAAAAGAAAACCTCATGAATTACTTGAAATTTTTTGAAGCTTAATCGGGGGCAATAGATTATTAGCTGATCAGCAGGAAAAATCTAAGCTGCAGTAAAATTTAAGTTAAAGCAGTTCTTTCTTAAATGTATAAAAAACTTATTAACCCTTGAGTTTGAAATTTCTGCTTTAATTAAGCCTGATTACTAAAGTAGCTATAAATTTATTAAATTGATTTTTTGAAACATTCTCGTTTGTTTTTGCTATAAAACCACTTGAGTATAAATCCCTCGTAAGTTTTTAAGAAAAACTTTTGAAAAAACAATTAGCATATATTTAGAATAATAGTTTTCTTTCTGTGTAAATAAACTTTTACCTTAACACTTGGTCATAAAATTTTTAATCAGAAACAAAAAAATCTTATTTTCATCTAAATTTTGCTTTTTAATAATATCCCAAGTAATAAAGATACAATTACAGTGGGTCAGAAAATTAAGTTTGTCTGATTTTTTTAATTCATTGCAGTTAAATTAACTTTATAAAAAGAATTAAGAAGAAATCAAACCTTACATAAGTCTTACCTTGAGTCCCGCGACCAAGAAAGATGTTGATGAATTTGTTTTAATAAGTATATACAGTAAACAAGAAGATACTTATTGTTTTAGGAATTTATATTCTTATGTTTTTCTTATTTTCATAATACTTTTGTAATTTACGGGACGACTCATAAAATTCAATTTTAAAAATCTTACCAAATTTAACATAATAAGTGGGTTTTTGCAAGTCTTAACATCAAAAAGAAGAAGCAAACCAATTTAAAAATAAAAATGTACACAAATTAAAGAGCAGAAAATTAATTTGTGCATAAATAGGGAATTTTTGATTAAGATAAGCTTAAATAGAAACGTAATCAAACAATCTGTTATTACTCAACTGCGGAGACTTTTTAAATATAAGAAAGGGCATGACTTATTTTAATACAGGATATTCATAGATGCTGCATTTATAAAACTTAATGTCTACTACAGCTTCATATTGGTGAAATAATACCTTGCTCCTATTTATCTTATTAAATTTTAATGGGATTTAAAATCAAGGTAGTTGTTTTGAACTTGCTTTTCAGTTGTGTGAGTTATCATCTTAACAGTGAGAAAATAAAAACTGGTATACATAAAAAATATCGGTGAAGTCACATGGTTATAACAGACCTTACACAGAACCTTTTTCAAAGGGTAAAGCATAAAATATATAAAAGGCAGCAATGGTTTAATAACAACATTTCCATTTGTCTAAGATGTTAACAGTTACTTAGAGAATTTGTTTAAGAAATTGATTTCCTTCGTATTTTTATTCAATTCTTATTTTTGGTCAAAACACTTTAATGTGTTTCAACAGTTTTTTTTTTAACTAATTTAAATTTAACTATTCAACATTAAAAAAGGAAATCTTGATAATATTATATTTTTCTTTACACTTCAATTATTCTTAGTTTTTAAAATAATTTAAATGGTTATTAGCTGTTTAATATTTAAATGTCTCCTTTTTTCTATAACTTTCTACCACCGTAATTTAATAAACCTTTCGAAGTTAAAAAAGAAAATAGAAAAAGTGATGAGGCACAAATCTGTAAAATTCAATAAAGCTAATCTTGGATTACTCCCTGTTTGTTGTTTGTGTTGTGGGAAAACAACTAGTGTAAAATCTTGAGCAATCCTTCTATAAATTTTCTTCCTTTAATATATTTTATTGACTTCTTTACTTCAGTTTATTGTTTTGATGCTGTTGGTTCACTGCGCTCACCAAAGGAAGACAGTCCTAAACTTGAGCAATGTTTTTCTCGCTGCAATTAAGACGAAGGTTAAGATTTTGTTTTGCTGATTTTAACATAATTTATTAATCAAAAGTCGCGAAGTTATTTCTGAGATAAAAAGTAATAAACTGGAACGAAATAAATATAATTTACCTTGTAAAATTAACTATAAATTTGGCTGAAATATTTAATCATAAAACTTTTTTAGGCTGCTCTTGTTGCCATGTGGAACATGTTAAGTTGTATCTTTAATGACGCAATATTTTTCAATTAAAATTTTTCTTAATATGTTTGTTTGAAAGCGATAGCTGCCTACACCAGTAGAAGGATCTTTTTAAATTTGCAAAGTTTGCTACTGCCTAGCTGGGTTTTAAAATGTTATGTCACTTGCCACACAAAGCAAATTTTTATCGTCGTTGTCTTTGGAAACTTTAACAATTATAACCGAAACACAGTAACTATTAAGTAAGAAAAATCAAATTAATTACTTAATGGTTACTGTGTTTTTATACAAAAGTTTTTTCATTTTTGTTGTCGATTTGCTTCGTTGATTTAAAGTTAATCAATTTGGCTTTTGATATAAGACTCTTAAGTTTTCAACACAAGATTTTGTTAGAATCCACTGATGAGATATATGAGCAGGAGCGAAATGGTCATAAGGGTTTGGTGTCCCCGTAGTAATACATTTTATATTGTTTTTTGATATAATAAGTATTTTATAAGAATATCATAAAATATTTATATATTAAAAAAAATTCAAGCCACATCAAATAAAACAAAATATATACAGTCTGCCAATATTGAGTTTGCACACCAAAAACAAACACGATTAATTTTAAGTTTTTAGTAATTTCATAACATCTTTTTACCAAGAATATTTTAAAACATACACATTACATAAATTTATATATATTTATAGAGGTCGCGTTGAAAAAAAATTATTAAGTTCAACACAAGAAAAGAAAACAAAAAATAGATGAAAAAACAAATCTTTACTTCACTTTACACTGTCAATAAACAATTTGCGCAAAAATGTTTTGTTTTTCTTTTTGTTAATTTTAAAAGCTAAATGGTGATTTACCGTTATTATATGTATTCATTGTTCTTCACAGTGAATTTTTAAATTAGCTTGCTATGGGTTTTTACGTTGCATACGTCAAAAAATTACAACATTTGAAGTATTAAACATTCCTGAGACAAGATTGTCGTATGATATCATTCAACGGACGACTTGTCGGAAATGTTTTCAGTATCCCGAAGAAGAGCTTACAATGTCACAAACCGAGCTAAAAAGGAAAATATACTGAAGTTAAAGCAAGGAGGCGGGCAAAAAAAAAATGATATGCCGAGACAGTCCGTCAGATCATAATAAAAAGTAAATACTCAACAAGAGCAGCAAAAAAAAACCTCTGCTTTCAGCAGCAAATATAGATAAGCGGTTTTTCTTCGCTGTTCAAAGCGTTTCACAGCGAAATAAATATTGGAATGACGTGATATTTTGCGATAAAACAAAGATGATGTTATACTATAACGATAGACCGATAAGGGTGTGGCGTAAGCCTTTAACATCTCGAAGCAGCAAAATATTATTTCAACCGTTAAATTATGAAAAATATCTATAATGATTTGGGGCTGCATCTCAAGTCAAGGAGTTTGGGATATTGCTTTTATAAACTCAACGATGGACGCGCATCAGTATTTGGACATTTTGCGAACCTATTTAATTAATAGTGCGCAGAAATTTGCTTTTATAAGGGACAACACAAAATTTTAAATTTTATCAAGACAACGACCTTAAACAAAAGTCGCACATGGTAAGAATTAGGCTGCTATATAACTGCGGTCGCATCATCGAAACACCCGCCCAAAGCCCTGGCCTTAATCCTATAGAGAATTTATGGGTGTTTTTGAAAAAACGTGTTGCAAAACGCCAGCCAAAAAACAAGGCATTGCTTAAAACTGCAATTTTAGAAGAGTGGCAGAAAATACCACAGAATTATGACCTAAATAAGTTAAAAGTATAAATGAAAAAGCGTTTACAGTGTGTGGTAGATGCTAAAGGTTTCCATACCATGTAATAATAATAATTTTTGAACTTAATTCATGACTTTTCAACTGAAAATAAAACTGCGAGGAAATTTTTGTGCAAAGAGTTTATTGACAGTGTAAAGTGAAGTAAAGATTTGTTTTTGTTTTTGTTTTAATTCTTTCTTGTTTTGACTTAATATTTTTTTCAACGCGATATATAAATTGATGTAATTTGTACATTAAAAAATTTTTTGGTAAGAAAATGTTTTGAAATTAGTTAAAACTTAAAATAAATCGTGATTGTTTTCGGCATGCAAACTCAATGTTGACAGACTGTATATAATTAGCTTCTTACAATATTCTGGTTTAGAGCATTCCTTTCTATTATTACTGATGCTTGCGATGAATGCAGTACTGCCATTAGTGTAAGTCGGTACTTATTATACGACTTTAATGACGATAGCAGCCCTTTGTAAAAACTTGAAAAGGAGTTTATTAGCGAGGAAGTAATTTGTACATTAAAAAATTTTTTGGTAAGAAAATGTTATGAAATTAGTTAAAACTTAAAATAAATCGTGATTGTTTTCGGCATGCAAACTCAATGTTGACAGACTGTATATAATTAGCTTCTTACAATATTCTGGCTTAGAGCATGCCTTTCTATTATTACTGATGCTTGCGATGAATGCAGTACTGCCATTAGTGTAAGTCGGTACTTATTATACGACTTTAATGACGATAGCAGCCCTTTGTAAAAACTTGAAAAGGAGTTTATTAGCGAGAAAGTCAACCAATAATAAGATCTGAAAAAATTTTTGCTTTTGATATTTTAGTGAAATTAGCTGTTTCCTTAATTCTACATTAGACTTCTTCAAGTTTGTTTCATAGATAACAAGAATTTGAGCCATCTTGTTTTCCTATTATTTTTACCTCTGTGTTATGTGAGTAGTAAAACATCGTAAACAAACCCAAACCCTACAGCTAGTTAAGATTTAATATACTTAAGACATTTAGACTTTGGGTAAAATTTTTTGTAGATATTTAATTCGCCGTTATAACTATAATTTTTTGCATGAAAAAACAGATTACTAAGCTCAAATACAGATAAAGACTGCTAAGAGCAGATTGGTTTAACAAAAATGGTACTGTGCGATTTATTTGAGCATTCATTTGTATACTAGATAATGTGTTAATGTATGCTATTCATTATTTGACTGCGGAGCTCAGCCTAATCCAGTTTAAAAAATCTTTCATATATATCTTGAATGATAAATAAAATAACTATCACATTCAAAAAACCTACTCATTGTATCGTTTTCGTTCTCGGCAGCTTTAGATTTAACAAAAATATAATCAATAATGTCAGTATTATTAAACTTTTATAATAAAAAAAAAGAAAAAATCAAGGACATCAAGTAGCAAGGAGATCTTGTATTTCTTTTATTTCACGGCAGTTTTAATTTCTTTACTCTCAGCAAATTTCGCCCACGTCAGCAGGGCATCGACCGTTATTATTTCGGCACTGTAACTTTTTCCGTCCTAGGACAATAGACAAAACAACAACGACCCTGGACTCCCCTGTAGCTAGCCCAGTAACCGGCATAGAACCTACATTACTTCATATAGAAACTTCAGAATTATTTCTTTTTTTACGAAATCACCAACAGGCCAGTGTCAAGCTTTAATAAACATAAAACTTTAAGGAAACTGAAAGTTAAATTTTAATTGAAAAAAAAAATTTACATATATTTTGTTCAATAACTTTGTATTTGATTTTTTACTGAAAAAAAAAAACACACAATAGCATCGACTTTTCTATTGCTAATAAAATTTTGCAATCTTTAATGAACATATGAATAAATATATAACACATATTTTTTCAAATGTTGAAGAAGACATTTTTTGTCTGTGCAAAAATATTTCTTTAAATCTAAAATATTTCGTTTAAATCTGTTAAAAGTTAAGAAAAAAATCCTTAACTTTTATAACTCTTTGGCAGGGTGCAGTAAGATTTGGTACAAGATTCGTAGTGGTTTTAAAGACTGTAATAGAGGGTATTGTAGTCTCAACATTTCTGCTGCTTTTAAAGCAAAATATATGAAACATTTCAGTAACAAAGATAGTTGGCAAACACAAATGTAAAATTTGCAACAGCCTTGTTGAATAATATTCCTTATATTGAAAATACGTACTCATGTATGCATTTATGTGTATTATAGTAGCCTGGTAAGCTAGCTAAAAATCCACAAAAATGTTGCGAAAATATTTTTCCAATTAAACCAGTATATCGAAAAGTCAAAAATTTTAATTATAAAATGCTTTAAACTCAATCATTTGCAGATGACAGGTAACCAAATTTGAGACCACATGGCGTCATTTCTAGAGTGATAGTAATACCCAGTCTTAGAACTTAAGCTTAAATACGGCTCTGTTATGCTTATGTTAAATTCTTAAGAAATTTCCCTAGCCCTTTACAAATGGTTTAATTATTTCTAATAAATTTTGATTCTACCCTGCTGTATATAAATGCGAAAAATGCTATTAATATTATGTTGATGCCTTTCTTTTTCTGGTTTCTTTAGTAAATATTCTTAATAAAAATTAAGAAACAAATATGAAAATCAACTTAAGACATACATATTAATTTTTAAATTATTAAGGGTCATATTCTTCACTTTAGAAGCAGTGCGAATGTAAAAACATCAAAACATTTATCTGAGATAAAGGTTGTATATCATATGCTGCCTGGATCCCCGTGATAGGCACTCTGGAGTCCAGGAAGCACTGATAAGGGATTAATTTAAAAGGTAACTGCCAAACTACAAATAACTGGTTTAAGAATTGTCATTGGGACGACTTCCCATAAGAATATCCATTAGTCAAATATTTGTGGTTTTTTTGAAAATATGTAGAAGTTAGATTAAGTAGACATGATTTTTCTGATTGTAACGAAAACAAATTGCAGAAGATTATCTGCCCTAATGCTCCACTTATTTTTGTTCTTGGTATCCCTGCAGCAATATTGTACGTAAGCTATATTAAGGCTAAATGTAACAGTTAACTCAGACTTAAATGTTACCAAAACAACAGTTTCTATTACAATGGCCTTTGAGTAGTTAACCATGCAGTAAACATACAAAAATGTTTGGTTATTGTTTTGCCTTTTGTTTAGAAATAATATGTAATTCAGAACAATTGTCTGGAGGTTGCAGTAAAAGACAAATTAATCTTAAATTTAACTTCAACTACAGTTGCTATTTTCGATTTAAATAAAACAGATACAAAAGTAAATTACCGAAACAAATTGCCAAATTCAGAAAAGTTAGAAATAAAAATGGTAACTTTAAAGAAACTTTTTACTTTAAAGAAAACGAAAGTATATAATCACTACAAACAGTGATCTAATATTATGGCATTTGCGATGAAAGCGTAAATTGTCTTGATTGAAATTAAGGTTAATAAGAGATATTCCTGTGACTCGCATTATTGTTCGCAAATTTGTGTTATGTAAAGTAGACTAACAAAATACTTCACACTGATGACCGGTAATTCTGTTTTCATATTAAGAGGATATGTCTTCCAGAACTTTTATTTTTTTAGAACCTTATGGAACATACGATCTTTTTTGTTTTTTTTTTCCTTTATAGTTTTGATGAAAAGGTCATGTTTTTTTTAAGAGAGAAATTATTTATTGGATCGCTACATATGTATGCAAAAAACAACATCTATTTACACAAAATATTTAAGCAAAGAGAATACGAAAAATACTCTTTTTCAACCATTAAACTGGTTAAAAAGAAATTCAGACACCAAATTCAAGTTAAGCCATAAGGTGCATGCGTTAGCGCAGTTCAGTCAGAGGCAAACAACAATATACTTTTAGGGACGCATATTTATTAACAATTTACATGCAAACCTACATTCAAATATATCATTAATGAGTGCCGAAGAAGTGAAAACCGTTTACTGTAATTTCAATGAAAATGCGATGAAGAATTAACGCTTAATAAAAGACAATAGTTCTGTTCACTAACTTTACTAGCAAAACCCAGCTACAAGAGAATAAAGCAGAAATTTTCAGATTAATCTTCCAAATGTAAATAAAGTAAATGAACGCCCAACTAACAATAATTAGCAAAGAAATTTTTGCGGCTTTGGGAGTGATAAGAACTGTACAGTATGATAATCAAATAGTACCATTTTTAAAGTAAATCTACTTGAGTGCAAAAAAGTATAAAACAGAGATAACAAAAAGTCAGAAAATTGATAAACCAAAGGAAAAATTTATAATAATACTCTGAGTAACTCAATTAAAAAATATGTATATAGAATGTTTAAGATTTTATTTAAAGTATCTAGTTGAAATCGTACCTGATGTTTAAGCGCATCATATATATAATTTTTTACAGTTAGTTGTAATAAACATTCTTCCTGTGATTTAATTGAAAAAGTCCTTACATCAATATAACTGCCGATTTCTCTACATGTGAACGAATAATTCTTTCGCATACTTGTATTGAAAATAAAAACAAAATACAAAAAATTGTTTTTGTTTTCAATATAAATATACCAAAAAAAAAATGTTCGTTCGTATGTAGAGGATCCCGCCGTTAAAATAAACTTCATATTAATGAATTTCACCGTTTGTAAATAAAGTTTATAATTGTATATCAACATTGTATAATTTTTATTAAATTTGTACCGAAAAACGTCTTCTTTAAATTCTTTTATAACAAAAACACTTGCAAACACAACTTTTTAATGTATACTTCTCTAGCTAACTTAAAGAAAAAAAAAAAAAAATAAAATAAAATAATATTCATTTAGTTGCAACAATTTTTTTATTAGAAATTTTTTAAGCAAATTTTTATTGTAAGCAAAAGTAAAATACAGCTGCTCGACTAATTCTTGCAAGTAAAAATCTAACACATTTTTATGCTCTTTTTTTACTCTCTTGCAAGTTTTTCGAGTACGTGAACACTTTCTACTTACTGAACACAACCAATATAAACGTGTTTTAGCCAATTAATTTCAATGATAAAAATAATATTTTTGTCAGAATACTGTCGGCAACCCGCTTTATTTTTAATGTTTTAAAGCTAACTAATTCAAAGCAGTGGTAAGCTATTCTTGAATTATTTTTTATCAAGCTAACCGCCTTTTTTTAATATTTTAATTTTTTACAAAGTATTCGATTGTCTTATTACGTAAATGGAGTTTCTTTATATTTCCGAGGCATTTCTTATGTCTTTTTTAGGTTAAATGAGTAACCGTGGACTTAATCCATATTTTTGATTTAAAAATGCATAAAAAATAAAAGAAAATTGTCAAAGTCAAAAATTATTTATTTTACATAAAAAAGCTTTGTTTTTAGGGAGTTTCTATATTATATTGTAGTTATATTGTGGTTAGGTTATAAATGCTAAGTAGAAGTGCAGTAAAAATTTTTACTCTTAACCATAATTGACATATTTGGTACAATTTTCACTTTCGTGATAAAAAAAAATACTATCCTCGGTAAGTCGTTTAAAAATAAATAGTAATCAACATGGTAACTGTAGGTTACATATTGTTATGGTCAATTCGCCCTTGCTCAAAAACGGATCTAGAATAAGGATTATAATAAATAGAGTGAAAATCCTACCAATACTACAACCTCTAAACAAAAACACAAAATAAATTATTGAAACTTTATATCGTTCATTATAATTAGATTTAAATATTTAGGTTCTTATTAAAAACAAAAACACAAAATCAATGTAGTACATAGCATAAGAGTTATCTTCTAAAGTGAATTTATGATACATAAGATATTTATATTTGAGAATTTGTCGATATATAACATAGTTCTCAGCCTTTAGCAACTTCAAGGATTCGTACCATAGCTCCACTAGAAATGTATTAAAGAAGTAACGAGAAAAGAACTCTCCTTTTACTACAAAGAGTTTATCAAATGATACGTACCTCTTATTTCAACACATACGGCGCAAGTAATATGTTTTTAATTTTATATTAATAATGTTAACATAAGCTTTAGCCGTAGATAAGATAAAATCGCTTTGGCAAAAATTGTTTTACTTTTATACTACACATTTTACAGAAGTGACTGTTAAATATAATCGTAAAAATTTACCGGTTAGTAAGACGGAATAAAACAAATAAAGATGAAAATACATGTATATTTTTTTGGAAAATTTGTGATTTTAAAATGATAAAATTTTCATCGCGCGACTATTTTTCTTACCTAACGAAGAAGGCAAAGGCAGCAACAAAGTAAAAACATAACTCGTTTCGTTTTCAACAAATGTTCAACTGATTTTTTAAAAATTAATATCGGAGCGTTTATTTAGTGCATAACGTCTTTACCCGTTAAATTTAAATGTATAAAGTACTTAATATTATTTTGCTACAATAAAAACATTAATAACTAGCAGTGCCCACGACTTCGTCCTTGTGTCATTTCTGATTTTCTTGATATACAAATTTAGACAAATGTGTTTTAAAATACATATTTTTGGTAGAGTTCTATAAACAATATTAAAAGTTTTCCATTTACAAAAATAAAATGTGCTGACAACTGTCTTAGCACCATTATACCGGTAAAATTGGGTGCTTTTGGCTGGTATCTCTATTATCTTCGAAATGTCTTGTTTTTACGAAAGAAAAGTATTCTGTTGTTGAATCACGGTTCTAAGGGTCCTCTCCACTTAATTTTTTTGTGATGCGAACACATACAGAGAAAAGGAAATACAGACAGACAAAAATTCCAAAAGTAGGTGTTTTGTATTCCATGTCGACTACTATCTACATCAACATCAAAATTTTATAAGTAGTGTAAAAATGTAAAAATGTAAAAATTTTTCATCTATAAAAATAAAATTTGCTGAAAACCGTCTTAGTACCATTATACCGATAAAACTGGGTGACTTCACATTTGTATCTCTATTTTCTCTACGAAATAATTTATTTTTCGAAACAAGAAGTATTCTGTTTTATTCTAGGGGAAAACTCCAACACGAAAATTTTCAAAAAATATTTCATGTAAATGATCCCGTCAGTGTTTTGTTATATGTATAGATAATGTTAAAAATTAAATAACAAAAATTATTCATATTTGTCCTACCTTGTCTTTTGCTGCTACTACTTTTGAAAACAGATGTGTTGCTTATCTTATTGATGAAATGGTAGATATGCTAAACAGTTTTTTCTTTATAATATATATAAATATATTTTTCAGGAATCTTACATTGCACTATTTTTCGTAAAAAAGCTGACAGAGTATTGCCATACTTTTTAGTGTTATTTTCTGCTAAGTAATTAGGTGATGGCTAAGCGTATGTGAAATGCTTTGTTAAACGAACCAACAGTTAGTAAATTTTTCGTTAAAAAAATAATTACATCAAACCTTCAGCTTCTATTTTATAAACCTGACTATTGAAAAAAAACAAAAATTTAAGCTGGAAATAAAATGCCTACAAATCTTTTTTAGTGTTTACAAATATATTTTACAGAAGCAAAACAAATAGAAAAGGATGCAGCAAAATAAAACCCTGCGATACACACTTTTACTTTTTAAGGCAACGAAATAAAAATATGTATTTCTGTTAAGGCAAAGATTTTGTATTATATTTTGAATTAAATATGCAAATGTCATTAATTATATTGAATTTTTTTCAAAAAACTTAATATCTTTACAAGTTGCAACAACTTTTTTCCATTACATAAATAATTAAGTAGACAACTTTTACGCAAGGTTTTTCTCAGAAGTTTTTTCACTTTTGATGTGTTATTGTTTTTGTTATTTGTTTACTTATTTTATATCTCTGTGTACTAAGACAAAATAAAGCCGTTAAAAGTTAGACAAATTTAACACCATAATTTTAAATGAAAATAGGTTTTGTAATAAAATAAAAGATTTATTACTGCTCTTACCGCACAAACATTTTAAAAAGTTTTGCTGCAGTATTGTTTTTTTTTTTTGGTGTCACTTTAAAAGAAAACGTTTTTTAGATTTCAGAATGGCATTCCTGCAGAATGTGCTCTTGAACAGATTTGAATGTTTTGCAAACATTTACGCATATTGTATTTCCAGTCTGTATTATTAACATTTTTTATGGTAATAAAAGTTAACAGCAATAATACACCACACAATAAGCAAACATATGTGGCAATTGCTGTTACTTTATCTCTGTATTTTATGTACGAACATTCTTTTGCATTGGAAAACACATACGCTGTAATATACACACAACGATATATTCGCATTTTAAAATTCGTTTAGATTGCTTCAAGTATAATTTATTAACCCTACTAGCTATTTCAAGAAACATTGTTATTTTATATTTTATTACTTTTTCAAATTTTCGTTGTTTTAAGAAGTGAATATATGTTTCTTTATTCACAGTCTTTTAATTCATCAACTGTATTTTATACGTGGTAAATTAAAATGCAGATTTCTTAAATTTAAAACACAAATATTTTTTTAAAGTTTATTCAAATACTCCTATTTTCATAGAACTACAATTATTTCAATACACTCTTCAGATTTCTTTCTAAGCTCACAACTTAATATAGAAACACCAGAGCGTACAACGTATTGTCTACTTTCTTTTTGTCGATGTAGGTGATCGTTTAAACAAAAATTTTCTAAGACTACCAATGATAACTTTTTTTTTAAAGAGAAGTTGCACTTCAGGCAATAATGCCTATTTAGTTAGTGTGACCGTGCTAGAGGAGACAAAAGACAGGTGGTGAAATTATAGCAATTTTATTAATTATTTTACTTTGCCGGCGAATGTGCTATGTACTTTTACCGACGAAGGAGGCTGTGTGCTGTTTTGTTAAATTTTGAATATTTATTTTACCATTAAACAGAAAAGAACATATATTTTTTATATTTTGGTTGGGTTAAACCCTGGCCAATCAGGTTTGTAGTCAACGTACTTACTACGATGAATACAGCAGCGTTTAAAACGAGACTCTAATATAATTCGACAATCACAAAGAAAGCGGCTTGTTGCAAAGAGTAGAGAAAGTAAATGCCCGAAATGTAATTGTGTTTAGCATTATATTAGGGCCATATAAAGAGTCATATTTACTATTTCTATTATGCGTAAGAAAAAGTAAATTCGCAGAGAAAATAGAGGTACAAATGTGAAAGCACCTTAGTTTACCGGTGTAATGGCACTAAAAAAGTTATTAACATATTTTGCATTTGTAGATGGAAAATTTTTAACACTGTTTACAGAGTTCTACAATTTGTGTTTAAAACACGTTTCTCTAAAATTTAATATAAAGAAAGGTAATAATGACATGCTGGCGAAGTCGTGGACATTGTTACTTTAAAATATAAAAGTGTACTAGCCATATTAACAAATAAGCAAACTCTTTTTTGCATTGTTTGATTTTGAAAAAATACAATTAGAATTATGCACATAAGATTATTCGAAGAAGACTTGCGTACGGCTAGTAATATGACCAAGAATGGCTCGAAGAAGTTTTGTGTTTGGTTATAAATACGAATAAAATAGTATCGAAAATGAGTCGAACGAAAATGAGTTAAACGCAGTCATAAAAGACTACATCAGAAAGTTACCATTATTTCCCGACAAAACAAATGCACAAAAGATTGTTATAATTGTAGAAGAGTAAAAACAGACTGGAATATGATTAATAATTAAAAAAGTTAGTTATGTAATCGTGTGGTTCTTTTGCTATACAAAAAACTTTATCTGTTTTGTTTTAGCAAAAAGTTCCACGAAGAAGCAATCGAACGACTACTGTACGCTTTCATGCAACTGTCTAGTGTAAAAATTTAATTGCTATTGTAGGCTGTCATTCAGCTAGAAAAACTCAAAAACAACTATTATCTGCTAAAACACATGCACATTGCAATGCACAAATAATAATGGTAGATTTGTGTTTGCTGTTGTGATTCATTCTTTACGCACCGGGATACAATTGTTATCCTTGCAGTATTTGATAGAAGTTATTAAAATAATCAGTATTTTTTACTCCCCATGAAATAAAGATACTTTTTTGCAGAAAATAAAAAAAATATTACTTAACTTTCTCTTTTAAAGAGAAAATTTTGCATAAGTGAGAGCAAATAATTTCTTAACATATTGTCAATAGTTGCCATAATATTTTGTACATATCCGATTAACATTGTTTACTTTGCAAACAAAATTCTCAACATTATCCTAAGGTAGTATTTGGCGTCTAATTGATAATCTTCAGAGAATATCTATTTTACCAAAATAGTTGTTCTCTGTTTAAATATTCTATAACAATATTCTTTATGATTTTAAATTTAAGAATTTAAGGGACCCTCTATTTTCTTAAGTACAATAATGGTGTATAACTGGTCGTGTTGCTAATAAATTAACATTTCTTAGAGGCATACACACAACAAAATTTAAAATACCTCTTACGAGAATAGTGCTAGAACGTTACGTTTACTCATAAATAAGAGAATACGAGTACAGGTAAAATACTCTTATATATACAAAAATACTATGAATGAATGTTTCTTGATAAAATATGTTTAATGTAAATAAAAGCTGTGAGATGGGTTAATTTTTTATTATACAAGAAATACTTAATAACTCATGGTCACAATTATACAGTTTTATGAAGTTTGATCTGTGATCAATTCATTACATTAGTCGGTTGACAACCAATATGTATAAAGTTTAAATTAAAAGTACTCCCTAACAGCTTTATGACGATGTTGACTGTTTATCGATAATATAAATAAGTAAAATACAAATATCTTATATTTGTGTCAGTTAATTCAATTTGTTCTCTATAAGGAAATTTTAAATTTTATAAAAAAATAATATAAATTAAAACTTTTGAAAATAATTAATTTAAATAGCTTAAGAGCCATTATTGCAACTTATCGTTAGTTAAAGGTTTAATTTTTTCTACTTTGTAAAGGGCTTTGCATTAATAACACTTTCAATTTTTATTCTTTTTTTTTAATTGATAAAAAATAATTTGTAAAGTTTTTACAATGCAAATCCATTTATAAGTACGACTAGTTGTAATAATGGCGCTAAGGTCGTTTTTTAAATTGTACAATGTTCCTGAAAATCAGTGGAAACTGTGCCCCTGCGAAATTCTGTAACATGGAATAGAATTTTTCTAATTCTTCCATTTATTTTTAAAATTTACAGGGGTTAATATTTTAGTTTTTCACACTTTCTTTATGTAATTTTGTATATTTCTTATTTTGCCTTTTTGAATATCACCGTATGCTTTCTATGTTTTTTTTAATTTTCTTTAGTACACGACACAACGCAACAACAAAAATGACGACGACAAACTAAACGGCAACATCAACATCAATCATTCTAAGGGAATACCAAACATATTGTCATCGATTAATGACAATATTGACAACAGGAATACCAATTTGCAGCAAACGAAGAAAAACGATGTCGTCTTGTGTTGACGACGCCAAACAGAATACGTGTGATTAAGTGGTTGTTGAATTAGAAGACGTATACGTGATACTGTGCAGATATTTAAAATAAGCATACGTATATATTTCGTAGTATCATGTAAGACAGAGGTTCTCAGCAACTTCCTGCTCACAGACCCCTAGTAAACTTTTTTTTTCACGAACCCCTCTGAAGCCCAAGTTCAAAATAAATCTTTTATTTTTTTTTGAAAACACTGTTTTTTCGGTTCTTCATGCGGACCTCTTTGATGGTTGCTACGGACCCCCATTTGAGAACCGTTGATGTAAGATAACTTTGCCCTGCAAACAATTTCTTTTTTGGCTCTCCTTCAAATGAAAATTATGTGTTATATATGAATTTCGATGTGCTAAACTCAAATCCGATGTTGGTTTTTCTCTATTGCGTTGGGGTTTTTGTGGATGGGCGTCACAAAATTTTCCCTTTAAATTAGACAGGTAAGCAGACATATTTTAGCCTAATTCGAAAACGACTCATCCTATATTCATAAAAAGAAAAACACTAAAAGATGCATAACAATATTCTATTTAATTTAATTCTATATAATTTTATTCCTTTGAGTTATTCATATATGTAAGAGGGGAAATTTTTTTCTTTTTTCAGTTTAAAAATGCAATAAAAAAAAAGAAAGAGCACACGTTTTTTATTTGCACTTTTTGTGAGAGCTATGTTCCTTAAAAATAAAACAAGACTAAATTATGAAAATCGATTAACAAATGAAGTTTAAATTCTCAATTTACCGCAACTACCCACCTTAAATATGGCGACAATATTGCGTTAGCCTAACAGGTAGGTAACTGAAATAAATGAATAGGTTCCCAGAATTAAAATTTTTTATAATTGATGAATTTTTCCAGCTGCTCCGTATTTCAGATTTCTTTTATATAGTCGGGTTATTCGTTCTTAAATTATTATATGACAGTTGCTTGAGAAACCAAAAGGTTAAGTCTTTTTCGCTGTAAAATAAAGAGAGTGACGTTGAATTTACAATAAAAGTATCAACCAAAAAGTTCTCAGTGTTCATTTTATACATAAATTTTTGAAAAATACTGTAATTTATAAGATTGTAATGAAGAAACGAAATAAAAGTTTTGTAACTAAATTTGTTTCAGATTGCAAAATATCAAGGATTTGTAAAAATTCTTCAAGTATATTTTTGTGTGTGTGTGACAACCTAACTTTAAGCTCTTAACGGTAAACAATAACATCCTATTTGAAAGAAATCGTGATTGTTTTCTATGGATAACTCGATAACGACAGTAAACATTTAATACACTTTATAGTCAGCAGTAAGTCAGAAATTACAAAACTTTTAGAAAGATGTGTTAAATAATATGTACTTCTTTAGCCTTTAGGCAAACAAATATATTTTTTTTTGCAAAAATTTACCCTGACTTTGTTTAAAGCTATTTTAAAAGACGTGATTATTGTTTATTTATTTAGAAGTTTTGTTTGAAAAATTTTCTCTTCATGTTACTGTTTTATAGATGATCTACCTCATGTGCCTTAAGTTAAAATGTTCGCAGACCAAAACATGTAATTATTTTTTGTATTTCAACATCAAAACGTGAAAAACAGCTACAGCAGGCACAAAAAGGGGACAGCAATTAATCTGCATATATATTCATGTATTTATACATCAAGAAACTTATTTTATAAAACGTTAAGGTTTAACGTGCGAATGACCAATACATGTTTATCAAAAATAATAATCAAAATTAGAGAAGTGTATACAAGTTGCGGGTATGCATGCATTGCTGTGAAATAAAACATATTGTAAAGTAAATTCTGTCATCCAGTTAAAAATAATGGATGCTATTCTTTGAGAAGGGCATCTTATTTACATCCAAAAAAGCTAATATAAGTTTGTAGGTTTTGTAAGCTAGTTTTTTAATGTTTTTTTTTTAAATAACTACATATAATAAAGTTTTATTCCATAATGCAAAAAATATTAAAATAAAAATAACCATAACAATTTATTTATTAAACAATAATAAACTAAAATAAAAAAATAGTGTTTAATTGGGATATAACGAATCTTAAAAATCCTTCACCATATAGGTAAATCTATTTCAGTTAAGTATCTGGGCTGCTAAAATAAATTCAATGATTTCAAAGAAGAAATAAATAAAACGTAGAACCACTTGTTAGAAGAACACAATAAACTAAGATATTTTTTGCGCGAGTACCATAATTCTGTACATCATTTAGAGCTGTTTTGATGAAAAAGGTGTACAAATTGTCTATCAGTTGAATTGTGCGGATGAAATTTTTTTTATCTTTATCTCATTTAACCGTTGGATGTCTATAAAATTTGACTAACTACTGAAAACTAATCCTTTTATAAAATTTGGTTATAAAAATAAAAAAAACTGTGTGCTATTTTTTTTTAGTCTCGGACATTAAGACTTTTGTAAAAAAATTGCCCATATTCGAAACGCCGAGTGAAGGATACTGCAGCAGAATTCTATAAAAAGACGCCAATGTAACCTTTTTAGAAATATCAATCTTGTTTTGAGCATCGAAGCCGTTGAAAGAACTTTACATCATTTTGTAATGTTTATAGAGTCGTTTCGCAGTTTTGGGTTATTATAACGCTACTCTCCTCTAACTTTTGCATTATCTGTCTTCTCAATTTCTTGATGGTTATAATTGCTAATACGAGCGCTGCTATATATATTTCTGGCTTGGCAACACTGGGTGCTGTCAAGTGCAATCTGACATTTCCATTGGAAAGTTTGTCTTTTTTAAGCATAATCGTACTCAAATTGTTTTGACGTACGACCATTATTTGTGTTGTTTACAGTGACTTGAAAAAATTAATATAGAAAAAAATGGAATTAACTCGTGAACATTTTCGTGCCATCATTTTTCACAACTTTCGACGTGGATTATCACGACAAGAGTGCATTGATGAACTTAAATCTTTGTATGGCGATAAAGCACCATCCTATGGCACTGTGAAAAATTGGTATAATGAATTTAACCGTGGCCGAAGCTCGCTCAAACACGAATTCCGTGAAGGTCTTCCAAAAACGGCTGTTGTGCCAGAGAACATTGATGCCGTGCGTGAACTCATAAAGCAAGATCGACATGCGACATACCGAGAGATAGAGACATCCTTGGACATTTCTTACACCAGCATATATTCGATACTGCATGCACACCTGGCCGTAAAAAAGGTTTGTTCTCGTTGGATCCCGCACAATTTGAAAGTCGCTCAAAAAAAAGCTCGTGACGATTGGTGCAAAGAAATTTCGCAAAAATACGATTGCGGTGCTTCAAAAGACGTTTATAAAATCGTCACAGGTGACGAATCATGGATCTATGCGTATGAGCCCGAAACGAAACAACAATCGACCGTGTGGGTCTTCAAAGACGAGCAAAATCCAACGAAAGATGTTCGTGGAAGAAGCACTTCGAAGCAAATGGTCGCCTGTTTCTTTGGCAAAACTGGTCATGTGGCGACTGTTCCGCTTCAGCAACGTAGGACGGTCACTTCAATTTGTTTGCCTGAAGTCATCGGAGAAATTCGAAAAACCAACAAGAGAAAACGAATCATTGTTCACTATGATAATGCGAGCTCTCACACATCGGCTCAAACCAGAGCGTTTTTGACCGGCCAAAAAGGTGAATTAATGGGTCATCCGCCGTACAGCCCTGCCTTGGCACCTAATGACTTCTTCTTGTTTCCGCACATCAAGAAAAAAATGCGTGGTCAACGATTTTCGTCGTCAGAAGAAGCTGTTGAAGTGTTCACAAACCATGTTTTAGAGGTGTCTCAATCGGAGTGGAAAAAGTGCTTCGACAACTGGTTTGAGCGCATGCAAAAGTATATAAATGGTTAAAAATTTTAATTTATTGCTGATCAGTTTTTTTTTATCCATAAATTTACTAATGATAATTTACTAATGACTAATGAGGTTTTCAAGAAATTTAAAACTTTGTGTGATGGCCTGAATCAAAGTCCACTGAAAGCTTACCAGATTTTTGAAGTTGACGAAGCCTGATCCACATTTTGACAATATTTTGTACAAAATTTTGGACTCTTATTATTGTTGAAGTATTTTGCTAAAATCGAAAATACATAGGTCGATTAAAGAGTTATTGTGAAACCAATTGTTGTTTTTTCAATATATTTTCCAAGTTTTATTTTAATTATATAAGACAAAAAACGACAAATAAAGAACCACTGCCTTATACATTGTTTATATATAAATTTTATTGTTCAATTAGTATTGATCCTAATAAGAGTAATTTATTTTGTTTGTATCTGTGTGTTAACTTTAATTTTTTTATAATGGTGGGTTGCTTTTTATGTATTAAAAATTTATTTTGATTTAATTGAAAGTGAAACTTCTATTGAAAATCTCAATTAATATTTTACAGAAAAGTTAAATTGGCGTTATGAAATCATTGAAATCAAATTATTCAAATATTATGAAAAAATTTGATCAATAAATACTTATTTGAAAGTTATCTGAAGCTTAATCGTGGGCAAGAAAACTATTTCCTAATCAGCAGGAAAAATCTTAGATGCAGACTACAGTTAAAGCAGTTCTTTCTAAAAGGAATAAGAAACTTATTAACCCTTTCTGCTGCTTTATCTATATATTTGATTGCATCGAACCTTCAGCTCCTATTTTATAAAACTGATCATTAGACAATAACAACCAATATAAGCTGACAATAAAATGCCTAAAAATATTTTTTAATGTTTACATATATTATTTACAGGAGCAACACAAATAGAAAAGGATGCAGTAAAATAAAACCCTGCGGTACAAAATTTTACTTTTTAAGGCAACAAAATAAAAATATTTATGTTAAGGCAAAGATTTTGTATTATATTATGTATTAAATATGCAATTAAGTCATTAATTATCTTGAATTTTTTCAAAACTTAATTTCTTTACAAGTTGCAACAACTTTTTTCCATTTAATAAAAATAATAAAGTAGACACCTTTTTAAGTATATTTATAATAAGGATTTTCCTACGATTACGCAAGGTTTTTCTTAGAACTCTTCTTACTTTTGATGTTTTGTTGTTTTTGTTATTTTTAATATTAATTTACTTATTTTATATTTCTGTGTACAAAGACATAATAAAGCAGTTAAAAATTAGACAAATTTAACACCATAAATGATTAATTGCTGATCTTACCGCACAAAAAAAAGTTTTTTTTTTCTCTTTCCTGTAATATGTATATATGAACATGTCGAATATCATGCGACAGCCAAATATGCTTGGAGTACATATACATTTGTTTTTTATATTATAGGCGAAAACATAATATTAACAATTAACTTGAAAGACTTTTGTTGTGAATTAGCACAACAATAATAGGGATTGATAGAGGAAACAAGATTATTACGGCATTCCATTCGTACAATCGAGTATCTTGCATAAATCATTTGCTAAGTACTACAGTTGAAAAATTCATAAAAGAAACTCTTGTAAAATATTTTTTTAAATCCGGTATTCATCCGTCGTTGAAAAGTTGTTTCCCAATACGCTGTAATAGTTTTTTTTATTTATTGCGTTCGGTAGAAAAAAACTGGGTTGGTACCCGCTCCTTTCTTCAGAAGAAAAATGAGCTAGACAAATCAAAAATATTAACTTGCATTTGAATAGCGAGGTATTGAAAACTTTAGGTTGTTTGGAAGAAACATCTTGTAATAAAAACTAACGTGCTATTTAAATACTTATCCTTCGACTTGCAACTTCTCGCAGATTTTTTGCACGAAACAAAACATATTTTAAACACATTTTATAATGCACATTGCCCTGAAGACGTCCCACTCGGTTACATTATGAAAGGAAAATCACTCCTGATAAGCTTACGCTCCTCATTATCTATTCTCGGCATTCGTGAGAATTCATTGAACTCATTAATGTCAAGGTTACTCTGAGAGTTATTCAACGATCCAGTAAAACCCACATCCCTAACTTTCCCCCATAACTGCTTCTGGTCGTTATTCGCAGAAAAACTTACACAGTAGCACCTTCGAACTTTACGCATAGTGGATTTAAGTTTATTTATAAAACTACAATAAGTGAGGAACCGCTCACATGAGCCATTTTCTCTATACGCTTTAAATGCAAGATCCCTGCTCCGCTTTGCATTAAAAATACGCCTGTCCCGAATCCACATAGATCGATTTTAAACCACAAACCTACGCACCGGCACATGAGTATCATAAACCCTGCGAATTATCGAGTTGAAGCTAACTACGCTATCCTAAATGTCAGTGTTGGTGTAAACATTGCAAAAATTCTCGGTCTGAAGCTAGGAAATAAATATCAATATTCAAAAGCCTGTAATCTCTGTAATAATGCGATCTAGAAGAAGCATTATCAAAAACACTATATGAAATGAGAATAGCTGAATGATATGAATTCAATGCAGGTATCTGAAACTGACAGTGGTACGCAACAAGCTTAGCATTCGAGACTAAAAAATAGTAAATTAAGGACGCGATACTATGCTGCGGAGAAAAATGTGTTGAACAGGAATTGTGAACCACAGACAAAGACATTCGACTGCACACTTCCCTAACCATAGTTCCACAGCTAAACGTGTTTGTGTTAAAATCACCCATTATCAATATATTACTATATCTCTCAGAAAAATTGCTTAACACTCGCTCGCAATTGAAAAAGTTGCCATTTGGACGATATACAACACCTACGAGTACTATAACATCATTACTTAACACAACTTCCACAAATAACCTCTCAACATATTTATTATAAACCTGCTCAAAAATAACCTTTATTTTAACTCATTCTGAATATAAAGACCGAATAGTGTTCTGTCATTTGTCCTGTTCGCACGCGTTTTTGTTTGGTAGTTCTTTTAATTTATGTTGTGCTTATAAATATGTGTAATGATAGCTGTTAATTAAATATTCTATAAATAAACAGAAACTTAATAATAATAATAAAAAATAATAATAATAATTGAAAAATCAGTAACTTAAAACCAAAAATATTAACATATAAGCAAACCAGCAAAAATAAATTTATATAACAGTTACAAAAAAGAAAAAAAAGGAACCAAAACCATATTTACAACAACAATACATCAAAAATCAACAAAAAAAAAACACATCAACAGAAGACAAAAAAATATATAAAAACAAAAAATATACAGTGATAGCACGACGGGTCGCATGTGACGAGCTCAGGGCTTTTATGCCTCGTTACGATGCAAATTGTACCACAAATAGTACCTTTCCTTTTTCTTAGTTTTTTATTCTTTTTTATAGTAATTGTAGTTTTATTTTACTCTTACCCTTGTGTTAACTGTTGTTTGACTAATTAGTGGCGAAGGTATAACACTGGTCACTAAATAGTCACAAAAGCATCAGTTTTTATAGGGAAGTTAGCATTATAAAAAAACAAAAGGGTTGAATCTTTGCTATTAGTAATGACAGGAAGACTTAGAATCAATTTCTGCAACATACGTGTGTTTACTCACAGTTTTCTCCATCGGCCTGATATTTTCGCCTTATGTGAGACCCATGTATCTGAGGATGCTGATCCACAGGATTTTCAGTTACCTGGGTACTCTATTTTACCTTTTTTTAGTCTACATAGGGGCGTTGCGATGTACATTCGTAATGAAGTCATGTACCAGTGCCAGCAACAATTAGGCACAAATGATCCTACATTTAACTGTTTTGGGTTAAATTCAAAATCTGGTCACACTTCTTACATATCGGGTTTTTATACAGAAGCCCAAACGCGGGAATGGATAATCCTATTTCCGGCTTCGATGCCATTTCCGATTCCATATCGAGAATCCTAGAGTAACCATATATTTCATGTTGCAAAAGAAGCATTCATGTGCCTAGGTTTACTGAAACGGTGTAAGAAATACTTCACTCAATCTGATCTCCTTATTATCTATGTCACCTTTATCAGACCGAAAATGGAATACAACTCTAATGTATGGGCCGGTGCTTCAAAGTATATTTTGGAGTTACTCGACAGCGTACAGGAGAGAGCGAAGAAGCTCATCGACGACAGTAGGGTATCCATCGCCATTGAGCATCGACACAATGTGGGGTGTGTTTCACTGTTTTATCGTTACTACAATGAAATGTACCCTTATAAAATCAGGGTACTCGTTCCTAAAAACTGTAAATTCATACGCGCAACGCGCTCTGCATCAAGAGAGAATTTCTTTGTAGTCGATTGGCCAGTGATCGCACTACGCATTACGGAGAAAGTTCGTTTTTTTAGACTGCCACTTTCGATATGAAAAAACTCAAATCAAATGTGCATAAGCACTACTCCCTTATCCCCCTTTCCACAACCTAATTTCCTAGTTCTGGCACAATGCATTACATAAGTAGGGTTTATACTCTGAGTGCTGATCCTAATAAAAAGAAAAGGCAAACTTCCCCACCTCTCCGGTTAGGCCGATCATTTCTAAGCAACTCGTAACCAGACACTGCAACTGCCAAGTCATATATAAATTCCTTATTCCACGTTTCAGTGATACTGAAAACATCTATATTGCACTCCTCCATCAACGATCTAATTTCTTAAAATTTATTGCTATTTTCACGCGGTACTAGACTTTGTGCATTAAAGTGTAAGACATTGAACTTCTTTGTACGTATTACAGCATTAATTGCAGCAAGATCGGAGACAATCTCGCCCAGATTCCCAACTAACTCCATGTAACCTTCATGTCTAAATGTGTGTGCAATAAAACAATGTAACCCATAAAATATAAAATTATTTGGTGTCTCATTTAACACCAATAATGCAATAACTAAAAATCACAAAGAAAAAATAAATCCGTTAATATGTATATTTTGTAAAAATCAGAAGCATGAAAAATTAATATTAGTATGTAATTAAAAAAAAAAACAACACAAAAATAAAGAACAAAGTAAATTGTATGAAATTGACTTTATGGACAATTTGACTTGAACTCAGACCTGGGCATTCTCATTTTTTTTATCTTTAACTACAAAATATGTAATTAATTAAAAAATGTCGCAAAAAATAGGCCAGTATAACAACATAAATCAGATAAATCCATTTTCTTTCTAAAGCGTAGTTATATTAGTGAAATCGCCAACGAATAATATATATATATATATATATATATATATATATATATATATATATATATATATATATCAGAGCTGTAAACGAATGATTCATTTTTGGTTTTTAACTCACCGTGAATTAAAATGTTTGAATGCATTCATTTGTTCCAAAAAATGAATTGAATTAAAATTTGAATGCATTCACAATGAATTTGAATTCTTGAATGCCATTCACTTGGCCACACAAAGTTAATGAATTTGAATTTGAATGAATTTATTATGAACAAAATTTGTGTGAATGCATTCCTTTTATCAGCCAAAAAATGAATTAAAATCTGAATGGATGTATTATGAATTTAAACGTCGTGAATGCATTTACTCGCCATCGAATTAAATGAATTAGAATTTGAATGCAATTATTGGAAGGAAAAATATATTGAAGGAATTCTTTTTTTTTACAATAATTCTTTTAAGTTGAAAATTATACAGTGTGTGCTTTACTACGTCGGCCATGACATAAGCTGCAGAAAAGTTAACGGGTGTTATATCGGTCATGATAAACGCTGTAGAAAAGTTAAAGGGTGTTACAAAATTGACATGTTTTTTACGATTATAGTGTTATCTTTTGAACTATAATAGATAAAAACTTGAAATTTACGCAGTGAATGTTACTACATCGGCCATGACAAACGCTATAGAAAGTTAAAAGGGTGTTGCAAAATTGACGTGATTTTTACGATTATAGTGTTATCTTTTGAACTACAAAAAATAAAAACTTTAAATTTACGTAGTGTATGTTACTACATCGGCCATGACAAACGCTATAGAAAATTTAAAGGGTTTTGCAAAATTGACGTGATTTTACGATTATAGTGTTATCTTTTGAACTACAAGAGATAAAAACTTTAAATTTACGCAGTGTATGTTACTACATCGGCCATGACAAAAACTATAGAAAAGTTAAAGGGTGTTGCAAAATTGACGTGATTTTTACGATTATAGTGTTATCTTTTGAATTATAATTGATAAAAACCTGAAATTTACGCAGTGTATGTTACTACATCGGCCATGATAAACGCTATAGAAAAGTTAAAGGGTGTTGCAAAATTGACGTGATTTTTACGATTATAGTGTTATCTTTTGAACTATAAAAGATAAAAACTTGAAATTTACGCAGTGTATGTTACTACATCGGCCATGACAAACGCTATAAAAAAGTTAAAGGGTGTTGCAAAATTGACGTGATTTTTACGATTATAGTGTTATCTTTTGAACTATAGGTAGATGTAGTAACATACACTACGTAAATTTAAAGTTTTTATCTTTTGTAGTTCAAAAGATAACACTATAATCGTAAAAATCACCTTAATTTTGCAACACCCTTTAACTTTTCTATAGCGTTTGTCATGGCCGATGTAGTAACATACACTGCGTAAATTTCAAGTTTTTATCTTTTATAGTTCAAAAGATAACACTATAATCGTAAAAATCACGTCAATTTTGCAACACCCTTTAACTTTTCTATAGCGTTTATCATGCCCGATATAACACCCGTTAAATTTTCTGCAGCTTATGTCATGGCCGACGTAGTAAAGCACACACTGTATAATTTTCAACTTAAAAGAATTATTGTAAAAAAAATGAATTCCTTCAATATATTTTTCCTTTCAATAATTGTATTCAAATTCTAATTCATTTAATTCGATGGCGAGTAAATGCATTCACGACGTTTAAATTCATAATACATCCATTCAGATTTTAATTCATTTTTTGGCTGATGAAAGGAATGCATTCATAAAAAGTAATTTCATGATGAAATTAAAATTCTTATTCATTAATTTCGTGTGGGTAAGTGAATGGCGATCAAGAATTTTAATTCATTGTAAATGCATTCAAATTTTAATTCAATTCTTTTTTGTGTGGAATGAATGCATTAAAAATATCACAATTCAATGCGGGAATGATTCGCAGGAATGATTCAAAAAAGAATCATTCGTTTACAGCTCTGATATATATATATATATATATATATATATATATATATATATATATATATATATATATATATATATACCTCTAATGTAACTTCTAATCCGTAAATATAAAACAATTTCCTTTTATTGTTTTTTGTTTGTTAATGTTTTTTAAAATATTTGTTTGCTTATGTACTAAAACAGAGTCATTTCGTTTCACCTTCATTCCAGAAAAGAAATCACCAGTAGTAATTTGATTTACTTCTATTTTAAAATAAAACTTCCCTCCTCGTACAATCTTATGTTGCATAAAGTGCTTAGGTAGCACATGAATTAATATGCATATGCAGCTCAGTATAAACAATGTTGCAGGTGTTAAAAAAAGAGACGTGAAAAAAATTATATAAAAAATAATGTTCGTTTATACTAAAAACAGGAATTTATCTAGGATGAAGTTTTTTATGATCCCACATCAACTCCTTTTACATCCAGCATATTCTCACACTGATTAAGATCCCTTAGCTTTGGGATTGTCCATGTTAACCAATGTCAATTTTTTAATTATCTTAGCCAGCACGAGTTTACGACAGGTGTATTGTAATTTGTTACAATAATTATCATTTGAAAATAGTCTGGATTCAAGAGCACCACCAATTGCGCCATTCAGTAGCAGCGATTTGGATTTAAAATAGCTTTACTTTACCAGATGCCTCTTTCGGTGACTAACATAGAAGCAGTGCAATATGTCATACTCATTAATTTGTACACCGACACAACTAGCTATTTGAATAACATTCTGCCGAACATATTTTATTCGGCAAGTCAAGCCACTAACCAAAATATCCGCTCTGTTCCTGCGCCTCTCTAACATATTATTTCTCATCTGAAGAAATCTGTAGTTATCATCATTTAACGTCTTCTGCTCATGAACAATACCTAGGCAGTTTTTGACTTCAGAGCTAATTGCCGCCATTTCATTGTTAATTTCACCTCGAAAGTTTTCAGTCAATTGATTTACCTTCGCTTCACTTTTGTGATAGCAGGACTCCATACGGTGTTCAATATCTACTCAAGACATTTCAATCGTCGATTCAGTAGATTTATGCATTTCCTCCAATCTTTTCAAGATGTCTTTATTCTCACAGCTATGTGCGTCGCCATTTTTACAATCAACACATACATACAAACTAAGTTGTATTTTTCCGCATTGAGGTTAAGGAATCCTCTGAAACACCTGCGCAATCAAGATGAAAATATATACCACAGGTAGCGCATCCAATAATAAATTGAGTTTTAGTTATATTGGACTTGTAGGTTGGGCAGTCGATCGGTGTCTTATTAGGCATTATGAACTATTTCAATCACAGAATCTTAATGCAACATAGATGTATGTATGCATATATGTATATATATCTATATATATATATATATATATATATATATATATATATATATATATATATATATATATATATATATATATATATATATATATATATATATATATATATATATATATATATATATATATGAAAGTACAACCATATGTACATATGTGCACCATTTTTCAATTTTGGAAAAACATCGATTAGTGAACAACAAAAAATATAACTTTCACTTTAATTTGTATTTTAAGAAGTTTTTCTGCAATTTAATGGATATTTCTTCGCGATCACGTTTTTTTCTTAGCTCTTCAATTCAGCGTTGCCTGACATTTTATTACGTTCGATTCGATTTTGGTGTAAGTTAAAACCAACCGCGTTGCATCCGTTACTAAAGTGATGTTGAAAACAACTGCAATTTGTTCGCTGCAACTGTACATTGTTGTTCTTGTGACCCCATCATAATCATACTTTTTCTCTGAGTGTATGAAAGAACATATGACAAATGAACTGGCTTTAATTTCCACTAGTAATCTAAGGCCTTCGCAAGAAAAACACTTAGAGCGACTACGTTCAATTATACTCATAGAATATTATTAGTATTATAAATATTACGAACGGAATAAAATTCTTTTACTACTTTTAAACTCATAGATCTTTAAGAAAAAAAATAATACAATCTATTCTTAAAAATACAACATGAAATAAGTGGGCCTAGTATTATTTCCCAATTTAAAATGTTGCTTGAAGCAGTTAAAATGTTTGATATAGAATAAACAGAGTACTTTTTCTGCAACATTGTTTCATAAAAAGATTACGTTAATAATTTTTATTGTATTTTAAAAACACTTCACCTAAAAATTTCACCAAAGTACCAGGCTTCTAACTAAAATATTACATTTATTTAATATGTCGTTAATACTATGTTTTAAATTAATAATAATATTTTACAATATTTATAAAATAAATTATTGCAGATAGATATTTTGCTGCAGCTACACAGAGAAAAGAAATTCGTTGTGGGAACCGAATTCGTTGCCAATCGAATTTTGTCGGTTTTGTGAATTATCTTTATTCGGCTAAAATAACTGAATGTGTATGGCACTTACAGCTATTTTTTTAGTTATCTTGAGTGACTATAGAATATTATTGTGAATTAAATAAAAACAATATAATTTTGTAATATTTATTTTTATTTAAAAAATAAATTACAGGAATAAGATATCACATCATAACTTTCATGACTCAAATCATTTAATATAAACTACTCCTTCTTTTACATCATGATTCGTCTTTTCCACATAGTTTTTTTTTTAATTGCCGTTCCATAGCGCGCGTTTTGCCTCTATGGAAATATTTTAAAATAATTTTTATTTATATATGGCTTTGTGAGATAAATTTGAACTTACCACTTAACAATATTGGAGAGCTTTTCACCACTTTTGCACTTTGCACTTTTAAACTGAAAAATCTTTGCACTTTTAAACTGAAGTCTTATTGATTTTTAGTATAATGTGTACAAATATTATTTTTAGTACGTTAAAAAATTTTTTATTTTAGAAGATACAATTGATTTTTATAATTCTAACTACCAAAATTTGGTTTTCAGTAGCAATTTGCTGAATATGTTTAGTTGCATCTTTCATTTAATAGAATCGATTTTACTAAAGATACAAATCGGTCAGGTTAACTTTTTTAAAAGGTGTTACAACCAACATTTAGAGGCAAATATCAAACGTTAGCTTTAAATATAAAAAATAAGTCAAGATTATACTTTATTAATCATAAAAATCAAATTATTATATTAGTATTTGAATCTTGAACATATCGATGGAGTTTTTACCTGTCTTTTTTCTGTGTGCATATAACGTTAAAGATAACGACATATTGATTTTGTGACACACCACAGCCTGCATATTAATACTAAGGTTCTCGCCATACATTTTTTGCCATTTTTCTTATATTTTACTTTATACATACGTATTTTGATCTCTCTTATACTTTTGGGATGAAGTAAATTTTGCCGAAGTTGAGAGATGCTTATTTATTTAGGCAAATATTAGTTTATGTGCTTGTGTTGAAAGAAATCAAGAAAACATTGCCTTTGTTAGTACAGAAATAAAAAAACCATTGTTGTTGTTTTATTTAAGTTTTCAAAGTCTTTGCTTCTTTTTTTTAAAGCCAATTCAAATACTGAATTCGCCTTATTACAATACTAATAAAAGAAATAAGAATAAAGATATTATATGTTACCTTTTATGATGTAAAAATAGGTAATACATATCTGATTTCATGCTAAAAATGAAAAATCGACAAAATTATAGCATTGAGATTTCGAAGTTATAATAGTGTTTTTCAAGCATGCGCAAATAAAATAAAAATTTGGAATAAAATTGTCTTAAAATATTTTTTGAAGATATCTAAAACATATAATTATATATTTATTGAGTGTTATAAATTTAGTTAACATTTTTAACACTCGATATTTTGCTGCGCTTTGGGAAAATTTAGTGTTTAACAAAAGTGTTCAATTAGAAAAAATTAAATATTAATTAAATCAGGTTAAGCAAGATAAAGTATATTATACAAGCGATTAATATTCTCAAAAAACTTTATAAAAAATCTTTTTGATTTTATAAAGTTGTTTAACCTTCTTGTAACAAAAATAAAATGAATTTTCTTATTTAGATATTTTGATTAAAAATAAAAGGTTTAACTGGGATAGAAAAAGTAATTCAACCGGGTAACTTTAACTGAAATGGAAAAGTAAGGGTATCGAGGATGATACATATCACAAACAAATTGTAAACCTATTATTCACTATTTATTTACAATATAATTGATATATTGTTAACTACACGTACAAATTTTGGATTTCGTATGTTTAATCAGATTACATTTTCTCCTTAGAATTATATTTTTTGACATTGAAAAAATTAAAATAAAACGTGATGTCACCGTTTAACATAATATTATTTATGCATGATCAAAATAAAAAAAAAATTTAATTATGAAATCATGACTTTTTCGACCTTTTTGATTACAATAAGGATAGAAATCGTCTAATTATTTTAAGCTAAAGGTCAAAAATATTTACCAATAACATATATTTTTATTAAAACATTCTTTTTTGCAAAACCTAATTTTATAGAGCAATTGAAGAAGAAGTTGACAGGTAAAAAAATTGTTTCCAACATTTATTAGTTATTGAACTGCTGTTACGTTTTTAAATACAAATTTAAAAGGTAGTTTAATAGACAAAAACTCCTATTATAAACTTTGAACATAAAATAAAACTGATTTTTTCTGTATTTCAAGTGTAAGTAAGTAGACAAATTTTTAAGGTGTAACACCACCTTTATGTATGTAAATCTTTCTCTACGTTGAAATCTTTGATAGTAATTTAATTAAGAACCGCTTGAAAACCTCTTAAAAATACGTATATCTTTGATCAGGTCTTTGTCTAGATGTCTAAAGTTTACGTTACAGATCGACGCGTCAGTTGCTTTTTGTTATGTGTTAGGCCAAGGGATATTCAAATTATAAAAAAGGATAGAAGAAAGATGTGCTCAACGAAAAAAACGCACGCAACTGAGTTCTACTGATCCATTCCCTACTTGTTTCTAGTTTCATCAAAATCAATCCAGCCTTGATTGAATAAACAGTATGAATAAGATTTTTATTTATTAAATTAAGGCATATTAGTTCTTATGAAATTACTAGTTGAACTGTTTGATACTATAGCAAATAAATTAAAATTGCTTCTGCCTTAACCCTTAAATGCATGATTTTTTGTATTTTGTAAAAAAAAAATTTAATCATCTAGAAAATTAATGTAATTGAAGGAAAAAATAAAATAACAACCTTCACATTCGTATTTTCTTTTTATTTAACAAAAAACATACTGATGTATATCTACATCAGCATGCAAAATCATTCCTTGAATTCTTAAATGAACTATAAAGAGTAGTTTACATTTCAAACATATTTGTAATAAATTATGAAGTATGAAATTTTAAGAAACAGTTAGTTTTTGCATTTAAGCATTAAGGCACATTGCATTTTCGGCATGCCCACTGGGCTGTGCCTGTGCACTCTGGTATTTTGCAACGCAATCTGTTTGCAAATATAGGCCAGTGATCCACGCCGTCTTTTCTTACATCTATGGATGGCATAGAGTGAAGTGCTCATCTCGATTTTTTTTTTTTGCCTGTAAGCTGGTTACAAGCGAACTATTGCTAAGTCGACCTCTTTTGTTTCCGCTTATCTCTGATCCTATTTTGCAGAGAGAATCAGCCAATTCATTTCGAAACTGGCCAAAAATTTGGTAACTGTTTACTGGAGACACCCCTTGCAATAGCGTTTTTCTTCATGAGTTGCCAAGAGTTTTTTACTGCAAGGTCCAAAATGTGATAAAATAAGCGAAGGTACCACTTTCGGGTTTTGACCTTTATACGATAGCGACCTAAGTAGCTATCCATAAGGTCAACTCCACCCATATGCATGTTATATTCTTGCACAACTTTTGGATAAGGTATATTAACATTTTGTTTCAGGCGCTTATCATACCGACTTATATTGCTGAGAACCAATATAAGTGGACTGAGAACCAATATAAGTGGACAATAAGGTAACCACCTTGTTGTCTTTCCACACAGTCGCTGTAAAATCAACCCCATCGTAGTGAGTAGTTCTTTCTTCATACGTTCCCCTAGGAATCGCAGTTTTCATAAGATCCTTCTTATTCAGAAGCCGACAATTGGGCAATCTGTTTTGTTAAAATGTTCCAACGCAATGGATACCTTGCTTCGATAAATAATATGCTAGCGGCAATGAGGTATAAAAATTATCGAAATAGACTATGTGATTTTTCATTCGCGGTATCACTCTGGCTAACCTTAAAACAACATTATTCGTGGCTTCTAAGTCTGGCACATCTAGTAGTCTATTCCTTTTATCTTCTTGGCCTGAGTAAACTTCAAACCGGTAAGCATATCCAGCGAGATTGCAGAGTACAAACAGCTTGTAGCCCCACTTATGGGGCTTGTTTGGCAAGTATTGTTTTAGGAAATGGCCTATTTTAGTTGAACACATATGTTCGTCTATAGACAGGCGTTGGTCCATAGGAATAGATGAAAATGTTGCATTTAAATGGTCTAGAACAGGTCTGATCTTATGTAAGCCATCGTGATTTGGGTGATCCCGTGGCAAATGTTTTTCATTGTTGTTAAAGTGCAACACACCTCTTAAAGTTTCAAAACGGTTAACCGGCATAGCACTATTTATTGATTCAAAACCATACTTTTCATCCCAACAAAAGCGAACACTCGGAAAATGTTGAACCGACATAAAGACCAATACTCCAATAAATTTTTTTAATTCTTCAACAGTTGTCACGAAAGAGGTTGAAGGGTTGGTTTGAGTCGCATAAAGATTAGTTTCATCGACAATCTTTTGGAGGAACTCTGGAGTAAAAAAGTGGGTAAAACACTTATATGGAGTATCTAACATGGCTATATCTTCTCCTAATGTGAGAGGTTCGTGAAAAATTTTAGAGTCATCAAAATATAAGAGATCTTTTTTCCAAATAAGGCTGCGCTTATCAAACAAATTCATTGAGTTATCTTGGTATTTATTTTGTGCCGATGGACCAGATTCATACTCAGTAAAAAGTGGATCACTTTCTACGCCAAGTTCTTGGTCAGTGGTTTTTTCTTCACCTAAAGGGTCGACTTCTTCCTTCAAATTTTGAAAAACATCCCTAGCGATTGAATAAAATTGATCTTCGTCATCATTTTCATTTTCTAATCCATCATCCGAAATGTTACCGTCTTCTAGATCAGCCAGAATTTGCTCAATGTCTTTAGAGTTTAGCGATCGAGACATAGTCCAGATTTACACTATGCAATAATACTGTTATATTAAAAATGTCGTTTCAAACAGAGAACTTAAAAATTAAAACAGAAAATATACAGAACCGATTTTGCATACTGATGTATTTCTACATCACATACAAGATACAGCTTTTCATGCACAAATTCACCAGCATGTAAAAACCTGAAGATGAAATTAATTATACTTACCTTTTGTTATCCAAAAACAATTTTTTTGTTATATTTTATGTTATTTTTATATAAATAATCACACTTTTTAAGGCCCACCAAAATGAAATTATACACAAACTGAGTTGTTCCTATTAGAATTGTCACATAACATAAAATAAACTTGTTGAGCTGCTGTTTACGCACGATAACGGTAAATCAGTTCTTCGAAATTTCATACGTATAAAAAAATGTTGTAAATGTTGCCACATCAAGAGATATGGAGGTTTTAAAACGCGATGTAGATCTACATCACTATGCATATAAGGGTTAAGTTAATTTTTACTTTTGAATAATTCCTCAAGATGACCAACAAAGATGGCCAAAATATTGATATAATAAATTTAAAAAATTAAAAAAAAAATTAGCAAGGATTTTTAATTTTTAAATAAGCATTTCTTCACTGTTCTCTCTGTAACTTGTCTTGTACATTTGTTTTTGCTTTGTGGCAACCTTCGTTATGGCCACGAAATTCCATTTTTCTTTAAAATTTATCATACTCATTTCATTATGAATGTTTAGATAATAACAAATAACATGTTTTAAAGAAATCTACTATTATTTAGTTTTTTTATACATTCCTATATCAATAAAGTTTAATTTTAACTAAAAGTACGACAACCCTAAACTTAAACAGATTGAGTGCTTTTATTCATTACTTTCGTTACTCACTCAACTGCTTCGTAACAGTAAATAAAAATCTTCGTGCTGTTATTAAAAAGAAAAACTTAAAAGGGTAGCATATTTTACAACCAACAACAGTTATTTAAACAGTTATCTTCCGCGTGTCTATGTAAGCGGTGCAAAACTTAAACAATTTAATTCTCAATTGCTAAGTTTCGGTTTTCGGATTTTTTGATGAATTTTTATAATTTTTGCATATATCAAATTAAATTAAATTAATGGTGTTATTACATACAAGCAGAAAAATAAAGTTTTGTTAATCCGCTTCTCAAGCGTTGTATTAATTGCAAATGTCAAGACTTAATTTATATTTTAATCATGATTTCTTATTGAAAATCTAACCAAGTTATTATAACAGAACCAGAATTTATCGCTTATGAGCGAAGATTGCTTCCTTTTTTGCCATAAACTTCTACTGTCTCTATGCTTCATAAAAATTTTTTTCATAAATATTTTACAAAATTTTTTGCCGCCCTTAGTTGTTCTTTGCAATTTAAAAAATTTGCTTGCGTTTAACACGGATCTTAATCCAGTAATTTTTGTAGTTGTTCGCGTGTTTATATATATATTGTCTCAGAGGTAATAACCAGCAATAATTATTTCTGGTAACATTTATTCTTTTGGGACATCGTCTGCACAAAAACAATGTTTGAGGGATTACGATTCTTAACTTAGAATAGTTAACACAGTCAACAAGTTGTGTGGTTGTCAGGCCTGAAAAACAATTATTTGCTTTTAAATGGGTTTCTTATTAAAATGAAGAAATATAAAATGAAACATTCAGCTTATAAATTTTACTTTTTCATATGTTGAGTTATAAAATTATTAAAAAAAAAATACATACGCATTTTAGCTATATAAATTCAGAACACTAAAAGGAATGCACTCTGAAAATGAGTAAAAGAAAATCTTTCAAATACATTTTAAATTATTTGTATGTACAGTATCCGTACAGGAGCATATTATTAATTTTAAAATTTTTAAGCGAACGTATCTTTAACGCCAACTGTTTTATTATTGTTTTTCATTCACAAATAAAAAACAGCTTTCCATACCTAAAATTGTTAGTTCTAACCACATAAAAACATAGAAAAAACAGATTCACTACGTGGTCTGCGGAATAAACTAGTATCAGAAGATATTAAAAGAGTATTTATAAATGCTATTTTACTACTTTTTTATATTAAGGCGATATTGAAAATACACTGAATACATTTACAGGTCCTGTAGAAGTCTAAGCTTACGGCTAAATGAATAAATAAAAGAGCTATAAAAACTTAAAATAACATTTTGTTAAATGTAGGAAAACTGTCTGTATTGTTATTTTTTTTTTGTTGTTGTATCCAATTTATTGTCCTGACAACTTGTTAAACAAAAACAGTTTTTTTTGGAAAAATGTAAAAGACATGACATTGAGTGTGAAGAGTGGATCTCATTCACACACAGAAAGTTTTAAAACAGTTCTTTGTCTTTTGCTTGTTGTTATTTCTTTTTAATTTTTAATACAAGACTTGATATGTAAGAAAATACAGAGATAATTAAATAAATATTTTGGTTTTATAACAAACATCAGAAGTGTTAAAAATACAGAATTTGAATTTCTTGCATTTGAAATTACTTTTTTTCTTGTCCGCTTATCATAAGAAGCCCAACCAAGAGCCTAAGCTGCCTACTAGAAGTTGGCCAATTATCAGACGATAAATGTCCTTTTGCTCCAGGATTAAACAAACGCATACATTGCAGACCATAAGCTGACTGTAATAGGTAAAATCGGCGGTTGAAGAAATATCCGTAATGCAATCTAATGCGATTGCAAAATATCAGAAGTAAAATATAAATTTTAGAATTCAAGCGAGTTTTAAAAACAAATGCTTCAACAACGTCTTCAAAATACTTGTAATCTCGATTTCGCCTGAACCTCTGAAAACTAATGTTCTAGATTTCACATTTATATTTTTTTCATAATCGATGCTTTCAGCCAGATCTTTGCAGAAAAACGTTGGCGCTGTTTTAAAAATTAACTTGTATTTTTTATTTAAAAAACCTTTGTTTTTTATATTTTATGTTTCCAAACATCTATTGTTTTCGGAAGTACTACCTTATGAACAAAAAGCTGAATCGTTTTGTTTTCACCAATCTTCTATTCAGTGAAAAGTATACGATTTTTTTATTCGTAAGTGAGAATGGAATCAGCAATCGAATGTGAAAACTTCCATCTTTACATTTGCATTAGTGAGTTCGGAAGCCAGACGACATATGAATGTTCTTAATCTTTTTAACTTTTTTAATAAAAACAAATCTAAACTTAATTTTATTTTATTTCTTCATTTTTTAAATTTTGTCAAGCAAGAAACACTGCATTTGCACATTTCATGGCTAAACAAAATAAAAAAAAAATTTACACTTGAAAGGGAAAAGAGTTTAGAGCAGAATCTTAAAAACGATTGTCGACATTCTTAATATTTGGTTTTTTGGCATACGACAATTCTTCAAAAAAAATTTTATTTCTACACATAAAATTTGCTAAGACGTCTTTGAAAAATAGTAAAATGACCAAAAGTTAGAAGTAATTAACAAAAAAAAGTAGAGCATCAGTAAAACTTTAGATGGCATAATTTTTAACAGACAAAAAAATTAAGGAGGTTATCAATTCGTCTAAATGTTATAATCATACTCTTGTACAGTTTCAGAGAAACGGTATAAGTTAAGGATTTGGAAATTAAAGGGTGTCCCAATAGTTAATTTAGTTAGATTTAACCAAACTTTTCAATCCTTATAGACAGATATCTAAAATTTACAAGGAGTATGTATTGCAATATCCGCTATAACAAGTATTAAATTTGAATTTAGAAATTAAAGGTTGTTCCGATAATTGATTTAATTTGACCTGTCGTTTGAACCGTTATATGCAAACACTTGAGAATTATAAATATTTAAAATTATAATTTAAAGGGTTTTAAAGTAGTTGATAGTTGAAGTGTATGACCAAACTGTTCAACAGCTCTAGACAACCGCGTTATATTTGCCAAAAAATTGAATTGCTAACTCCACTCCAACAGGAAGTATAAAAGATATTCACTCTTATTGTCATTTAACTACAATTTGAATTAAAACATGAAAAAAAATTCAGGTTACCATCTCAAATAAAGACAAAACGCATTTTATTTAATTGTAAACAATTTTTTATAATCATTAATTCATGCAAACATAAACATGTTTTATTTAAATAAAACAAAAGCAAAATAATTATTTTAGAACAATTAACAGAATTCATAAAAGAATTTTTTCCATAAACTTTCTGTATTAGTTGTAACTAGTGCCTATGTAATGACTTACAAAATTAATGGTAAAATATTTGCATTTAATTCATAAAATTCACATATCTATTCTTTGAGCAAATATACACATATATATGTACATTAGAGCGACTCACCAAAAAAAAAGTGCTTGATGTACCCTTCTAAAGTGAACCTTAGACCTTTTTAGATGACTTTTAAAATATTTCGGCTCCAGCTTTGATGTCTCGTGAGCTGGACCATTTTGTCAATTTGAAAATCTGTTTTCGGGTGTCATAAGAAAGGTATATTTACGTGTGTATAATAAATAAATTAACACACTTTAATCTTAAGTCGATTTAATTAAATGCGGGTCTTTGTTCTTTTGCCAAGTCCATCATCTTTGTATATGTTGGTTTCGAAACATATTCTCAAATTGACAAAATATGAAAAAATAGACCCTTTTTTATGTCACCGTAATAATTACCAAAGTTAATTTCGAGGGGGGTACACCTTGCCCGAAATTTGATTTAATACAACTTGAGTCGTTCTAATATATATGTTTATATATATATATGTATATCTGTAAAAAATTTGCTTAATACCGAGCGCTATTTTAAAAGCGACTGTAAAGACACGAAATATAATTTAAAATTTAACCTTTTAACTTTAAGAAGTTTTTCCACGGGCGCCCCTGTTTTAAACGGAAAATGTTTATTATCCAACCTACCCATAACAAGTGCACTACTGGAATAAAAAAGTTTATAAGAAATTGAAATCAAGACTCAAATCGTCCATTAGGTTAGTCTTTGTGTATTTATTTAATTTAAAATTTTCTTAAATTCATGCAAATTAAATACAATTTGTCGGAAGTTATAGCAAAGCTGACTATAATCTTCATGTCCCTGAAAAAGTAAATCCAAAATCAGTTAAATTAGGTTGATGTCAATATAATAATGTTGTTAAGTTAAGAGTAAGGGACAGAGCTAACTTAAAAATCTTCCTAATTTGATTAATAATTTGTTTATGTAGCATTAGTTTCGTTATTGTTTTTTTAATACATAATGTTTTTAAATGAGCTCAAAATGTGTAACGGCGCGCGGCGGGCCATGTTAGATAAAGTTGCGTCTATATTAAAATAACGGTAATCAACTCTTTTCTTCTTTTGTATATTTTACTAACAACGTTTTTTTTTCAAATTAATATTTTATTAAAAATAATTCTTACAAAACAACCGACGTTTGTCCAAATACATTAAATTACATCCACCTTCATTTCGAAATTCAAATCTTATACTTTTTGGTAAAGCCGTATAGCAATACAGATTCTTTATAAGTTTTAACCATCTGTCTACAACTGTTTAAAAGCATGGCCATATACATCAAATTATACAATGTTTTGGTGAACTCTTCAATTTAAAATTTTGTACTTGGCACATTTTATACTTTTTATTAAAACGGTTATAATTATCGACATTATGTCCAATTTGTAAGTATTTGTCTACCACAGTTCAAAAGATAGGCCCATGTACATCATTTGTTGTCACCTATCGCGACACTTTTTAATTTTTAGATTTTTTTGTTTTAGGAAGCTATAGTGATACGCAGTTTTTTTTTAGTTTTAAAGTGGCTCCCCTTGCGGATCATAATAGACGCAAAAAGCATATATTTATGTATATTGTATGGGGACATCTTTAAATTTTTAAAAATATGAACTGGGGAATAAACTTTAAAAAAGACATAGTTTTTAATATCGGTTGAGAAATGAATGACTTCTGCAGGTACAAACATAAAAAACATTTATGACGAATCTATAACCTCCTTTTTTGAAATCGGTTAATAATAAATTCTATTTAGTAAAGCTTAATTTGTTTACTATAAGGATTTACTTGTAAGGCAAGATTAAAATTATATTTTCTGTATGTTTATTTTTAAAATAATAATAATAAACCAGCTTAGAAGGAATTGTATATATACACTATAATTGATTTTAAAAGGCAATAAAAAAACTATAGTTTATATGTAATTAAAAGATATATTAGAAATAAAATTTAAATATTGTTCGATATTTCAGTTATTGCTGGCTGAAAATCGTTAATAATAGCAATATTAAAAATTTCCTTAATTTTCAAAAAATTTCCTTTTATTTGTTGATTTTAATTGTCTTTTCAGATTTCCCAGCATTTACAATTTAAAAGCGGTAATTTGCAACATTGCTAAAGAGAAAAAGAAAACAATCATTCGTTCTATACGATAGTAGCAAAACTATTCAAGTTTCTTTTTTATTTTCTTTAACGATGTTCATTCTCACAACTCTTGCATCGCATTGTGTTAAAAACTTTTATGTCAGTTAAGGGAATAATAATGAGAGTATTATTTCAAATAAATGCAGACAAAATTTAGAAGAAAATAGCGTTACCCCTTTACAATAAAATAAATTAAAAGTAATAATTAAGATAAATAACTCAGAAAGGCTTTAAAATGGAGCAAACAAAATCTGTACAACAATTATTTCTTAGCTTTTACAGAGCAAACCAAGGAGATGCGATAAAGAAAAAAAATATAAAAATGCTGGAGAAAGTATACAGCTGATAAAAATTAAATTTGGAATATTTAGCTATGCCGAATCTTACATACAATTAACCATTTATGTAAATCTAGTTTAGTAAAGTAATTCTAACCAAGAACAACAAAAAAAAAAAAAAAAACAAAATAAATACTAGGGTGAGAATAAAAAACTAAAAATAATTTAAGCACTATATATAACTTTACATAAAAATATGTCATCGGGTCTAAATAGGTTAAGCAATTTTAAAAATGTTTAGTATTTTAAAATTCCTTAAATGTATATATCTTACCCATATTGGCATCGTAACAAATATGGTGCATAATCGTATTTTTTATGACAAGTTAAGAGGGCTATAGTTCAGAAATTAGGGGAAAGCGCTAACTTTTTCACTTCATGCTTTTTTCTTTTTTTAAATCTCTATTGCGTAGCATTAAACCCGCTGCCTTGATGGACATGGGCCTATCTTGCTGATTTTCAGTGGCAAATTTTTCTATTAATGTCTGATCGGTTGGCGTATTTAAAATTGCTCTAGCTTATCTAGTGCGTTGGCAAAGTTGATTACAACACGAACACGGACGGCAAGATGGACAGCAGAACATCGCAAAATCGAATTCCCTATTCATAAGAATTCAGAGTATATATACTTTATGGGGTCAGAAATGGATATTGTACAAATTACAAACGAAACGAAAAACTTAAATACATATATTCTTTTTGCACCAGTGGTGAAGGGTATAATAACATATTACTACCTTTTTTGAGGTATTTAAGTAACAGCGACTGTAACGATTATACAATTTAAGTTTTTTGTTGCTGCAATTAGAGCTTGAGAAATATAGGAGAGAGCAGTGATTAATATGATACACTTCATAAGTCTTGTACTGCATTAGTATCTAAGCATGCAACATAGCTATTAAAGAACTAAAAAAACCAAAAAAAAAATAAATAAATAAGCTATTATTTAAAATAAACAATACTAACCTTGTGTTAAGGGCTAGATATAACGAGTGTAAGCTTTGCTTTTATCTTTAAAGAACTTCAAAACCAGCCAAAGATAAAAGCTTTGATTTTATCTTTAAAGAACTTCAAAACCAGCCAAAATCATATGTATACATGATTTTTGGTTTTTCCGAAATATAATCAATTCTATTTCAACTTCAACACCAGCTGTATACATATGATTTTTGGTTTTTCCGAAATATAATCAATTCTATTTCTCTTGTATTGGATATGAGAAAAAATAAACAAAAGCATTAAGCTATGAAAAAAAAAAAAGAATAGAGAAGAATTTAACGTGTACATCTAGTTATTCGAAAGCAGAAAAATAATCGTCTAAGCCAAATATGCATTCTAATCGGTAGTAAGATTACCATAATAATTCTTTTAATAGATATTAAACAAAATGTACCGAATACAAGATTTATTTTATGAATTATTAATAAATATTATTTACGATAATTGTGCTTAATACCTTGAGAATAAATTGTAACAAACAATGTGTGTTATTTCCTAAAAAAATTATGATCAAACAATAACACAGAAATGAAGTAATGTAAGTATAGAATATCTATTTGCCTTTATCGACTTCATATGTCACATTGCTCTATTAAACATTTTTTGGGATTTTCTTTAGTACTACTCTACTTACGTAATTTGGTGAAAAAGTTTATTAAAAACGAATTTAAAAACTGAGCACTGCAGCGGTCGCCGAATATAGAAGACTAGGCAAAAACATCAGTAAAGAAATATTAAATAGCCTTCCAATAAATATAAACTTACAACTTACAAGCACTTACATTCCTATTGGAAAAAATAGCTTTAATTTCATTGATAAGTCTCTTTATTAAGCGAAAAAATAAGAAAATATGAAATAAAAATATGCTTATTATTTTACTTGACTTTTCATGGAAACTTTCACTCAGACTTTTTTATGGATAATTAAAACCATTTTTTCAGAATTGGAAAGCACTATGACTATTATTTGAATTAGTATATGGGTTTTATTATACACATCATTTGTAGGTGTAATATAAAATTCTAGCAGATATTTGTTCGTACAGCGTTAGGTCATTTCAGAAAGAGAATAGAATCTGAACTAAGAATTTTATGGCGAACTATGGAAAATTGGTTTCTTTAACGTCATTCGTAAGAGAATATTTTTGCATTTCCATTTTTTAAATTTCTAAAACAAAACTTTATATGCTAAATTTCCTCTTTCTGAACTGTAAATCGACTTATACGTTATAAGCTTACGCGGTAAACAGTTTTATTTTTACAGTATTCTAATTGTATAAATCAGATATTCACATTATACAATTGGAATTTTCTACGAACTTCGAAGAATTTCTGTACGTCAAAACAAACAATATAGCAAAATTTGAATTCGGAGAAACTTTTCAGACATGTATGAACTCCGAAGTAATTTGAAAAAATATATACGTATTTATTACAAGATTATGATACCTTCTTCTTTGGATGAAAACTTGAGCCTGAAATGCGCACTATGCCCATAAATCCTTTTAATATTTAACACGAAATTTGAGCTTAACCACTTTGAGGACAAATCCTAAAAACCAACTTTTTTAAACTGCACTGCTACGACCAGTTCTCGCGACTCTGATCTTAATCCCAGCCTACATTATCACCGTAAGTTTTTATCTACCAATTTTATGTTATCTGCACTTGCCGATATTTTCCTGAGGCATCTCATCAAGTGGCTGTCGATTTTAAAGCCTTAATTAAAAATAACAGTGCAGACGACAAATAATATGTTCCAACTAAATTAGATTTCTGATAGAATATAGAATCAACTAAAAACATTGTAAAAATAAAATAAATAAAAAATTAGCCTAGGTGCAATTTTTATAGCTTAAACAGACGAGTTTGTTTTCCTATTCTCGCTATACCCACCTTATCTTACCATATTAGATCACTTCAGCATAAAATAATAGACAAAAATAGAAAGTTACTATAAAATTGTTATAACAATAATTTTATAGAAGAAAGATTGGCTAAAGCGGAAATTTAAATGACAATAAAAAATAAAAAATTCTTCATTTGAAAAATTAATTGCAGTATAAATACGCTTAACGTCCTTATAAACTGTGTTTTATACCTTCAAATTTTTGTGGCCGGAAAAGTGATAGAGGAGAAGAGTCTTGTGAATAAAGCAAATGGTAAACGTATTTAAGGGATTTTGTAAAAAGATGTAGCTTACAGTAATTCCGTGGAAAACAATTATTCTTAAAAAATGTATTATAACGCTATTAAAATTACTTTGCAGAAGCTTGTAAGTGTCTGACGCCATAATAGCAAAAGCCAATTTTGTGGCATATTCAAGTAATCTTTATTTCTTTTGTTAAGAAAAAAAAAATCTATTGAGTTTTTTATTAGAAGCAAGAAAAACATTTTTCGATCTAAGCAAAGTGTAGAACATTAATTTTCATTAAATAGTTTTGCTAATTAGCAGCATTAAAAGAATTTTCCAACTTAAAGTTTTGCTACGATGTTTCACAAGAAACATGTTGAAAATATTTTTGTTTTTTTGTTTTTTATAAAGAACATATAAAGTTTTAGTCTCAAAGCAAAAAACTGTTAGCTCATTCTGAACTGTAAGTTAAAAATGAAAATATGGGAAAGTATTAAATAAATGGGTAAGTAAAATCCAAGGTCCTTTAGGTTTGGTCTTGCTTGTTGTGTTTCTTAGTATGAATTGTTTGTGTGAAATAAAAATGAATATTGTAGCATTTTCAGTATAAAGAGTAAATTTCATTAACTAATTTCAGAGGGGCTTCTGTGAATAATTGAACCGAAACAGATTGTACGTCTTTTGACATTACCTTATTGTCGTTCAAATCAATCTCATACAATTAAAGCAAAAAGAATATTGTTATGACGTCTTTGTATTTATCAAGTGTTTCTGCTTTTTGACCAGTCCCGCTTTCAAAGAAATATTAAGCAATGATTTATTTGGCCAAAAATAAATACTAAGAGGTAACGTGTATTGAATGCATTTAGTTTTCGGTAAAAATATATGTGTTTGGTGTTATGTGCTTAATTGGATTATTTTTTAAATACTTTTCATCATTTGTATGTCAGCATTGGAATTATTTTACATTAGTTTTCAAAACAGAGATGGCTACAAAATCATATGCTTTGAAAAATAAAAACAACAAAGTAGCCTAAATAGAAGTGTCGGGACTGGTAATTACGGACTTAAGACAAGAAGTTGCAACACTTATTAAAATGCAACATTGCATTGACTAACGAGTGACTAGTAACAAGTAGACGAAAGTACGCTTGACAATGAATAAATAATTACATAAAATATTTAACGAATGACGTGTTCATTAAAAATCCCTACAAAATGAAAATAAAAATAATAGATGTGATATTCATTAAAATTAAAATTATTAAAATTTTAATAAAAATACAATGCAATATAATGTTCAGTGCTTTCTTTTTTGAATTAGCAGGAACTTAATACTAAGCCTTCACTAAATGTAGTCATTTAAATATGATTTATGTAACGAAAAACTTTAAAAACAATTAAAGTTTTTATTTATACTGAGCAATAGCAAGAACTTGCTTTTCTTTAAAAAAAAGTAAATTTCTAGAGTGCAACAATAATGCAGATAAGTTTACCCAATTTTAGTTGATTTTTGAAATTTATAAGAAAAAGAATAATTTTATTACTTAAAACACTTACTTTATAATAGTCAGTGAACAGCATGAATAAGCCATATATCAAAAAGTGTTTGTTTGTCTAGGTAACCAGCAAAAAATTCTTGAACTATTGGACAAGAAGAATTTAAATACAGAACGAGTAAAAATTCAACTAAAATAGTTCATGGTTATAAGGAATATTTTATAATGTGAAATGCGAGAAATGTGGTTACGTAGGATTAAAAGTACCGAATAAATATTTTTTAAGCCTTAATCCAAAATATTTGTTAGAATTTATTTAATAGAATGAAGATCGGAACTTTTGGTATGGTAGTTCCTTACTGTGAGGGACTGGTCTTTTTGCAGATGATAGGTTAGAATACTAAATTTTACTTTTTGTTTTAATTGTAATACCCTTTATATCAGTTAAACAGAAATAACAATCAGATGAGTGGTTCGTTGGTTCCGTCCAAATCATCGGAATTGCAAATGGCATACATCGAGATCGTTTTGCCCATCCAGTAAAATAACCTACACATGTAACACAAGAGATATGTGGAACCCACGCTTTGTCTTGTTGTCCGATAGCAAAGCCAAAATACTGTTCAAGTGATGTCTCCACATATATAACAAAACTTGTCACATTATATAAAATCACTTAACAAAAAAAAAAAAAAAAAAAAAAAAAAAAGTAAACAAAACAACGCTCTTGAACTAGTAAATACTCCGTGTGAAAATAAAACTCATAAAACATCTTAAATTTTGTGGGTAGTAGCTGTAACACAAAAACAAGACCCTGATGGAATCAAACTAAACATTGTTTTTATATTAGGGTAGGTAGGTAATTCAAAATTATTAAGCACCTTTCTTGTTACAAAATTGTGTTGACCAGTGTTATTATTATTGTTATTGTTATTATTATTATTATTATTATTATTATTATTATTATTATTATTATTATTACTATTATTATTATTATTATTATTATTATTATTATTATTGTTATTATTATTATTATTATTATTATTATTATTATTGTTATTATTATTATTATTATTATTATTACTATTATTATTATTATTATTATTATTATTATTATTATTATTATTATTATTATTATTATTATTATAAATATTATTATTATTATTATTATTATTATTACTATTACTATTACTATTATTATTATTATTATTATTATTATTATTATTATTATTATTATTATTTTTATAAATATTATTATTATTATTATTATTATTATTATTATTATTATTATTATTATTATTATTATTATTATTATTATTATTATTATTATTATTATTATTATTATTATTATTGTTATTATTATTATTATTATTATTACTATTATTATTATTATTATTATTATTATTATTATTATTATTATAAATATTATTATTATTATTATTATTATTATTATTATTACTATTACTATTATTATTATTATTATTATTATTATTATTATTATTATTATTATTATTATTATTATTATTATTATTATTATTATTATTACTATTATTATTTTTATTATTATTATTATTATTATTATTATTATTATTATTATTATTATTATTACTATTATTATTATTATTATTATTATTATTATTATTATTATTATTATTATTATTATTATTATTATTATTATAATTATTATTATTATTATTATTATTATTATTATTATTATTATTATAAATATTATTATTATTATTATTATAAATATTATTATTATTATTATTATTATTATTATTATTATTATTATTATTACTATTATTATTATTATTATTATTATTATTATTATTATTATTATTATTATTATAAATATTATTATTATTATTATTATTATTATTATTGTTGGCGCCCGACTTGGGACCAACTCACGTAAGGGAGGATAGGGGAGTAGATATGCCGTAATAATAGAAAAAGGGGGGAGACTTACCCAATTTACAGACGCACCTGTTGTGACTTGACGTTAGCGCTCCAAAGTAAATCCTGAGGGTTAGTGGTGGTTGATGGTGATTTTTTGTACGTCTGCGTGGCTATTAGAAGGTTTAGATCACTTTCAATTTAAATGGTTTTTTTTTTTATCCTGTTCTGCTCTCTGTCAAAAATTACATACTAAAGGTTTTTTTTTAATAATTCTGCTAGAATTATTGACCACCACTTTGTTTAAAGCACTATTTGTTTTGTTTCTTTGCTTTTACGCATGTAAATATAAATTTATTCAAATTTTAATTTTTCTTTGTTAATTTAATTTAATATTTAATTGTATATATTTATTTAGCACATAAATTTGTTTTGTTCTTAACGTTGCAATATAAATGTTAGGCACTTGTTCACGGTTAAAGAAGAACTGACTTCAAAACCAAAAGACAAAGCAAACAAGGCAACAAGGCGTATGTACATCACGTAAGGTTGCCAGATTGGCTTCACACCTAAACATCCCGCCCCCCTTGCCTTATTGCAACAAAGGCAAAAAGGGTTGGAGTGTCTGGGTGGATCAGTAACAAAAGAAAAAAAATTAACATAAAGAAGTGCAATCTAGTTACAATATAATTAGATATAATAATAATATAGTAATAATTCAAGAATTCAGTAATATGGTGTAGAAGAGGTTAGTATAAATTCATTAAAAATAAAAATAATAAAAATGTTGGTGTGTTGGGTCATTTAGACCATGCCTTCTTCATTCAGTCAGTCAAAACTTGCCGATAATGACCCATCCGAGGGCGGTGTCTTGGGCGAGTGGTGTTGAACCCGAGGATGACGACTGCAAGCCGCTGCGTATCAAACGAGGATATACGTCTGCTCCCAAGATGATGTTGACATTGTTTCCTTCAAAAAATTCAGGGTCAGCCAGCCTTAAGTTTCGGTACTTGTCACAGACGCTCCGATACAGCTTCTTAGCAGGGATCTTTTCTGGCAGCCTCGACGAGACACGAGCCCGGATGGTGATGGAACCTGTCTCGTCAAATCGTGCTCTTATCGCAATTTGGCACCACTTTTCGGACTCGAACCTCTCAAAAGGCAGGTGATACCTATCCACCAAAAACGTGGCGATGGAGCTAGTTGGAGCGGCGGGGTTGATCAGACCGCGGACGAGTCTCCAGCCTTCCGTGAGACGTATTTGAAAAAGTACGGTGGGGGTTACAGTGCGAGCATCAGTTAGATTGGCATCATTGGGGGTTCTGGTAATGACCGGGGGGTGAAGCAGAGTGTGGTGGTTGCCATTGCAGTTCTTGCATCGTTCCATGCTGCGGCATGTTGGAGTAAGGTGAGAATGCCCCAGACAGTTTCTGCAGTATTTTTGAAGAGCGACCACATCCTTTCGGTCTGATACGGACATACTCAGAAACTTTACGCACTTGCGTAGGGGGTGATCTTTACGGCAGATTTTGCAGTCGGGGGTTTTTGTTAGTAAGCGGCCGCCCACCTTGCGTTCTTCAAGGGGTGAGGCGGTTTCGCGTTGACGTGGACGCATAATTTCTGGAATAAGAAAGATATAGGGGAAATAAATTAATTGTCAGGCGGACGGAGAAAGCGGGAGTAAAACTAGTTTGACAACAGGTCGGGTCACAATTCCGTTGGTAGTGCGTATTTCAGCAACTCTTACTCTATTATCAGAGCCATGAAAAATCTTTTCAATGCGTCCTAGACGCCATTGATTAGGGGGTAAATTGTCGTTTTTCACAATGACGAGATCGCCGTTAGACAAATCTCGCTGGGGGTATTTCCATTTATTTCTTTTGTGGAGCTCGACTAAGTACTCCTCCTTCCAGCGACGGGCAAGCTGGTGATGCAAAATTTTTAGTTTTTGCCACCTATTTACATAACTTATGGAATGGCTCGCTAAATCAGGTTCAGGGGGAGATAATAGGGGTGTTCCGATTAAAAAATGACCCGGGGTTAAGGCGCATAAGTTGTATGGGTCTTCGTTTATCGGACTAAGAGGCCTGGAGTTCAAACACGCCTCGATGCGTGCGAGCATGGTACTGAACTCTTCATATTTGAAGCTCTGAGTATGGCACAGTTTCTTGAGGTGAGACTTGCAACTTTTTACTCCGGCCTCCCAGAGTCCTCCCATGTGGGGAGCCCCAGGGGGAATGAAATTCCATTTAACCGGGTTAAAACTATCTTGAGATAATAGGCCCTTATGTACAAGAGCAAGAAAATGTTGTGTATCCTTCTGAAGTGTATTAGCTGCGCCCACAAAGGCGGTGCCGTTATCCGAATACATGGTATGGGGGGTACCTCGTCTGGAGAAAAACCGGGCGAAAGCGGCTAGGAAAGCTTGTGTTGAAATATCTCCGGCGGCTTCCAGGTGGATTGCTTTGGTGGCAAAACACACGAAGACCAGCACATAACCTTTCGTGACCTTGCACCCGCGACCTACATAAGACTTTATGGCGAAGGGTCCGGCGAAGTCAACTCCTGTATGATAAAACGGGCGCGTCAAACTTGTGCGCTCGGGGGGTAGTGCAGCCATGATTTGTTGACTAAGCTGATGTTTTTCTCTTACGCATTTGATACATTTTGATAATATGAACTTTATCAGCGTTTTAAGTTTAGGGACATAATAGTGAAGTCGGGTAAGCCGGTGTAAAAGGGCATTTTGGCCATGCAGTGAAAACTTATGTAGATAAGTTAAAAATAGTCGCGTAAAACGTGCATGGTAGGGGAGTATAATGGGGTATCGTTCGTCGTAACTTAATGTAGGGGAGGATGCTAACCGCCCATTGACTCTCATTAATCCTTTAGAGTCTATAAAAGGGTTTAGGGTTAAAAGAGCGCTTTTTCGTGGCAGAGGTTGGTTTTTAGCTAAATGTGCGTACTCTTCAGCAAAGTGAAGCTTTTGACAGACGATTATCAGACGATTTTTTGCGTAAAGTATCTCTTTGGCTGAGAGCGCATCTGGCGTTAAAATATTATATTCCAATTTGGACCTTATGCGATTGTAAAAACGAAAGATGTAGCAGATAACCCTCAGTGCTCGCGGAAGATTAGAGAATCTATCGAGCATATCGTGGTTGTCGACTAGTGCGGTAAATGTCCTGACTGTTCTTTCTTCTTCTGTGGTATCAAATTCGCAAGTCCTCGATGGCCATTTGGCAGGGGGAAGTCTTAGCCAAGCAGGACCGTGCCACCACAATGTATTTGTAGACAGTTCCGTAAGTGTAGTACCACGTGATGCTACGTCTGCTGGATTGTTTTTCGAATCGACGTGCTCCCATGCATCTTCCCCAACCTTCTCAATAATAGACGAGACTCTATTTTGAACGAATGTTTTCCATTTATGAGCAGGTTTTTTCAGCCATGCTAGCACGATGGTTGAGTCGGTCCATAGAAAAAGTTTATAATCGATGAGTTCCAGTTGACCTTGAATCGATTCCATCATAGTTGCCAGTAGCTCTGCCCCGCACAACTCCTTACGGGGGAGTGAAACGAATTTAACTGGGGCAACTTTAGTTTTAGCTGCCAAAAGGTGGGCAGATACAAAACCTTGATTTTCAGAACGGATGTAAATGGCTGCCGCGTATGCCTTTTCTGACGCATCGCAGAAACCGTGTAGCTCAACATTGTATGAGGGGTCGAAGTCGATAAAACGGGGGATTTTTATTTGTTCTATTTTTACATAGTCATCGAGAAAATCATGCCACTGCTGTAGGGTACTAGGATTTAGATCTTCATCCCATTCGGTTCCATCCTTCCACGTCTGCTGCATGATGATTTTGGCAACGATTATTTTTGGTGATAACCAGCCCGCTGGGTCGAATAACTTTGCGATTTCTGACAGAACGCATCGTTTTGTGGTTAAGTTGCGGTCGGGGTTAGACTTTAGTTTAAAGTAGAAGTAGTCACTTCCAGCGTTCCACCTGAGCCCTAATGTTTTTGTAGTACTAGAGTCAGAAAGCTTAAGACATTCCCCATCTAACAAATGTGTGACCGGTAGACCTTTTAGCAGGACTTCATTGTTCGCCGTCCATTTACGAAGCGTGAACCCAGCAGTTTCAAGGACTTTTCTAAGGTCATCACGAATTTTAATTGCCGCTGATAGCGTATGGGCTCCTGAAAGTACATCATCGACGTACATGTGATTTCGTAAAATCTTCGTTACATTAGGGTAGGGGGTTTCATTTTCTTTGGCCAGTTGGAGCAAAGTTCTGATTGCCAAATAAGGGGCACAGTTTACACCGAAGGTGACTGTATTTAACTCGTAGTCTTGAAGTGCCTCGTTAGGCGAGCTTCGAAAGACCATTCGCTGAAAGGGGGTGTGCGATTTATTTACGGAAATTTGGCGGTACATTTTCTCTATATCCGCGTTGAAAACGTATCGGAAAAACCGCCAACGCAATACTAAAATCATTAAGTCTGCCTGTAGGATGGGGCCTGCGTAAAGCAGATCGTTAAGACTGATGCCATTCGACGATGGGCTAGAAGCGTTAAATACCACGCGCAATTTTGTGGTGGGGCTATCTGGTTTAAATACTGCATGGTGGGGCAGATAGTACGTGCCGCTTTCACCAGCCATGGGGTTAACTTTTGTCATTTGACTGAGGGTAGAGTATTCGGTTATTACTCGATCATATTCGGTTTTGATAAGGGGGTTTTTAATTAATTTTATTTCATTCCGCAGAAATTGAGCTATGGCGCTATTTCGCGATTGTCCCACTTTGAGATTTTCAGGAAACTCTCGTTTAAAGGGGAGTGATACAGTATATCGACCGTCATTAGAGCGGTATGTAGTTGACTCGTACAGTTCCTCACAGTATAGGTCCTCCGGGGATGACTTTGCTCTTCTAGAGACATCTTCGAGCTCCCAAAACCGCTGAAGTTGGTTATTCAGGTCCACAGCATTAAAATAGGACAATACGGCGTCCCTACACCGACTTCTAGCTACCTTACCAGTGATGATCCATCCGAAGACCGTTTTCTGTGCTACCAGGGATTGTTGGTTGTCCCATTGGAGACCATCTTGCATTATTTTTGGGTACACGTCTCCACCTAAAAGCATGTCAATCTCCGCGCATTGATGGCGATATGGATCTGCCAGTTGCAGTTTTGAAAGGTTGCCATTATTTAGCGCAGTCGGGGGGTAGTAGGAGAGTTGACCAGTGAGTTTCTTAACCACAAGTACGTCCGAATGTATAGCGAATGACCTGTCAAGCGGTGAACCAATTCTAATGTGACATGTGTGCGTCGAAGTAGCGTTTATCGAATCGTTTAACCCATGAATTTTTGCCCGTGATGGCCGAGTATCAAGTCCTAGCTGAGTTTGTAATTTCTTAGAAATGAAGGATGCCTCTGAGGCCGAATCTATGAGGGCTCGGACGGTACACTTCAGGTCGTCCTTGTAGACATCTATCAGAGCAGTACCAAGAACAACTGCGGATGAATGATCTTGTAATTGTGTAGAAAAAGACCTAAACTCACGATTTTGGGCTTCTGCTGAGGTAGAGGGGTTCGTATTTAACCTTTCAGGGGGGTTATTTGCATTTTGATTTTCAGCAGTACGTGGGTTAGAACTCGCTTGAGGTGAAGTAGGAGTTTTTTCCTGATGAGTGACTCGATGTAGTAGTGAGTGATGCTTAGCTTTACACACATTGCACACATAACGACTTTTACAGGTTTTATACCCGTGTGAGGTACCTAAACAATTTGTGCATCTTTTTTGTTGTTTTACCGTGTTATATCGTGCGTCAACGGACATAGCAAGAAACTTAGCGCATAACCTTAAGGGGTGACTTTGGTTGCAAAGGAGGCACGTGCCGTCCTTGTTCGTTGACACATTAGTGTTGAAACTTTGCACTTTCTTACTCTGAGCGTAATTGGGTTTATTATGGCTATTGGATGGATGCGCTTTATTTTGGCTGTGAGGATTCAAAACTGTTGATCGTATATCCGCAACGGATTCTAGAGGACAAAAAACGATCCAAAGCTTCCCAGGTGGGCAGGTTGGATGAATTTGGCAGGGCTTGTTCCCATAGGTTTAGGGTAACTTCCGGGAGACAAGTTGAACAAATGTAGACGAAAATTATGTCCCAGCTTTCAGTATCGACTTTTAAAAGGCGCAGATTACTAATGCAATCATTAATGGTCCGTTGCAAACGTCTAAGGTTGGGACCTGTTTCTTTGGTGATGGGGGTTAAACCAAAAAGAGATTTCATTTGCGCATTCACGAGAATTCGTTTATTCTCATACCGATTAACTAGGTTTTGCCACGCCATTTCGAAACCATCGTTAGTCATCGGACATGTTGTGAGGAGTTCTCGGGCTTCTCCTTCGGTCTTTTTCACTAGATGACACATTTTCTCAACCGGCGATAAGCGATTGTTTTGGCGATACAAGGCCGTGAACATATCACGAAACGTTGGCCATGATTTGTAGTCGCCACGAAAAACTTCGGTATCGCATGGTGGTACCGATATGTGAGCGGAGACATCGGTCTCCTTTGGCCTAGTCGCAGAGCTTTTCCCAGCTTTGGCCCTCAAAGACTCGCAGAGTTCAGAAATTTTTGCTGTGATTGCCGCATGAACATCAAAAGTTGCGTAATACCGTTTGGTCAAAAACCGCTATATCTATTTCGGCTTTTATTTCCTCGTAGTTATCTATTGCGGCTTCATGAGCGGAATCGTAATTGTCCCAGAGACGATGAATTTCGTTTTTCCGTACCTCCAGAGAGTGCAGCGTATGAGAAGCTTCTGGCAGCTCATTAAAATATTTTTGAAAATCCACAACGCGATCGGAAGATCGTATAACCTTTTTGACCAAAGACATTGTGGCAGAAATTTCGCGGAGGACGAATTATGGGGGTAATAGTATTAAGAGGGGGTTCGAATACAAATGTGATGAAATTATAGTAAAGTTAAGAAACTTCTCAAGGGTACCTCGTAAGACAGCAAAAATTAAATATATAGGTGTATAATAAGTCCAATAGTAGAGAGGCAGTATAATTACAGAAGCGAGGCTTATTCGATTATTATGAGTGGCACTTCGTAAAAGTCGCCACTATTTAAATATATATATTTAAATATTTTGAGGAAAATTGTTCATGGAGCTTCGTATAAGCGAGCCAATGAATATGGTTTTTAATTTTCGAAAAATTGCCAATGGCACCTCGTATAGGTGGGCATTGAATAGGGGTTTTAATAATAATCTTAAAAAGATTTTTAATGGTGCTTCGTATAAGCGAGCCACTAATTATGAATTATAATTTTTGAAAAATTTTCAATGGCACCTCGTATAGATGACCAATAAATATGTGGTTTAATAATTCCAAAAAATTTTCAATGGTGCTTCGTACAAGCGAGCCACTAATTATGAATTATAATTTTTGAAAAATTTTCAATGGCACCTCGTATAGATGACCAATAAATATGTGGTTTAATAATTCCAAAAAATTTTCAATGGTGCTTCGTATAAGCGAGCCAATGAATATGGTTTTTAATAATTTTGCAAATTTTCCAATGCCGCTTCGTATAAGCGAAACACTGAATTGGGGTTTTAATAATTTTATAAAATTTTCAATGGAGCCTCGTATGAGCGGCCAATGAAAAAGGGGTTTATTAATTCGCAAAATGTTCAATGGCACCTCGTATAGGTGGGCATTGAAGAAAAAGGGGTTTTAATAAAATAAATACGTTTTATCAAAAAAAATAATCATAATAATTGGGGTTAGTTAGTATTGCATGTGTGTACAAAAATTAAAGGGAGGTTAATTATAATAAATAAGTGTCATTTATTCATCCGTAATATTATTAAAATTTTCAATTATTCGTGGTAAGCAATTTTTAGGTTGACCCTCGTAGATGATAAATGTACATGTAGCTTATGTACTTCATCATCTGTTTGTTATGTGAACAAATTTTTATTAAAATGTTTGTAGGTATGTACATACGTGCCTACAAATCGTTTAACTCCACTAACCACTCGCTGCAATTTGGTGTGTTGTTGTTGTTACTTATACAACCATACATACATACAGGTTGATTTTTCGTTCTTCTTTTTTCTTCTTTTCTTCAAGTTCAATGTCAATTGACAAAAAACAAAAAATTAGCAAGAATGTTTGTTCCTCTATTCAGTGCTATGTCAATCCAAAAAAAAAAACCAAAAACCTTGAACAAGTGTTTTTTTTGTTATTGCTTATTGCATGTAATGCTTATTTCTTTAGCAACGAGATCAACTGTTGCTGATGTCAACGTACATGTGTACATAAGTATGTATGTAGGTATGTATGTTTGTTGTTATGTATGGATGTATGTTTGAAATTATTTCTTCTTGGTGCCGTTAGTTTTTGTCTTCTGCTTTTTATTGGAAAAAAAGACAAACGGTAATTTGCACCACTTGGTCGACTTAAATTTGGTATGCCGCAAAAATGTACACAGATGCGGGGGGTTAGTAGGGGGTAAATTATTATATTATAAGTTTTCCAAAGGGTGAAAAAAAGGTGAAGGGCCGGTTAATGCGGACCTGGATCCGGGCTCGAAGGACCAGAATGTGGCGCCCGACTTGGGACCAACTCACGTAAGGGAGGATAGGGGAGTAGATATGCCGTAATAATAGAAAAAGGGGGGAGACTTACCCAATTTACAGACGCACCTGTTGTGACTTGACGTTAGCGCTCCAAAGTAAATCCTGAGGGTTAGTGGTGGTTGATGGTGATTTTTTGTACGTCTGCGTGGCTATTAGAAGGTTTAGTTCACTTTCAATTTAAATGGTTTTTTTTTTTTATCCTGTTCTGCTCTCTGTCAAAAATTACACACTAAAGGTTTTTTTTTTAATAATTCTGCTAGAATTATTGACCACCACTTTGTTTAAAGCACTATTTGTTTTGTTTCTTTGCTTTTACGCATGTAAATATAAATTTATTCAATTTTAATTTTTCTTTGTTAATTTAATTTAATATTTAATTGTATATATTTATTTAGCACATAAATTTGTTTTGTTCTTAACGTTGCAATATAAATGTTAGGCATTTGTTCACGGTTAAAGAAGAACTGACTTCAAAACCAAAAGACAAAGCAAACAAGGCAACAAGGCGTATGTACATCACGTAAGGTTGCCAGATTGGCTTCACACCTAAACAATTTATTATTATTATTATTATTATTATTATTATTATTATTATTATTATTATTATTACTATTATTATTATTATTATTATTATTATTATTATAAATATTATTATTATTATTATTATTATTATTATAATATTATTATTACTATTATTATTATTATTATTATTATTATTATTATTATTATTATTATTATTATTATTATTATTATTATTTTTATTATAAATATTATTATTATTATTATTTTGCAAATGTTTAGAAACAAAGTGTTTTAATTCGTAAAATAACTTGGCTTTAATAGCGTAAATTCCAAAAATTTCCAGGTGCCTATCGTGTCACTTTATACTGAAGGAACTCCTCCGGAACCCCACTCAGCAAAACCCATACCCCCCCCCCCCCCCCACTCTAAATAAAAATCTATATCCGCCACTGATAGGCAATATAAGGTATGCACTCCATAAATTTAATTGTACCTATTTGTATTTTTTTTTATTTTTATTTTTTTTTTATTATTTGGAATTTTTTTAAATTAAAAATTTTAAGAATTTGGAGACATATTTTATAATTTTATAAAAAATTATTAATTATTTAAGGTTTTTTGTTTGTTTTAATTTTTGTCTTACCTTCAGTTTTATTATAGCGGGAGTACTTAGCATGACCGAGCAACCTCTTGTTTCTTCCAAGGTAGTTTGCAATCACTGCACATTATAGAACAAATTTTGGTTTTTGATATCTTTTAAACCACATAAGCTATATTTGAAATAAACAACATTGTAGAAGGGGGTAAGCCTTTTTTCATATTTTGGACCTAAACTAGCATGTGACTTTACTTCTTTATTGAACAGATAAACAATTTATAGATTATTCATACTGAATCAATTTTCTACAAAACTGCATCATTACAATTTTAAATTTTATGTGTCGAAAAAATTACTTATCACACAAAAAATTCCACTGTGTAGCGCACTAATTAAATTATTTATTTAAAGAAAATATCCTGCTATTTTTTGTCCTGATTTAATTATTAAATCACCGGTATTGATTATTAAGGGTGAAAGCACGTTCCGATGGCCACTTTGCTATGCTTAAAGGTTATTATTGTTAACACAAACAAAAGCAATAAAAAGCGATAAGATGACGTTGTGTGTGTTTATGCAACATTTATTATTATTATTATTATTATTATTATTATTATTATTATTATTATTATTATTATTATTATTAATATTTTGTTAACAAATAATAATAATAATTTACCAAATATTGAATCTTTGCTTTCAAAAGACCCCTTAAAATCTTACAAGATATATTTAAAAATTATTGTAAAAGTTTTTTTTTCACACACAATAATGCATTAAAGATTCAGTTTAAGTTAAAAGGATTTAAAACTATTTCATTGTAAGGTGCGACTCAGGGGATTTAAGAATATATCACATTTGCCTCATCCTTATGTATACGCATTAATCTTTTTCGGCTTTCCTATGTTTGCTTTTGCCACAAGCAAATGGGATTTAACAATAAACGCTACCGCAGCTGGTACTAATTAAATGTACAATTAAGTTTCATGACTACTTGTCTGCCAACTTGAATTATTTATTTAAACACATACTTTGAAAGACAAATACAAATTAAGGATAAAAGTCTCTAGTTGTTTCTCTTTCGCAAATTTAATTAAAAAAAAAGGCGATGATTAATATAATCTTTTTTCATTAAAGTTATACTGAAATTTTAAATAGTTGTATAACACTGAATCAACCTTGTCAAAAATAATCAGTTCTAAAATGCATGTGAAATATTTGAGAGGCACGTATGTATTTTGTGCATCCCGCTTTACATTAATAGAAAAAATTCCGCAATAAAGTCTAGTCAGCTTATGTGAACTTATTTTACACTAAAATAAATGTAGTTCTTAGTAAATTAAATAATTAATTGTAAATAATTAATTTGTTGATGACGTGAACGTAACTGGAGGCGTCTCATCAATTATGTACATTTCAACTAGATTGGACTGTGCGTTAATATTTTGTTTTGCACTTTTGCGCCGGTTATAATATTGAACTCCCCGACAATCAGGCAAGAACTTGTTTACAGTGGAAATATAAATATAACTAAAAACGCAAGGTAAATTAAAATATTTTCAAAAATTTTTTTTTATAAAAACTCTATGAGATATTTAAGAGGTCCTACTTCAATAGACTAACTGTTGATGCCTGCTCCCTTATTTTTGGTTTTTTTTTCAATGTTGAAAGTAAAGGTTGCAGTCAACTTTTTTTTGTGTTGTAGAAAAAATACTACACAAAATAATAATGTTTTATTATGCCTGATAAAATATGGTGAAAATAATGCAATTAAACAACAACAAAAATTACATTGCCATCGTCGGCATAACCGTGGTCTGGCAGTCAAATATACATTTAGAAAAATTAAAAACCTTTGTTTAGGGCTCTTTACTGAACTGATTTCTTAACAATAACAATATTTTTAATTAAAGTTTATTTAAACCATATTATTAGTTAAGCAATTTTAGTTTGAACATAATGAATATTTTAAATCAAGCTTATGTACATAATGTTTTTCTCTGATATTAATAAGAAATTAAAATTATTTTTCAATAATGTGTTGTTTCTTAAAAAATATAGAAAAATGTGGAGACTGTCAAGGTACCGCTTAACCATGCTTACCTTAAAAAAAATTGTAAATAATTTTTTTTATATCTAAGAAAGTGTTGTGCTTTTCATAAAAGAAATTTATTAATTGATATTTTCTTAAAAACATGAATTCTTCTTAAAAATTCTTTTCTTAAAATTGCTATTTGAAGTTTTAACAGGAGCCAATAGATTTTTTTTAAAACTTCTAGTGTTGTAGATTTTTAATTTTATGGCAAATCCAGTCAAATTTGGATAGACTTTGCTCGATAACATTAGGTTTGGTGTAACAAAATGTGTCACGTTTCAAATCAGCGAACCGATTCTGATCACATTTGTTTACCCCCTTTTGTCACAGCATCGCTGACAACTTGTAGCTTGTGCACGGCTAAGGCTCGTCGGGCTTGGGCGGTGGTACGTTGCAGTGACATAAAGTTTATTTGATGGACAGGTACTATCATGTTGTGCCAGCGATAAAAAAAATAGCGATATTCCCAGTGAGGATAGATGTTATACCCTTATCCCACCCCTAACCATGGCAGTATAGTTTAAATATTTCTTTATACTGCCCTTCTATAACTTCATCACTCGATACCTACCTTCGTAGCCCTATTGGTTAACTAAAACATTAACGTGTTTGTTTCTTTTAAATTCATTTATAATAAAAAGCTTATATTTATTTCACAGATTATCTTATGCCTCGTGGCTTATACTTTTTAGGTTCGAACCGTTTTTACATTATTATACACAAAGGCTTATGTGATTTATGACCATTATATAATAAAACTATTGCTATATTGAAATATAATATTCTTTTAGTATACAGACTTCAGTTTGAATATAACATTAACTTAGGTACTTTATTTGTATTTTATCTTCATGAATTTGATTATACTGACAGTTAAAGTGTGAAAACAAAACCATGTAAGTTTGAAATACCTTTTAACTTCAAAAATTTTTTTTTTCTTACAATTTTTTTTGTAATGCTCTAAATCGAGCGAAGTTTTACTTCAAAGGGGTTGCTGCAGCTACTTTGTTGGATCGCCAATAGTCTCCCTGGCTTAGATCCTCTCCAGGCCAAAAAACTTATTGCATCCTCAATAGACTCACGTTGGCGGTGTATGCCCAAAACATACTTGGTCAAATGCAAATGTTAGTTTCTTTTTCTAATGCAAAAAAAACTTAAAAAAAAACGATTACACGGAAACTTGGATTTTTAATTAAGGAGCTCGCAACGCGTATTCGAAAGCCAACATCACTACTAGATCTTATTTCTACCGGTGTATATATGCTAGGATAAACTAAACTGCTACTGATATTTTAAGCTTACCGACCTCAGAGTTTCTATTATTGTTGTGGCTGTGTTGTTTGGTGAAATATCTGTTGTAGTGGTATCCTCTCTATAGTTGTAGTTGTTGCTGTATCTATGGTTGTTGTTTTTGCTGCTATTGTTTTAGTTGTTGTAGTTTTTGTTTTAACTCTCTTTGTTGTAATATGTAGTTTTGATATTTCTATTGTAGTTGTTGTTTGCTCTTTGGTTGGAGTAGTTTTTGGTTTCCCTATAGGCAATATTAATATTGTTTCGCTACGTTGACGTTTTGAGGCAGGTTATTGTAATTTTTGGTGTTTTAATATTTTGTTGTTGTTGCCTTCCTATTGGTGTTGTGTTTGTTATAGCTCTAGTTATTGTAACTTTTGGTGTGTCTATGGCCGTTGTAAGCCTTGGCAGAAAGTCTTCGGTTAGTTGATTGTAGTTTAACTTCAAATCACTTTTAGGTTTCGTTTTCCTCGTCATGCCGTTCTTTTTAGACTATTGGACTTCTATTTGGCAATATCTTGAGAAGTTGTTTTACGTGCCACACTCTTGCCATTGGCTACTTTATCGCCAGCCACACCATTTACCGTAACTCCGCCATTAACTGGAACGTTTTATAACTGGAGAAGATGACGACGAACGTTTGTAGGCGGCTGCCTGGAATTTCCTTTACTATCAGTCGCTAACACTGCAGCGGTTTTAATATCGTAATTTTGATAGGGATTAATTGAACACGGTGCCAGAAGCTTTTTTGGTTATTTAGGTTTTTTTTCAACCTTACTTGATTTTCCTGGGTTTCTTTATTATAAGGTTTTGCAAAAACATACTTTTTTGGAAAGATTTAATTTTAAAATGTACTTTTAAGAGGATTATTTTCTCCTTATGTCTTACCTTAAAAAAATATAATTTTTCATATTTTTACATTTTAAAAAGGTACCTGTTATAAAATGTACTTACAAAAAGGTACTTTAGAAAAAAATTAAGAACTTTTCGAGCTTTAATATAAGCAGTTAATTGAAGGAAATTTTTTCCAAAGGGTTCTCTTTTAAAAAGGTTCCGTTTCTTATAGTTTCTTAAAAAAAAAAAAAAAAAAATATATATACATATATATATATATATATATATATATATATATATATATATATATATATATATATATATATATATATATATATATATATATATATATATATATATATATATATTTATAAAGATTAAATTGCTTGCAAGTGAAATAAGCTTTAAATATGTATGTCAATACCAGTTCTTACATTATAAATAAATTTAAATTAAGTAAAATGTTTCTTTTAAGGCTGAAAAAAAAATTACAAAAACGAGAGAAGAAAGAATTTTTAAAGAAGTTTGCCACAAAATAACTTCTGACTACTGCAACGTTAGGTTTCTAAACCTTGAATGCTTTAATGGGGTAGTTTTAAATAAATTATTTCCACGTGGCATATACACATAAATAACAACAGTTTTCTTAATTTTGTTTTTTTTTTCAACTTAAATGAAGAACTTTCCTTAATTACAGAAGTGATAAGATTTGAATAATACCCTTAATATTCTGGCCACAAACAATTCTTTTTATTTCTTAGGAATACCTTACTCAGTCTGAAAAATGAGTCTAAAATTTTTGTGACAGTGCACAGTGGGGCAGAATCAAAATATTTTGGAAATAATTCAGCCATTTGAAAACGGCTAGGCCGATTGATTCAAAATTTGGCACGAGCATAGTAGAGGAGTACGAGCATAGTAGAGGAGTACTGGAGCTTAAGTTTTGAAGGTGGTTACCCTCCACTTTCCAGGGATGGCGCTATGTGGTCTCAAAGTTGGACACCTCGCTCCTGAAAATTTTTCTAACGCTTGGCATTTCTTCAATTTTTGTCTGATTTTTAAAAATTTTACATGGTCTTAAAGCTCTCGTAAATACCTACAAAACGGTGCTGTAAACTACATGTTTATGTTTAAAAATGATCGAGTTTTAAGAATTTTAAAATTAAAATTTTTGATTTTTTCCATACCCTGGTCCAGTTTTTTCGAAATATTGGGTACAATTTGCAGCATATTTGTTTGAGTTTTTTACCGTAGATAGCAAACAAAATTTAAGATTTTCTGAAAAAAATTTGAAAGTAATATCTTTTCTGGCTTAAAAATTATACGATTTTTAATTTAAAAAATCCAAAATTATTGAATTTTTGTGTATTTTAGCCTAAAATGGGACAGTAATCTAATTTTTTAGATAGAAAAAAATTTTCTTAACGAATATATAAAAATTTTTTATTTTTATTAAAGCTAACTATATGTGTGTACGTTTAAAACAAATTTCGTATAAAACTGATCATTCTTTCAACTTGACCTATTTTACATCGAAATTTTGACTTTACCCCATATTTTCTAAAATCCCAAAGCTGGGATCGGAAAAAGAAGAATACTATAAAAAAGCTATATATACTCCGAATTGTTTCAAAAAGTATTTCGTGAGCCCTAGTCCATATGTGGACTTTATGGGCAAAAGAGTAAAAAATTCCAATTTTGGGATTTTTAATCTTTATTTTGGGAATTATGGGATTTGCTTTAGCTTAATGTTGCAGATTTTTTTACCGTTTGATTTTAGTTAACAAACTTCATATGCACAGAAACTTTTATCTGATTTGCTTAATTAATAAAAGTTTTATAGCATATTTAATATTTTTACTTTTCTCAAATTGGACCGTTTTTACCATAATTTTTCGAAATTTACGGAGCTCAGCAACGAATATTAAAATTTTGTTCCATTTTTTTTTATTTTTTTATGCATGTGAATAAAGATGACGCTATTTCCTATTAAATAAAAAAAGATTCACCTCAATATCATTCTTACGTGCAAAACTATGCGTTCTTAAATATGAGTGTTTTAATATGTATCTCACTTTTATACATTTATGTTACGGAAGTAAAAATTTTCATTCCTGTGTAAAAAATTGTGTTAAAAAACAATTATACCTGAAAAAAGGGTTAAAAATGTAAGGGTTAAAAATAATGGTGCAGGTGTTCGTTTTAGGATGACCTATGACTAATTATGTCTTACCTAAGTGCCTTTTTTGATTTTTAGCTAGCTGCTTTGCTTCTTTAGGTACCCAACTGTTCGATGACCTGAACACGCATATAAATATTTGCATAAATACAATAGATATCATATTTAAAAAAAAAACATCATGCCGATCACATTGAAGTTTGAGACATTGTGTTCTTTTTTGTGGACTGATGGTACAAAAGGACTTGATAGAATTAAGGCCATGAAAAAATTTATTAAGGCTACATACAACTGCAGAGTTGATGTCATTGGTACTGCAAAACTGGAAAAATTTTTTAAATTATTTGATCAAAAAATGAAATCAGTTCGCGGAAACAAAAATAAGTTTAAAGTAAGGTATCTTACTTGGATGGATACTGTTGCGAAATTCTCAACCTACATCGCATTATGTGGAGCTCCCTGCAAATCTTATGATGACTTATGTTCGAAGTCTAAGAAAAAAAGGTTAACCGAAAAACTTTCTTCAGTTTCAAAAGATGAAGTTTCCGATACGTTCAAAGAATTGCTAAAAAAAGAAAATCAGCCTTCCGAGGCAGTGCACATCGCCAATATTCTTCCCAGCGCATCTCCAAAACGGTTGAAACGAATTGTTAACAGCATACCTACTCCGACATCGCAGTCAAATTTTACGGAGGAAGAAGCTATTGCTCTGATGTTGGAAACGAAAATAAGCCGAAATAAGTACCAAATTTTGAGAAAAGCTTTACTTGAGAAAGGACATGCAATATTACCATCATATAAGTCTATTCAAGAAAAAAAGAAAGCGATTATGCCATCTCCAATAACAGTTAATGAAACGAAAGCTTCTATTGGACTATCTTCTTTGCTAGAAAATACAGCGTCACGGATTATTTCAGATTTTTCTACTGACCAACTAGAAAAGAATAAAAACTGCGATGTAGTACTAATGTGTAAGTGGGGATGTGATGGAATATCAGCCCTTCCTGAGTACAAACAAAAACATACAATAGATTTTAAGAGCATATTCATGGCATTCTTAGTACCACTAACAATTCGTTCATACTCACTGGTTGCATCTTCATCAGTACGTGCAAACACTTTTGAAGATATATGGAAAAACACAACCCCAGGATCCAAAAATTTTTGTAGGCCTATTTGTTTTGAGTATGTAAAGGAATCAAATACTACGACAAAAAAATTAGTCGAGCATATCAAAGACGAAATAAGATCATTGGAACCAATATCTATAAAATAAAAGAATACTGTGTTAACATATCCTTTCAACTTAGTTTAATAATGATTGATGGAAAAGTTAGTAACGCTATAACTAACACATCTTCTTATTGGAAATGTTCCATATGTGATCAGAAGAAGTCAGAATTCTCAGATAAAAAAAACCAACGTAGTCAACGAAGAAGTTCTATCTTTCGGAATATCCCCCCTTCATGCTAGAATAAGATTTTTGGAGCATTTTCTGCATATTGCATACGACTTAAAATACAGAAGTACGACAGAAAATTTAATAACAAAAAAAAAAAAAAAAAACAAAAAACAATGATGAACTAAAAGCTTTAAGAGCTTCTGAGAAAAGTAGAATCCAAGAAGAGTTTAGAGTACAAACGGGGTTAATAATTGATAAGCCTCTTCGTAGTGGAGGAAACACTAACGACGGAAATACTGCAAGAAAATTTTTTGGGGATTTTGAAACTACTTCGAACATAACTGGAATTGACAAAGAGTTGCTTAGAATGGCTAACGTAGTTTTAATGGCAATTAATAGCAAAACTCAAATTAATTCTTTTCGCTTTGGAGAATATACAGCAAAAACATCTCAGCTACTCGTTTCCCTATATCCATGGAGGGATATGACGCCCACAGTACATAAAATATTATGTCATGGTAAAACAATTATAGAATCGAATATTCTTCCTCTTGGGGAGTTAACAGAAGAAGCCCAAGAAGCAAGAAACTACGATTTCAAGTACATTCAAATATTCAGTTCTCGAAAATGTTCTAGGCAGTCACAAAACGAAGACATTTTCTATAGCCTATTGTTATATTCTGATCCTGTACTCTCATCAATGAGAAAACGTTGGATTAATTATGAGGCTTCTTCACCTTCTAACAAAACAGAATTAAGAATTTACTTTATCTTTTAGACATATATAATGATATGACAGATTATTTTATAGAAAATAAATAATAATTTTAAGGAAATAAAAAATACTTTTAACGACTTTTCGTAAATAAAAGTTAACAGAAAATTTTATTTTTTATCTGATGTTTTTTATAATGATTATTAATTTAAGATATGCCTCTTGGTTATCCTCTATTCAGGTATAATTGTTTTTTTACACAATTTTTTACTCAGGCATAAAAATTTTTACTTCCGTAACATAAATGTATAAAAGTGAGATACATATTGAAACACTCATATTTAAGAACGCATAGTTTTGCACGATATTGAGGTGAATCTTTTTTTATTTAATAGGAAATAGCGTCATCTTTATTCACATGCATAAAAAAAATAAAAAAATGGAACAAAATTTTAATATTCGTTGCTGAGCTCCGTAAATTTCGAAAAATTATGGTAAAAACGGTCCAATTTGAGAAAAGTAAAAATATTAAATATGCTATAAAACTTTTATTAATTAAGCAAATCAGATAAAATTTTCTGTGCATATGTAGTTTGTTAACTAAAATTAAACGGTAAAAAAATCTGCAACATTAAGCTAAAGCAAATCCCATAATTCCCAAAATAAAGACTAAAAATCCCAAAATTGGAATTTTTTACTCTTTTGCCCATAAAGTCCACATATGGACTAGGGCTCACGAAATACTTTTTGAAACAATTCGGAGTATATATAGCTTTTTTATAGTATTCTTCTTTTTCCGATCCCAGCTTTGGGATTTTAGAAAATATGGGGTAAAGTCAAAATTTCGATGTAAAATAGGTCAAGTTGAAAGACTTATATCTTCTACAAGAATGATCAGTTTTATACGAAATTTGTTTTAAACGTACACACATATAGTTAGCTTTAATAAAAATAAAAAATTTTTATATATTCCTTAAGAAAATTTTTTTCTATCTAAAAAATTAGATGACTGTCCCATTTTAGGCTAAAATACACAAAAATGCAATAATTTTGGATTTTTTAAATTAAAAATCGTATAATTTTTAAGCCAGAAAAGATATTACTTTCAAATTTTTTTCAGAAAATCTTAAATTTTGTTTGCTATCTACGGTAAAAAACTCAAACAAATATGCTGCAAATTTTACCCAATATTTCGAAAAAACTGGACCAGGGTATGGAAAAAATCAAAAATTTTAATTTTAAAATGCTTATAACTCGATCATTTTTAAACATAAACATGTAGTTTAAAGCACCGTTTTGTAGGTATTTACGAAAAAGGTTTAAGGTAAAATATTTAAAAATCAGACCAAAATTGAAGAAATGCCAAGCGTTAGAAAAATTTTCAGGAGCGAGGTGTCCAACTTTGAGACCACATAGCGCCATCCCTGGAAAGTGGAGGGTAACCACCTTCAAAACTTAAGCTCAAGTACTCCTCTACTATGCTTGTGCCAAATTTTGAATCAATCGGCCTAGCCGTTTTCAAATGGCTGAATTATTTCCAAAATATTTTGATTCTGCCCCACCGTGCAGTGACAGAAGAGACGTGCTGTGGCGCAATTTAAGAATAAAATACCACAAACCTAAAAAACTTATTGCAATACGAAACATTAAATTAAAAGCGCGTGTTGTAATAACCACATTAAATAAAAATGGTTCAAAAAAAATTAAGAGAAAAATTTACAAGCACTTTTTATGTTTTATAGATTACAAATTTTTGCTAGCAACATGAACCGCTTATATCTGTCCAAAATTGTTTTGGAAATTTTTTAACATTTTAATTAAAATTTAGAAATTCAAATATTATGCAGTAAACACTTTTGGGACAAACAACTAATTTTCTTTTGGGAATAATTGTCGAAAAAAATAAAATACATTTGTGTATATGAAATTGCCCACAATCAGTGTGTCGTGGAAATTCGCGGAACGAACTCTGTGAAAGGCTTATTTCTATTTTTATGCCAAGGAATGACAAATATTTCTGTATAGGCGAACTGTTTTTTTTTTTTTGTTATTTTTAATGACCTTTATTTCTTTTTAATTAAAAACTTATTTATTAATTTCTTATACATATATAGCACATAAATAAGAATTAGCAGTGTCTTCAACTTTGTTTTATAATATTAATAAATAAATTTAATTAATTAATTAATTTAATATAAGTTCTGTAAACAGTCAATGATTTATTTATACAGTTCTGTAAATAGTATTCAAAACGCTCGATTTGTAAACTGTTTAAATACCATTATACCTCTAAAATTTCGTGTTTTCTCGTTTGTATCTCTATTTTATCTACGAAAGTACTTTTTTTTTTTAAAAAAAGTGTTTCGATTTGAAACAACGTTCTAAGGGACCTCCTCAGAAAATTTTGATCAAATCCAACTAGCAGTTTTCACGTAATGCAAGCACATACGGATAGATATACAGAAACAATTTTCAAAAATATATGTTGTGTATTTTTAATAATATGTCTAATTAAAATTTTTTTTTACTTTTAATTTAGTTTTTAATTTTAATTAAGTTTTTTTTTGTTTTTACTTTATGTTCAACTTTTGGTTTAGTTCGTTCTTTATTATGATAAATTTAAAAGATAACCCAGTCAAATTTAGATACTAGTAGATACTAGCTGTTGAAAACAGTCAGCCGAAGTCGCTGTGACAAACACACAGCCAAAGCCGCTGTGGAAAAGAGAAAGCAGAAGCCGTTGCGGAAAACAGACAGCCAAGGCCGCTGTGCGAAACAGTCTGCTGAAGCCGCTGTGACCGTTACAGTCAACTTAAGCGATAAGCCAAAGCCGCTGTGAAAGGTGGTATAAAATGCCTAAAAGCACACTAAAACACTAAAACGCAATAAACGAATATGGCAGAGTCCTGTAAAGTTTTAATCGCACCGATTCCTCTCCAACCTTGCATACCTTTTTTAATAAAATACCTACTTATTGAAAATTAAAAGTGATAAATACATAAATATAAATAAAGCGTGACCAAATCGATAGAATAAAACTAGAAATTAATAAACCATCATTAAATGAATATATGCGTAATGTATGCCACACAATGCCAAAATTGAAAAAAATCATAATTCATTTATAAAAAAAAGTTCAAATAAAACACAATATATGGTCACTCTAGCAAATAGCACATTAAAAAAAAATACCTTTTCAAAAAAAAATTTTTAAAAAATTTATCGTCCTGACTTATTTACGCAAAGATGGCTTTATTACAAATTAGAGCGAAATTCGTCGTTCGTTGTTTGTAAGCTTAATACTGATACTTATAAAGAAGAAAAACATTTATAGTTTCCTTTAAGGATTCTACAGTTTCCAAAAATGCAACTAAAATTCCAAAATAGGAATATTTATTTAAGCACAAAATTATTTAAAAAATCTGAAATAAAAATGGACAATTTTAAAGTAATATCTGCAAAATATCTTTCAAAACCCATTAGCTGAAAAAGAATTAAGATTTTAAAAACTATTCGGATAAGTTTATTTATCGATGTATAAAATTATTTTTAACTCTTAAAGCTTGTGAAGAATTCGGAAAAAAACTTGTTTATTATTAAGAAAAAAAAGAAACAAAATATTGAGAATAAAAACTCAAAACTTGAATTTTCTAAGCACATAACACGAAATTATGAAATATAAAAAGCTTGTGTTATTATTTCAAGTACATGTTTATCAATTCGCCTGTTTTTTTTATATTATTTTTTTTGTTTTTTTTTTTTTTTTTTTGTTTTTTTTTTATTTGTTTTGAATATTGAGATCTGAACCCTGTCTTTACCAAAACGATTTTGAAATTTTATTTATATACGAATTGATGTCATTTAAAAAATGTATCTCATAAGCGGTAAGTAAAAGGAATTGAAAGTCTTCTTAAATCGCAGGCTTTAGCAAATCATTCTGCTGTTATCTAAATTTTGCTATTCTTTTTACTGTTTATCAAAAATAATGACATACAAAAGCCAAAATTGAAAAAATAATAATTTATTATTTTATTATTTTACATTTTAAAATATTTATTGTGTTGTATAAAATGGTATTTATAAAGCCAAAAACTTTTTAAACTCTTTTGAAATAGCTTACTTATCATAATTTTAAGTGAACCGTTTTTAATTCTAAAAAATACCGAAATTATTATTTTAGAAACTAAAGAAAACATTTGTGGTTTTATTATGGAGAAGTATAAAAAAAGCAAGAAATCTTCATTAATTAATTGTATAAAATTAGGGAGGGAGTTTAAAAAAAGACAAACCATTTTTTAGTGTCCGCCTACGCTGACAACAAAGAGTTTTCTGTTATTTGTGTTTATTATTATTTTTGTTAATTTACATTTTATTTTTGAGATAATTAGTAAAAGCGTAAAGCTGTTATTGAAAAAAAAATGAACTTGTATTCGCTGTAACAACGATACACCTATTGAGCACATTGAACAATAGTGCTCCTCCCAGTCAACTGTTTATTTTTAAATGGTCACATTTTTTGGAACCTTCATTGAATAATTAGGCAATGTCATGGAATCAGTGAAAGTAGAAGCCGCTCATAAAAGTAGTTCTCTCCAAAAAGTATACATTTTAATTTAAAAGGAGGTCTTACTAATTAAAAAGACAATGCTAGGAAGCTAGCAGTGGTAAAGCAACAAAAAAAGGAATTTCTAAAGTGACAGGGCATACATACGAGAAGAATCGAATGTCAATGACAGGTTTATATTTTAATCATAATATTGATAGAGTAGCAGAAGAAAAATGTATACATGTCACAAACAATTTTTTTATCTGAATATAAGAAAAACCCATCTTTTTTGCTAAATACTGTAATAGGTTAGACTTTTACAAATTAATTTAACTACCTACCATTAATCTTAGAATTATTTGGGTACTTAACTCACCCCAAAAATTTAGCCGCATATAATTTTCGCTTCTGTGCCTCTTAATTCATTATCTTAAGTGACGTGATATTATTATTTTAATTTATACATTTTTTTAGTTTTTTAATCGTCGTGAAAAGAAAATCAAATAAGCTTCCGCTACACTGAACCAAATTTCATAGGTAATTTTTAACAATATGAATAGCTAATTTTTATACCAGTTTACATAAGACTTACTTAAATTTAAAAATTTTATTAAAATTAGCGAATGTCATTCAAATTAACAGACATTTTTTTTTAAGATAATGATATTTAATTAAATCGGTTTGGAGAAAAAATAGCTTTAGAAGAAATGGGGCGAACAAGGAAATGTTGGTCGCGAGTTTTCATCGTCTTAATTAAAACCTGAGTATATATGTATATGAAAATAAATACAATTACGACGTTGGTCGAAATTCGCTATAAGCAGCGAACTCTACAATATATTTATATTTCTGAAACCGGCAAACAATGAACAAATCAATACAATGTGACCATGTTCAGTTTTACTTTCAAAGTATTTGAGTGAATAAAGTTATTTTACTTAAATAAATGACTTATTTTGATTTTATACCATAAAAAGTAAGTGTACAAATTATATCGTTTTAAGTTGTGTTTTTGTTAATGTTAAATTTCTTAAGTGATATTTTTTATATGACCATTCTATCAGCTCACAGGGAACTTAAAAAATTATAGCAGCTGTTTTTTCTGCATTATTGTGCTTTATACGTCGAATTTACATAACAAATTTTTATTGACGAATTTGTCGTTTCCGGCGAAAATTTCCATTCGTTTCAGTTACGTTTCTAGCATAATGCAGTAAAACACATTTGGTACGAATTTTATTGGGTCGAATATTCCTCATCAGAAATAAATCACATTTGTGTATACGAAGACACTCACAAATTATTCGTCGAATGAAATTTTGTCATGCGAAACGGATTCTTCGATAGGTACACTTATGTTCGACGAAAGATGTGTAGAGCGACCATTTTTCTATTAATTTTATTGAGGTTTTTTTATTGTTTTTTGCTTAAAAATTATTTTCTTTCCATTTGTAGCACAAGATTTATGTCAAGGTTAATCAATTATAAGGTGGTAGCGATAGCGAATTTGTAAAAAGATTTTTTTTGTGGAGTTCGACAGTTAGGCTACCAGAAAAAATCAATGAATTCGATACCACTACCTTCTCATTGATTTGCCTTCGTATATATAAAATATATTATTTTTAATAATATATTTAATCTTAAATCCTGTTTTTTATTGTTTAAAGTTATTGATTTTTACATCAATTATCATAATTTTTTACACTTTTGGCGTAACTAAATTGGTTATTGATTGTGATAAACTGTAAAGAGGACAGTAAACTTTCTGGTTCAGTACAACCTTTTTCAGCATTCTGATTATCAACTGTAATATTTTTTATTTACACAAATATTTGGAAGAAATAAATGATATGAAATCTTAATTATTTAATTTTTTATTTTAAAAACTTTTATTTAATTTACGCGAACATTTTTTGATAATTAAATCTTAGCTCTCTGTGAATTTCGTCGTTCCTTCTAGTTGTGTTTATACCATAAAATAAGTTAAATTTATTCACATTCTAAGACGAAGTTAAAGTGAAGTATTTATTATTGATTTGGCTATATTTTCCTTCATTCCTAACCGACTTAGAAAAAAGCAGAAGGTTATCAATTCGCCTGAACCTTGCTTTTTTAAATGTTTGTGTCTGCACAAATTTTTTCCTTTTTGAATAATTTTATAAATTAAACAGCATACAACATACATATTTTTTATGTGTGTCACTAATTTTTGAAAGAAATGCGTACGACTATAGCTCCCAATATTAAAAAGTAATACAAAAATAAATCTAATAATTAAAGGCGGTCCCTGTAGGTGACGTTAATTGACCTTAATGGGCCTTTCTTTTGAACCGTTATAGACAAACGTTTAAAAATTGGACAGAATGTCGAATCTAAGATCTTAATAATAACAAGTTTAAATATATTTATTATTTAAATAGTAGCCTAATATTTTATTTAATTTGATGTATATGTCCATACTTTTGAACACTTGTAGATAGATGGTTAAATTTTACAAAAAACCTTTATTGCTAAATCCGCTATAACCTCAAGTATAAAATTTGGAAGTTTAAAGGTGTCAAATCTACACCCCATTTCATCGCACATAGGTAAATTCTTGTTCAGTTAAGAATGAAAGCATAATGGAAGTTAGAAGAAAAAAAAATAGTATTACATCACATTAGTCATTAGCGCTATTTGTGCGCAGTGACTATTATTGTATTTATAAGAGCGTCAAAAGATCGCTTTTTGACATAACGTAAATGTCGAATTACGTAACGATAAAGCACCATTTGTGTGTGCCAAATATAACTGTATCACGTTTTAACGTCATTGAGTTAGGCATTGCACTGAAAAATAATCACAATACTGCTACCATTATGAACACTTCAAAAGCATGAATGGCGGCTCAGAGTCCCTCTTGAGGACAATTGCGATAGCTGCTTATAGAGGAAACACGTTTGAAGTCTCTGCAAATACCCGGCTTTGATTTTATTATGTGAGATGTAGACCACTTGACTTATTTAAATCTATTAGCACAACAAGTTGGACTTAATGCCTTTTAATTTATAACTGATCAATACCTAATTTAAAGATTGATATGGTCTTATAAAAACGAATTAGTTTCCGTTATACTTGTCGAAAAGTGCAGTGAAGCACGAAAATGCTTGTTCAAACCAGAGTAAAGTTAGAGGTCCTATTCTACCCATTGTATACTCCAGCCATTTACAGTACTTCCGTTCCTTTAAAATAATTACAATTTGGATTTATTCGTAATCGCACCAAAAGGAACTTCAATGCGAAATCCGATTCTATCACATGATTGTCATTTTAATTCATTATTTTCATTAAATCTTCATATTTTTGGACTGTAACATACATTCTAACACTAACAGTATAAAATCATATCTTCCAAATCTTTGTTATATCCCACCTGAATTTTTTTTTTAGTTTTATAAACTTCCCGAGAAATCCGGGAATGCGATAATTTTTTCCCGTTTCCTTGGAAATAAAAAATTTCGGGAAATACCGAAGCCTACTTTTATTCCAAAAAATAATTCTTATGTATTACCCAATTTGACTAAAAATATTTTTAATATTTAAATTAATTATAAGTCGAACAATTTTAGTGTCATAACCAAACAAATTTTTTTAACCCTGCTTTAGTTCGCGTACAATTAATTTCTAAATTTATTATGAAAAAAAAAACATTTTTTACAAATTTTTGTGTTAATTTTTTAAGGAGACGGAAAAAATTAGATAACAGCATTTTCTGAATGGCTACACCCGCTTTCAGCATTCATTGCATTTAGCTAGTTGCTTGCATTTAAAACATCATCTATTCGACCAACTAATTTAATAACTTGACAAGAATACGAGCAATATCACAAATAAGTAAAATAAATTTATTAGGCGAAGTCCACACATAACCCAAAATTTTTTTCGTTGTTTTCCTTATTTTTTAAAACATACATTTGTACTTGCATTCTGCTAAACGTCGGTTTAAAAACAAATGCAAATTATTTATTTTGTATGCCTTTTTCTTCTCTTCACATCTAATTCTTTTCCACTAGCACACTGTTTGTTGTCAAATAGCAAAGAAAATGTGGTACCTTGGGTATAGTTTAATTAAGATTCAAAAATAACTGACAACGGATGTAGTATGGATAGAGTTCTGCATTACATCCTGCTAGTGACAAAATTTCCCTGTTTTCTTTAAAAATTAACAAAAAAAAGTTTTTTTTTTTAAATTAGATATTAAAACTTACGCGAAATTAAGCCAGATTAAAATTATAATGTTTTACTGGCAAAATATTGTTCTCTTTCCTTTAATAATTATTTTAATGATATAGATTTTTAGGAAGTCATTTGAACGATTTATTACTCGTAAATAAATAACCTAAAAAACACACTTTCTTAACAGAGTGCCAATCACCCGCTATTAGAACTCACAGTACTTTGAAGTTACGACAATCACGTTCTCATGCCAACTACGTGTTAAATTCATTAATATGTAAATAAGTTTCTACAATTCATTTACTAATGATTAGAATATTTTACTATAATTTAGTCTTAACACTCAATACAATCAAATTTCTATGAAGTGTTCGTTTTTTTCAATTTCTTATTTCACTTGATTGTGATTTGTTTTCGTTTTTAGGACTTTAGAATAAAATAATTTTGAGGAATATTTATGTACGTTTCATTTATTTTTAGCGCAGTTTTTTCTTGGTACAAAAATGTAATTTAGCTAAAAAAAAAATACGTAAGAAGAAAAGTTTCAAAATAAAAGCTTAAATCGTTCAAAATGATTTTATTGAAAATTTACAAGGCTAAAGAAGAAATGGAGTAAAGTAAAATTTTTGAATTTTCCTTATTAAAGCAAACTTATACAGTATTCCATGTATGCGAGTTTTCTTTCATATGGAAGTAAATAAAAATGTTAAAACTAAAGGTCACGTAGTTCTCCAGAACATGTAGTTCTCCAGAACAGAAAATGTAAAAAACTATAAAAAAACCGAATTCGTTAATGAGTAAAATTTTAATAAAAGGCTTTATTTTTACCTTAGAATACAAATCTTTTAGATTATGTTAATTGGTGACGCTGATTTTACAATGTAAAGGGTGGTTTACAAGGTCAGAGAAGTCTTACGACATGTGCTTTGTGTGAAACACTATTAAACTAAATATGTAATGAATCTGTACAAATTGAAAGCAAATACAAATGAAATTTTGACTTTTTGGCTTTCTTTATCTTTTGAAAATTTTAAAAGACAATTACAAATCATTAGATAAGGGAAACATTTTTCTGCAAGCTTTGTAAATTAAAAAAGATCTATCGTAGGACTTTTACTCTCATTTTTAAGACACAGATGGAGTTTTTTTTATTATTTTTTCTTGGATTTTAAGTACGTAAAGCCGTACCGCCCTTAAAAAATGTTTTATTCTTTGTTCTTTTGTTTTTTAATATTGTGTTATCTGTGTTGAAAGTAAAACCACCGAGTAGACAAAGGGTTATTTGTTTTAAGGATAAATAGTACTTGTAATACTTCTATTAAAAAATAGTCTGCAGTCGAAGCAGTTACACATTTTTTGTGACGATGATAATGTAAATACGATTTCAATTGTAAAGAACTATTTCTAAAGCAAGAAAGAAGATTTTTTTGCCTAATGATTAATCAATATTATGTTGTTTGCTCTTTGGTTGGAGTAGTTTTTGGTTTCCCTATAGGCAATATTAGTATTGTTTCGCTACGTTGACGTTTTGAGGCAGGTTATTGTAATTTTTGGTGTTTTAATATTTTGTTGTTGTTGCCTTCCTATTGGTTTTGTGTTTGTTATAGCTCTAGTTATTGTAACTTTTGGTGTGTCTATGGCCGTTGTAAGCCTTGGCAGAAAGTCTTCGGTTAGTTGATTGTAGTTTAACTTCAAATCACTTTTAGGTTTCGTTTTCCTCGTCATGCCGTTCTTTTTAGACTATTGGACTTCTATTTGGCAATATCTTGAGAAGTTGTTTTACGTGCCACACTCTTGCCATTGGCTACTTTATCGCCAGCCACACCATTTACCGTAACTCCGCCATCAACTGGAACGTTTTATAACTGGAGAAGATGACGACGAACGTTTGTAGGCGGCTGCCTGGAATTTTCTTTACTATCAGTCGCTAACACTGCAGCGGTTTTAATATCGTAATTTTGATAGGGATTAATTGAACACGGTGCCAGAAGCTTTTTTGGTTATTTAGGTTTTTTTTCAACCTTGCTTCTGTCTACTCACTTCCCTGTGTAACTTACTTGATTTTCCTGGATTTCTTTCTTTCGCCTCAACTTCTCTGTCCGACGTCCAAATTAAAAAGGAGGAAGTAGTCCATTTTGCTCTACGCATGCGTAGCAAACACCAACTTCATTATACATGGTTGTCTCAAAAGGTATTTTCCCAGGCGAATATGGTACTGATTTTATGAATTTATGGATGTGGCATCCTTGTGTACTGTTTTGTCCCCGAGTTGTATTTATCTTTCGCCTGTGTTTACACAGACATGAATTTACTTAGACAGTGTAGACGACACGGTACAAATGGCAATTAAATTTTTTTCTTTAAAAAAAAATATTCTAGTAGAAATACAATTTAACAAAACTCTAGTACAATTTCACTAGTTTTAGAAAAGTAACTTACTTTTTAAGATCAAGTTTAATATCGCTACGTGACTTTTTTAAATTCTTTAAAGTCTGTTTCATTTAAAAATGAGCTGTAGCAGCATAATTCGCGCCTAGAACCAGAATATGATTTTTCAGATGGCCGCGCAATTGGTTTTTGTCACACAGCCATACCAATATTGACACGATTATTTGGCTAGGAGAAGAAAGGAATTGGTCACTTAGATTACTTATGTTACAACTTTTTGCACTACAAGTCATTATATCCTATTTAAATTACTATTTTTTTATTTTTTCAAACAGTTTTAAATGCATAAAAATCTATTTAAATATTAGATATAATTAGAAAACAGCATCATTAAATCAGTGTATATCATTTCATATCCCAATTTCTTTCACTCAATTCACAAAAAATTCTTTCAAATTAAACTATATATTATTACATTTCTCCAAATCAGAATTTCCTTATTTTGTGCATACAAAAATAATTAAATAACATTTATGAGCAAGGATTTTGCTTCTGATTCCGCTTAGACTACTTGTGTGCTCACCTAATATTTAATTTAGTTTAATTAAGTTATTATGGATTAACCATTTCATGCATAAGCGATAATGCCTGTCCGACTGGTTGGCAATTGCTGCTAATGATGTGGCTCCAGCTGTGGTTAAATACATTCAATATTTGCATAATTTGAATGATAAATAATAGGAGCTTGAATGATGATAATTGAAAATTATAAGGAATTTAGAAAATACATTTGCATTTAAATGAAATATGTTGCTGTGTGTATGTATGTATGTATGTCTTTATTTAAACACTGTAGAGAAAAACTGTTCATTATATCCATTCTATTGAATGTTTTTAATTTTATTTGGTTAAACAGGAGCTATTCAAAAGTACTAGCAGACTTTTGAACCTTAAAAATATAAATATTTAAATGTCAGAAAAACATTATAAATTATCATAGAAAAATCTTTTTTTTTAGTAGCTCATTTAAGAAATTTTTTTAATAGTACTTTTTCCAATTACGCAATTGCCCTTCATTTAAGATAAACTCTCTGTTTGATTTTTGGTTTTTAATGATTTTTTTAACATTAAATATTTCAAATGTTATTTATATTAAAAGGCTACTCTGTTTAAAAAAGAAGAATCAATAAACAAAACAAACTGTAATGATGGAGAATATTTTAGATAAAGCGAAAAAGCTTAAGAAATCAACAAAAATCTAAAAGTACAATGAAAACAACAGAGTATACAGAAATTACAAATAAAAATTTCATTATAGCAATATTTTAGTTATAACAACAAATGTGACCTAAAAAGAAAAAAGTTTTTACTGTAACATATTATCCTTAAGATTACTTCACATTTTTTTTTAAATTAATTTAAATTTTGTGTAGTGTTGTTCAACCTGTATAAAACTGACATAAAAATTAAAGATAATGGTTATCTAATGAGAAAAGAATATATGAAAGTAAATTTTTTTAGAGTTTTTATAGCGTTGGAAAAAACTGCCATCGAAACGTTGGAAAAATTAAGCCTTTTTATCTAAACTTGACTTTGAAACCCTGTAGAGAACAAACATTTAATATTTGAGGTTTTGGTACAAATCTGCAATATTTCTAAACAAAAACGGCAAATCTAAATAATTCTTCGTACTCATCACTTTAAGAAGTACAGTAATATCCTTTTCTTTTAGCTGGAATACACATAGAAATCCGTTTGAAACTTTTGTAATAATTTAGCTTTTGGCAAAAGAAAACATAAGGTGTTCTTTGACATAACACGAACTTTTTCGGATCCAACAAAATTCAATTAGATTTTTCTTATGGCTAATCGCATTTTGTATTGCAGTTCTCTATAGAAAAATATACAATAAATAACTATTAAAAAATATTGCTTGAGGCAACCCTACAGATCATAGTCTAGTCAATAATTTGTATAAGCTTAATAATTATTAAGGGTTAATGGGGTTAAATTTAAAATATGAGTCAAAAACAATTAAAAAATCAAAAAATAATATTGTTTTCTTATTTTCCTTAAGCTGTCTAAGCTTTATTTTTATCTGAATTCTCAGGCGGCTTACATTTTATAAAAATTTATTTTTTCCGGTTGAAAGCTACATTTATAAAAAAAACTTTTCAAATAATTTTTATAATTATCCCTTTATAGACCTAGATTAAACCTTTATTAATTTTTTTCAAGTGGAGGCTATTTTTTTCATTTGTTTTTGCGAGCTTAGGCTAACACGTAACATTATTTTATGACATGCCACTAACATTCAACCACCTAAAATTCGAGGTTGCTTCAAAATGAAAAAAAAAATGTTTTATATAAAAGAATAAGTCGATTTACATATTATTGTTACAAATAGTTTTGTAAAACTATTGGCTTATATGAAAAAGGAAAAGTTTCTGAAACAACAATATAAAAACATGAATTTACAGGAAATTATAACCAAATTTTTACTAAATATTTGTATGCTAAATCGTTTTATTTAATTTAAATTTTTTCATTCTTTCTACCCATTTTTTTTTTTTTTGGTAGAACTATAAATTCTAAATCTGTTTTTATTTATTGCAGATAAGTTCAACATTAATTGTTTATTTACAAACCATTGAGCTTGTGACCATAACTTAAAAATGTACAAATTTTATTTGATTTTAAATTAATTTTTTTTTATTTCGAGCATTGTCAGACGAACGTCAGTCAACGAAAACTATGAATTAAAAATAATAGATCTATCAAATGATCCACTTCATTGCGTACAAAACGCTTATTATTGAGAGTTAAATTATTTATGGTCAATTAGCGTGTGAATAGCTGAAGACAGATTCATGACCTGGTTTAAACGTTTTTCGTGTTAAGCACAATTATTTTCTTTGCTGATCTGATTATTAATGCTAATGAAAACAGACTTACTTGATTCAGTTCAGGTGAACCTCCTTACGAGAAAAAAAAAACATGTAAAATCGTCGTTGCGATGTATGGCAACGATTTCTCGGGTAACGCATCGAATTTACTCTTAACGTTAATTACTTATTAAAAGACACAACAAATGAAAAATATTTTTACTTAGAAGACAATTTAAATTAAGCAAATTTTTCAAAAGTATTAAGAAAAAACTAATTAATCATCGACATCGCAAGTTTACAACTGTAAGTATTGAAATAAAAGGCAAATGCATGAATTTATTTTTTTATTGCTTAACTATTGTGTTTTTTTTCGGTTTGTCTCCGAAAGAAAAAAACAAGTTCTGAAAAATATATTTTTTTATATTTTTATGAAGCATCGACTTTCTGCAAATAATTCAGATTTTTCCGAAATGTTATAAAATAAACTGTCATTTAAACACAAAAACATTTTATTTAAATATTTTTTCTTAATTTCCATTTTGTGGGACAATTTTTAACATTTATTTAATTAAACATTATTGTGTACGTGGTAAACAATATAATTTGACTTTTAAACGCCTTTGAATTTTACAAACCGTGTGAACGTATTTTTTTTTTTCAACACAACATACCGAAGGCTTCATAGTAAATTAATAGAATAAACAAAAACCAAAAAGAAAAAAGTTCAATAAAAACTATTTTAAACTCAATAAAATTAACGAGAATGGTGTAACGTTTTCACATGCATTTATGGTTTAAAAGCTGATGAAATAAACTTTTATTCAATTGTCGATCTTGTTCACCGGTTCAAAACATTTATTTTGGACATAGTGCGGTATCTCATAAACAAACAAAGCAGAGTGCTACTTAGTCGAGCTTTGAACGTTCTGTCTCCTTGGGTAAATTGGGGCTTCTGGGTAAGCCCCTAAATTTAGGTACTTTGGGCATATTTACTTTGTTTTTAACTCACATGTTAATAATTTTAAATTAATTTAGATCTTGAAAATATCTTCATAAAATATGATAATATCTCGTATCTTTTTAAAGCTGGTAGAAAATTGGCTTACAATCTTAAAGTATTTTTGAGTGGTGTATTTGAAAATGATCGAAATGTTACTATAAGACGTTTTGTGTGGTGTTTACTAAATTAAAAGTAATTAATTTTCAGTTTTTCGTTAAAATTTTGCAACCTTCTATTGGTAAAATGTAAAAAATACCAGTTTTTAAGATTTCCTCAAGAATACCATCTCTTTGTTGCTTATGTTTTTCAAATTTAATTCTGTAAAATCAGTTGTTTTAATAATTTTAAAGACAAACTATTGCAAATGCAACTAAAACAGGTAAGAGTGCTATATTCGGCTATGCCGAATCTTAGTTACCCTTCACTATGTATCTAATTTAATGAAGTAATTCCAATAAGTAAAAAGATAAACAAATATTGGGACGACAGAGAATAAAAAATAAGAAAAACATTTTTAAAAATGAACTCTTCAAAAGTTTTTAAATGAAACTAATATTAATGCCATAAAAAAATTGTTGCAAAATTGTACTTTGGTATGAACAGTTCAGAGGCCCATAATTTGTAAAATATGGGCGAGCGCCAATTTTTTCACATTCTATTTTTTCTTTACTTTTTAAATCTCTATCTACCCATATATTTATTTTTTCGTTTTCTGTTACTTCGTTGTTCCAAATGTTCTGGAAAAAATAGAGGCTTGGACCGCTCTTGCTGATTTTCAATAGCAAAATTGTTGAAACTATGTCTGTTCGATTGGCGTATTTAAATTTGCTCTAGCTCAACTAGTGCCTTGGCAAAGTTAATTTTAACACTAACACGGATGGACTAACAGAAATCGCACTGTCGACTTCGCTAGGCATAAGGACTCAGAATATATACACTTTATGTGGTCGGAAATTGATATTGTATTAATTACAAATGAAATGACAAAAATTAAGGGCATAAAAAATGATGTCAAAATTATGTCCTTATCCTAACACAGCCAAAAAAATATATATATAAATTATTGCAAATTACTCAGCGTGTATTGCACCAAATTAAAAAACGTGAACGGACTTTTAAGTCTGTAATTGTTTTTTACATACTTCAAAATGGATTTGACTGCCCCATAATTAATAAAGGCAGGTTAGCCACTTTTGTAAAAAAAACAATTTTTGGGACATCATTTTCTTGTTTGGGAAATCATTTAATTAAAAGCTCTTCTATCTGTAAAATTAAAAATGTTTTAAGAACCCAGCAAAAAAATTCCAGAAAAGGTAATCGAAACTAGATTACAAACCTAATGATTTTAACAAGGCATGAGACGTTTATAATAATTATTATGATTAGTACGTATTTTAAGGTATTCTTTTTTATCTTGAAGAACTAGTTAAATTATTACTTTCTTTATTTAAATAATTATAAATTCTTGTGCGTAGCAAAGTCGATTAAGTGATGTCCGGTAGTGTTGAAATCAAGTTTGCCGAGGTACTAGATTAGTTAGAAAAAAATAAACAAATATATCAATCTATTAGACATAGTATCGAAAGAGGTGCTATTGGAAATCAGCATAATTGGTCCATGTCCTCCGAGGCAGCAGGCAAAACACCATGCATATCATTAACAATAAAGTAACTCCAATCAGAAAAATAAATATATGGGGCGATAGAGAACAAAAAAATAAGAAAAAACTCCAAGTAAAAACATTATCGGTAGCCCATATTTCTGTGGTGTGAATAGACGGGCTCCTTAATTTAGGATATTTAAAAAAGTTTACATTTCTAAAAGTTTAAATAAGAAAAATTTCTATAAATTTTTTATTTTCAGTTTTCTTGGTCCTGATATTAGTTTACTTTTAAAAATATTATCGAAATTAAGGTGTTAAAATGATTTTTCTCACCATATTATATTAAAAGATATTATTCTGTAAAAATTGTTTTTAGCTTTTTATATAACTGAAAAGATTACATGCGACAGTTAAGTGATTTAACCTTAATTTTAAATAAGCCCTTCTAAACATGAATTAACTCAAGTTCTTTACAAAGACATTAATTAAACTTTACATAAGCTAATTTTTATAGGCGCGCAACAAATACTTTTTATGCTGATATTAATTTAACTGAAGAAGCAGCAAAAAATTGAATATATTTGCATGAGGAAATTACGTGGTGTTATAAAACTTTTAATTTCATTTAATACATTATACATAAACTGCTTGGAAACCGCAGGTTTATTATTCTTAACGTATTCAATAATAAGTTTTTGGTTGTGGGTTTTAAGATTAAATTAAATGAATGCAAAAGCACACCTTCTTAGCAAAGTCTTACCTTCTATGTAGGATTATCGTTTAACATACATTTAATGTCAAATTTAAGCACTCTTAATTAAGTTTTTAAAATCAGATGGAAAAGCTTATTTAGCCATAGTCTATTTTTAGCATTCTGGTTGTATGCGATCCTTTATAGAGAGCTGTGAGGTTTTCAAGGATGTTTTTTGTAATAATATGGAATTAGAGGCAAAATAACAGAAAAAATGCTATAGTCAACAAAAAGTATTATCAATACATAAATATAAAACGAAGTCTTTTTATTTCATTTGACTTAAAGTTATTTATTGGATTTATTTAATGAAAAATGATTTCTTATATTGCTAGAAAACCAACTGAATTCATTGTTTATCAATTGGATATGCGAGTGGAATTATAAGGCAATTTATTATGAAGGTACGAAATTCCAAATTGGTAAAAGAAAAGTTTCCATGTTTCTATAAAATTTCTGGAAATTTGAAACAAGGCAACACACAATATATCTTAGTTGCAACACGACTTCACTGCTTCAATGCCTGTGCGATGGGTAGCAGAAATTTTCACTGGATCTTAATTTACTTAAAACTATTTATGATCTAGTTACTAATACCAAAGCTGCATTCGGCATTTTTTATACAAATTGTTTCGGCGTATATCCGACGTACAAAAAAATGGTTTTTCAATGTATATAAAAATAAAACAAGGATTAATTTATTTTTTCATACAAATTTCTAATATTTTATTTAATTTCAAATTTACCTTTTTTATACAATTCGATAAAAGCACGTAATGCTTGGGAGATATCCAATCATCGATTGAAAACAAAATGTCTCACAAAACTTAACTAATGGTGGCAAAACAATATTTAAGTACCGTTAACGGTTTACTCGTTGAAAAGAACAAAAAGGCCTTCCAACAAGGATGAGAAAATATGTATCAATTTGACACTTAGAGAAACTAACAATTTGTGCTTAAACATTGCCGGCCACCTTGCAACGATAAGGGATGTTGCAAACAAGCACATACGTTTCAATAAATGAGCCAGTAAGGACTCCTTTTAAGTAAAAATAATACATTTTTTTTTTTTTTTGTTGAGTCATGAAGGACTCCTGTTGAACTTAATTTTTATTTAATGTTAAATGAGCCATTAAGGACTCCTGATGAAAAAATGTAAGTAATGAGCCATTAAGGACTCCTGTGGACTGTATAACGAATTTAAAATGGCGATAACCCCGAAATAACCCATCCGAAGATAGTGTACTGCGCCAATGGCAGCCCAGGACTGGCGTGTATGCGACCTTTCATTATTAGTGGCATAACTTCAGGTCCTAAGACCAAGGCCACACTGCTCGAATGATTAAAACTAGGGTCAGCTAGTTGAAACCCCTGAAAGGACTCTAAAATTGAGTCAGCAACAGATGCAGACGGAGTCCTTATACCCTGCATCTGATGTAAGCGAGCCGTGATGCTAATTTTTTGTGCCGTATCATGAATCGACTTCGATTCGGCAATATTGCACACCGTCCACATTGAAAAGTGGGATTCGCAAACTTTTTGCCAAGCCCTTGCAAATGTAGCTACTTTGGCAGCACACATCTAATACGGCACGCAACGGAAGCCGCGAACGACTCTGTCGTATATTCAGCCGAAGTGTAGGCGAAAAGGAAACGGCCTGACGTAGCGGTAAAATTGTTTCAAGCGTTACCGATTTCTGTTTTTTGGCTTTCACTCTTGCCGATGAAGTTTTATGCTCATGAAGCAAAGAATTGTGGGTTTGTTTGCAGTGCTTGCAAGTTGCCACACTCTTGCAATTTTTGCCAACATGCCCACTCGACAAGCAGCGAAAACAAATTCTATGTACCGCCACCATTCGAAGTCTGCGCTCCAGGCTCATGTCCCTAAACTTATAACAAAATCGCAGAGGGTGATTTTTCCCACAAATCGGACATTTCAATCCTCCACGACTTACGTTAGGGTGTGGAATGGCAGGGCTTGAATCTGCGTCATGAGCCTGCTCCACAGCCTTCAAGGTGAGGACCTCAGTTTCTTTGATTGCTGGGTTATTTTGGGGTGAATCGGAAGCATTTTCCCGATTTGTATTGGACACAGAAGGTGCCACTGTCAAAGGCTCTTCAATGCCTGTAGATTTCATCTTGATGGAGGGATCGACTGGAACAGCATCACAAATTGGTGCCGGATCGCTGGTTTCCATCGCCTCCTCATAATCAAGCAAACCGTCATCAAAAAAATCGGCTTGCAGGGCATTCTTGATCGAGTCCATGACGCTAGGAAAGGAAAGGTTAGTATATGTAAAATTGATCAAAAAAGTGAAGCTAAAACTATTATTCGTTGAATACAACAAGTTTGGTTATTCGACGATTTATTATCCCGTTTTGTGTGCGAATATCGGCAACACGAACATGGCCGTCAGTACCAGTATAAATCTTTGCCACTATTCCTAACTTCCACGATGTTGCCGGTAATTGTTCATTTTTTATTACTACCAGGTCATTTACTGCAACTTCCCTTTGGGGATGTTGCCATTTGTAACGTTTGTGTAAACCTACGAGATACTCTTCTTTCCATCTTTTACAAAATTCATGAATCAAAGCCTTTACTTTACGATATCGATTTACTATACTGATAGGATTGTCATATATTGTCGGTTCCGGCGGTGCCAAAATGGCCGAGCCAACCAAAAAATGTCCTGGTGTTAAGGCAATCGGTTCACTAGGATTATCAGGCATAGGACATAAGGGACGAGAATTTAGACAAGCTTCTATTCTAGCCAAAATCGTTGACAATTCTTCAAATGTGTAACGGCAAGATTGCACCTCTTTTCGAAAATGTAATTTAAAACTTTTTACCCCGGCTTCCCAAAGGCCGCCCATATGAGGAGCTCCAGCCGGTATAAAACGCCGTGTCAAGCCCATGTGGCCAAAAGTGGAACACATTCTTGCCTGGCATTCTTTTAAAAAGGTTCGAAAGTCTCTTGCAATTTCGTTTGAAGCGCCAACAAAATTCGTACCATTGTCGGAAAACATGGTCTTAGGACAACCTCTTCTGGAAATAAATCGGTTGAAGGCCGCTAAAAACGTATCAGTCGATAAGTCAGACGCAGCTTCTAAGTGTATCGCTTTCGTAGAAAAGCATACAAAGATACAAACATACCCTTTCGTAATTCGACACGATTTGCCATTATGATTTTTTACATCAAAGGGTCCAGCGAAATCAACTCCGGTGGTTGTAAACGGCCGATCAAGGGTAGTGCGTTCTGGAGGGAGGGCAGCCATTATTTGACTGCAAGAACGCTGTCTATCAATTATACACCGCTTGCATCGTCGAATTACCGTGCGAACCAAATTCCGCAATCGTGGTATCCAATACTCACAACGGTATATCCGCAGCATTAATTGGTTTCCACCGTGAATAGACATCAAGTGTATAAATTCTGCCATAAGTTTCGCGAAACGACAGTCATATGGTAGAATAATAGGATACTGTTCACGATACGACAGTGAAGGTGATTTAACAAGTCGCCCATTAATTCGCATCAATCCTAATTCGTCAAGAAAGGGATTTAAAGGTACCAAAGAACTTTTCGGCGACAAGGGCTTCTTATCCAAAAGATTCCTATACTCCTCAGCGTAATAGACCTTCTGAGCAATAACCGGTAAGCGTACCTTTACCATTTTAAGCTCATCACTAGACACGATAGCATCCCCATAGCAAAAGTGACTTTTATGGGCTGGGTGCGTTGAGTGAAAAAATCGAAAAATATAAGCAATGACCCGCATAGCCCTGTCCAGTGATGAGAACCTTTCTAAGATGTCCTCAAATTTCGAAAAAATATGATGCATGAACTTTTACGCTTCGACTTTCTATGTCAGTATCGAGATTTCCTAAAGTTGGTGTATGCCAACTGTTTTTGTTTTGCCTTAACCATGTTGGGCCGTGCCACCAGAGTTCACTTTTCGACAAAGTGAGCGGATCCACCCCCCGGCTGCCCAAGTCGGCAGGATTATCCTCTGAGCGAACATGAAACCAATTATGGTTTCCTGTATTCTCCTGAATGCGACAAACCCTATTTGCGACAAAGGTGGTCCAAGAGCAAGGAGGTTTGCGAAGCCATGCCAGCACAATCGTGGAATCTGTCCAACAATAAACACGCCCAATAGCAATTTCAATTTCCCTAAGTATATTCTTTAACAATTCTGATGCCAAAACAGCTCCGCATAATTCAAGGCGAGGTAACGAAACTGATTTAAGTGGTGCCACTTTTGTCTTAGAGGATAATAAATGAGTATGAATTTCCCCATCTGGTGACTCAGTTCGGATATAAATTACCCCCGCGTATGCCTTTTCCGAGGCATCTGAAAAACCATGAAGTTCGGCAGTTGAGTTTTTGTAATAGTTTACCCATCTTGGCACTTGAATGAAGTTAACTTGGTGAAAAAATTCAACAAATTTTAACCATTGCCTTTCCGTAGAAGGCATCAACACATCATCCCAACCTATATTATCAAACCAAATGTGTTGCATAATTATTTTTGCCATGACGATTACCGGGCTTAACCACTCAACTGGATCAAAAAACCTAGCTATAGTTGATAATACCTCTCTTTTTGTATAGCCTGCTTTAACCTGCAGAGGACACACTTTGAAAAAGAACTTATCTAATTGCGCATTCCACAAAATCCCCAAAGTTTTGGAACAACTAGACTCTTCAAACGTTAAAACCTTTGCATCCACCAAGTGATCCGAAGGCAATCCACTCAAAATAGATCTCTCATTCGATGTCCACTTCCTTAGCTCGAAACCCGCAGATAACAATGCCGCAGTCAACTGATCCCTGGCCAGCAAAGCAACTGAGATCTCATCGACGTACATACCTTTCCTTAAAATTTCTGACGCTAGAGGAAATTCATCTTCACAATCATCAGCCAATTGCAGTAAAGTCCTAATTGCCAGATAAGGTGCGCAATTTAATCCAAAAGTTACTGTCTGTAACTCATAATCAATCATTTGATGATCGGTTGTCGACCTATAAAGGATTCGCTGAAAAGGGGTATGAGTAGAATGCACCCGAATCTGCCTATATATTTTCGAGATATCACAATTAAATACAAACTCAAATAATCTCCAACGCAGTATCAAATTTACCAAATCAGCCTGCAAAGTAGGCCCTTTTAGAAGACAATCGTTCAAGCTATTGCCGTTGGAGGTTTTATTCGATGCGTTAAAAACGACCCTCAGTTTTGTGGTTTTCCTCTCCGGCTTAATCACTGGGTGATGTGGCAAATAGCATGTACTCGTGACAGCCCGATCATAGAATCCTACCCGTTGTAAGTGACCCAATTCTAAATAATCGTTTAACACATCATCATACATGTTCCTAATTTCAGGTTTACGAGAAAGAGAAGCTTCTATCCTAATGAATTGCTTCATAGCACTCGACCGGGATATGCCCAAATTAATCTCACGAGGAAATTCGGGCTTAAAAGGTAGCGAAACGATGTATCTACCAGCAGAATCCCGGATAGTGGTATTCTTATAAATCTCCTCGCAAATCTTGTCAGAAGGAGTCATAACCTTCTTTTTTGGGGTTTCTTCTAATTCCCAAAATCTCAAAAGATTTTGATTTAAATTATCTTCTTCGGAAAGGGTAACGGCAGTCGAAAAAACGTTAATAGAATTATTAACTGAAGCTTTAATTGGACCTGTCAGAATCCATCCAAAAACAGTCTTCTGAGCCATTATAGATCCAAAAATATTTTTGCGAACTTCGCCAATAATTATTTTTGGGTACAAATCAGCGCCAAGCAAAAGATCAACTGGCCTGCTCTTGTAAAAGTTTGTATCGGCCAGCTGAATGCTAGATAATTCACACCTAATATCAGAAGGACAATTAAATGTAGGTAAATTACCCGAAATTGATGGTAAAACAAGTGCAAGAGTTTCTAACTCAATTCCCTTACTCACTGGAGAACCCACTCTAATTGTGCAAATTTTCTTTGAAATCGATGAAGCTTCTTTATTAACGCCGGAAATCTTTACATTCGTAGAATGAGAAGGAATTCGTAATTGATTTCTCAAACGTTCTGAAATAAATGAAGCTTCTGAGGCTGGGTCAATTAAGGCCCGTGCAGGATACGTAGTATCATGACAAAGTACGGATACCATAGCCGTCCCCAATAAAACAGACGAATTCTGTGATATGTGAAAAACTTGACGATTCAAGTTAGCACGAGTAGTGGCTGACGTCGATGGCAATTGTGGTTCCATTTGCACAGCATTTACGCTCTGTCTAGCACTTAAATTATTATCATTATTATTATTAACAGAATTTTCCATTGTCGAATTGCGATGAAGTAAGGTGTGATGTCTCTGATTACAAATGAAGCAATTATGTTCACTTTTGCAATCTTTGACTTCATGGGATTTCAATAAGCAGTTAATGCAGCAATGAAATTTTTTCACGGTAGAAAAACGCTCAGATATCGACAATTGTTTGAACCGACGACAAAATCGAAGCAAATGCGATTGCTTAGGACATAAAACACAGTAATTAGAAGAAGCTGTATTAGACACATGCGACTAAACTTTACGTTCAACAATTTTTTTTTCTGTTTCCAAACTTGTGAGATCGCGTATACAATCTAAAGTTTGAATTCGTTCTGCTAAGAAAATATCTAAGTCTTTCCAAAGCGACAAAGCAGTTTTGTCCTTGATACTTTGCTCCCAAAACGTGACTGTTTGATTTGGCAATCGTTGAAGGCAAATAAAAACAATTATTGGATCCCAATTATGAGTATCTATTTCGTAAACCGACATAGCATTTAAAAAACTATTAATACCACGTTGTAAATTTTTTAGGCCCGAACTGGTTTCTTTGGTCATAGTCTCTAGGCTAAAAAGACTCTTTAGTTGATTATTAACCAACATTCGCGGATTCTCATATGTGTCCTTTAAATTTTTCCACGCGATATCAAATCCAGCATTAGTTAACGGACACTTCGAAACGATCTCCTTTGCTTCTTTCCCAGTTCTCTTGACCAAATAACACAATCTTTCAATATTACTAAGACGATTATTGTTAATATATAAGGCTGTAAAAAGATCCCTAAAGGTTGGCCACGAAAGATAATCACCATAAAAGATATCGGTATCACATGGTGGAAGAGGTAGATTATGGCAAGAATTACCGCCAACCGAATCTTCAAAACTTTTAAAACGTTTCGGTTCCGCCTTTGCCCCTAGTTCATCACGTTTCGTTTTGATCGCATTCATACACCGAACATATGCATTAAGGGTGCTCGCATATTTCCCCTCAGCAACTTCTAACACGCCAGATTTGATTTTCGGTGACGCTTCTAAATCAATTAAACATTGCTCGTATTCTATTTTGACCTTTTCCCAAAGCTTATCTAATTCACCACTCAATATCTCACTAGTATAGCCCTGATAATCTTCATCGCGAATTTTGTTAAAATTTACTTCAAATTTAAATATGGCATCTGAAGCACGAGTAAAACTTTCAAAATATTTTTCCGACATTTTTTAAATAAACTTAATTTTGTTTTAATTTTTAGGGAGGAAGGCTTCGATAAATTCACACAAGAAATAAAATTCAATAAAAATTAACTAAACGAATTCAAAAGGAGTCAATTCGACCAACAGTAGGGTGACCAATGAAATAAGTAGAGGAAGAATACTCACAAAACAAAAGTTAACTCTCGTATAAATTTACACAAATCTCAATGGATAAATAAAAACGAATCAAAATGTCAATACAATCGAAATCACTGTAAATGTAATTTGATATAAAAATACAATAATATAAATTAATAAAAACGAGTGTTTTCACATAATATTAATTCTATTTTACACCCGTATTCTTGCGTAAATTTCTTTAATTTACAATTAATTTCTTGAAAAGTATACCGCACTGTATAAAATTTTATTCACGCACTATCGATATTAACTCTTAATTTTTCTTTTTTCCAAATTTATATTCAATTAATTTATTTATTCAGTTAATATTTATTTAATTTATATTTATTTAATTTCTATTAAATCTGAGACTGTCCGTCCACTCAGCTTTGATAAAATCGGTACTGACAATAAATGCAGGCGATCATACACAATTAACGCACTGTTTTATCCTCTGTCGTACACAATAACCAATTTCTTGTTTATTTTACACACATACATATATGTACACCCGTGTGTATGTATGTATATTTATAAATATAATAATCTTTATGTTTTAACACAATTCACTTCTTTTCTAAATCAATTTTACTAACCTGAATTTATCCTTTGATTGAAGAAAGCTGAAATTTGATTTTTAAGTTCCCGTAGAGGATTCCTTTTTTATGTTTATCCGGCTCGAAGGACCAATGTTTCGGCGTATATCCGACGTACAAAAAAATGGTTTTTCAATATATATAAAAATAAAACAAGGATTAATTTATTTTTTCATACAAATTTCTAATATTTTATTTAATTTCAAATTTACCTTTTTTATACAATTCGATAAAAGCACGTAATGCTTGGGAGATATCCAATCATCGATTGAAAACAAAATGTCTCACAAAACTTAACTAATGGTGGCAAAACAATATTTAAGTACCGTTAACGGTTTACTCGTTGAAAAGAACAAAAAGGCCTTCCAACAAGGATGAGAAAATATGTATCAATTTGACACTTAGAGAAACTAACAATTTGTGCTTAAACACAAATATTTAAAACTTTTTAAACAAAGTAAAATGTTAAATAAGTGTAAAGGTATACTATTCTTTAGCAAAGCTTAATTTATTTAAATAAATAAAAAGCTGTAAATTAATAGCGCTTAAATTTACTAGTCTTACTATTTGAAATTTACGTTAAATATTATGAATCTTGCTGATTTTCAATAGCAGAACTTTCGAATATTATGTGATCGATTCGAGTATTTAAACTTTGTCTAGCTTATTTATTTAACCCGAACACGAATGGACAGACGGACTGAAGGGTAGACGCATTTCGCTCAATCGCCTCCGCTATGCATAAAAACGCAAAATATACTTTATGAAATATACCCTCTTTCAGACCTGGTGAAGGGTATAACAAATAAAATAAAAAATACAATCTTATGTATTACGTACAATTTGCAAGCGTGTGTGTGTTGTCTGGTTCAAATCACATGCACGGTTCCACATAAGGGTAACAATACAAAATAGAAAAGAGTAATTATACTAACGAAAAAATTAGCAAACAAATTGTTTGGTTATTTAATTCAGAAGAAAAACATTTCAATTTTTCCATCAAGTGCGTTTAACAACTTAAAATATGCAATGGCGAGCATATGTGGTTGAAAACATAACGCTACTACTTAAAGTATGTGTTTTAAAATAGGACTTTATGTCGAATTAGTAATTCGTTTGGGTTTACATTTACAGTGGTGAGAAAATGTTGTTACATTACTAACAAATACGACGTAAAATCTACGTTGAACGCTTAAGCAATATATGTAAGTTCAATAATATATATATTTCACTTAAATAGGACCCTGCATCTGGTGCAATTTTAAACATTGCTTCAAATGATAGAATAATGGAAAAATTAGAGGTGTTTAGCCCACTACCGTAAGGACATGAACCTATCTTGCTGGTTATCAATAGCAACTTTTTCGAAATTATGTTTGATCGACGTGCGTACATAAATTTTCTCTGGCTCATCTAGTGCCTTGGCACTGACGGACATAGCTCAATTGACAAATGACAACACTGGTTGCAGCCAATTATACACGATCATTTATGAAAGACTTTATTACAACATTTTACTAAACATCGAGACGTAATTTGAAAATTTTCATTGATCGCAGGGTACAAAAATTTCGACAACCTGAAAATCCTAACGATAAGGTACAATTAATAAATTAGTTCTTATAAAGTGACCAGAGGTGAATCTATTCATAAGATACTTAGGGTTTCCAAGGTTAACAACCTTATGAAATTGAAGCATCATTCATAGATGAATGAAACTCAATGTCAAATTGCAGAAGTTTAATAGTGATCGAAGTCATATGCATATTTGATCTATACTTTATTGAAGCACTGTTTTAATCTACTAAGAATGACATAAGATGATATATTATCAAAACAGTGGTATTGAGATGAAATACTATTGACTTGAATAATAAAAAGATGAAAGATGCTTCAATAGTTGCGCTTTTAATAACATTTCCAGTATTTACAAACTAGCAGTTAAAATTGCAATAGGAAAGAAAATGAGGTGATCTAATTTTAGGGATAAGAATTATTCTACCAAATATCCAGTTTTCAGGGAACTTAGAGGAGGTTACTTTAAGACTAAGATTTATATACAATAGTTAAGTCTTAGTCTTAAAGTATGGAAAATAATTCTTTTTAGTTGTTTAACATTAGATCTTTCATATTTTGTAGTCAGTTTTACATAACGCTCATTTAATGCACACTAAAAATATTAAAAAAACAAAAAATGGGCGTCCACTAACACGAAAAAATTGTTTGTGTTATGATGTTAATACATTCTGTTGGTGTAAAATTACGTACAAGGGTGGACAGAGCTTATTTACAAAACGAATATATTTAACGTTATTCACATAAGTTGCTTTTTTTTGCTGAACGTTAGTTCGAGAAAAGAGTGATGATTTTTTTTAACTGCTTGTCCTTAATTTGTGTGTACAAGTATGGCAGCAAGCACATGTACTTACTTGGTATTAAACTAATTAATTAAATTTTTCTCGAATAAATGGATATTAAGTAACACCACTAATTTTTTCTTTCCACACGCTTAACAGTTATTCTACAATATAATATTCTGTCTGTAAAGTATATGTAACCTCTATGTGGGATTATAATATATTAATTAATGTTTCATACAAAATGTTTGAAACTTTTTAAAGAGTAAAAGTATAATGAGTTGAAGGGCCTACCATTCCTTACGAGCCTCAAATTTTTTTGACAGTCTTTGATTAAAATTTTTAAGAGCCTAAGAAATGCGTTAAAATTACGTTTTAAATGTCCCACATTCCATACTCGTTTAACATCACTTTTGACATTATAATTTAATTTTTACTAAAAGCAAAGGGAAAGAAAAAGTACTCGAAGATTTACTAGACTTATATAAATTTATTGTAAAAGTTGTAATATATTTTTCCACATAAAATGATGCATTAAAAATGACATATCTTTGTATAAAAGATTTATATACTCTCGCTTTTGTTTGCTCCTAAGAAAATTGGATTAAACAGCAAATGCGGCCGCTGTTGGAATTAAAATTATTATTACAACGTGCAGCAAGATTATAGTTATGAAAGAGAAAAGCAACAGTTAAAAAAATTTACATATAAAAAATTTCAAATACAATGTATATAATAACAAAACTTATAAAAATCTTTCAAAATAATATAAAATAATTTTTAATATATCTAACTTTCAAAAAGTACCATATATTAAAGGGGCATATTTGTAAGTGGTTTTTTGAGAAGATCATTGCTCAAAAGTGCACTTATAAAGGTCCAAACAAAAATACAAAAAATCCTTTTCGAAAAGCATGCTGTAAAAATAGTTTCCTTTCCTTGTAATATATTTAGTACTTGTATTAAATGGTATTTTACTAACATAGTTCTTTTACGTAAGTATTTATTAAAATAATTTTTTTTAAGTACTTTTTATAAAAAATATCTTTTGTAATTGTTTTTCGGTCATCTGACTATCAAACTCTCTAAACATTAATACGCCTTTATAGTAAATTGTTTACTTAATTTTATTTGCTTCAATGTCATACTTATGTAGACAAGACAATCTTAAAAACAAACTAACAACAAAATGAAAATCGTTTATCAAGTATTTTATCTTGTTTCCTTACAGTTACAATTGGATTAAAGGAATTCATGCTGTGGAACGAAAAATAAGGTATTAAAAATATTGCTAAAATTGTTGCTTATATAATTTTTCTTTTCAAAATTAACTAGTAAAAAATAACATAAATTAGGGCTGGTGATTCGTTAAAAAATGTTCGGAAGAAGTGGGAGTATTGGAAAAAAGTTAATTTAAAATGAAGTTTATTGCTTAATAATAATCATTTCAATTGTATCTCTAAATGGATTTATGAGGTGCTATTTATTTTAATATTTTCTTATAAAAACTGGAGAAGTCAAATAAAGCATAAACAACAAACAAAAATGTTTGGATCAAAAATATATTAGATTAAACTATAAACAAACAGAAATTTATTTGCCCAGAAACTGTTGCGAATAAAAAAATTAAGAAAATATTTGAAGTATTATTGCATTGTTAAAATACTAATAAAATGGTAAAAAATAATTTCCCCTAATTAGTTTTTACTTGCAGTACAATATAGGTTGAAAACAAACAAACAAACAAACAATAACCATTTGAGATCGGAACAAAACTATACAAATGCAGGAAAATTCATCCCATCTCAGCAAGCTATAGGCGCTCCCTTTTAAAGTCCCAAATCAAGTTTTAAATCTCTTTGTTTACCTTGTACGAGAAGTAAAATCCACCACAGTAATGGAGGCCGGTATAATTTTTATATACAATTATATATAATATTAACAGATTGCAGTAAAAATAATTATTGTACATGATAGCGATGTGAGAAAGTGACAAATAAACAAATAAACAAAGCCATCTAAGAATATGAAATTTTTCTTCTTCCATGAAAAGAAGAAGCACCAATAGTTGTTCCCAAGAGAGAGAACGATAAAATGAAAAAAGTAAATAAGAATCAGATTCCACTACTTAATAAATAATTCATTATATTATTTAAGTTAAAATGTATACATATTTTTTATTTTTTATTTTATGTATCTTAATTTCCAAACTAAAGCTATTTATTTATTTATTTTATATAAGTGTAGACAAATAATATATTTTAAGGAAAGTTCGTTTAAATAAAAAAGCGAATTTGATGAAGAATCAAACTATAACTACCGTATTTATAAAATATCAAAATAGTTTTATAATGTATTTTAGGACAAATTCGCATGGAAAATTTGCCACAAAACTTATCTCAAAGTTTTTGTTTTATATTTTATTAATAACAATATATATACTGTTGCGTAGAAAATTAAATATTTAAAATAAATTAATTAAGACGCAGGAGATTACTTTATAAACTGCTGACGAGTTTTGCTGATCGCTGAATTTCCCACCGACTACCCATCCAAAAACTGTGTTTACGAGGCTAGGGTTGCTTAGTCCCAAAGAAATACGTCCATCGAGCAACATATCGAAAAATATTCTTGAGCCAATTAGCAAATCAATTCGTTGTGGCTTGTAGAAGAATGGATCTGCTAACTCTATTGTTTCAGGAATTTTCAGCTTTGATGCATGCGTCTTTATATTCGCCAGGATGCTTAGTAGAAATTGATTTCGTCACAGCGAATTTCGATGAAAAGTTGTAGGAGCAAAACCGAGATTTGATCGTGGCAGCAACAGAAAATTTAGTTTTTGTGTGCACGTCACCAATTCCAGAAACCTCTTGACGACTTGGTTGAAAGCGAACTTTAAGTCTTTTCGCAACTTTTTCAGTAATAAAATTTATTTCTAAATATGAGTCAAGAAGTACCCTTACCGTTTGAAAAGAACCATAATTATCCTTTATGAGAACAACAGCAGTTGGTATTATGGCTCTTCTGGATGAACGAGTAACTAATGATACAGCATCATTTTTATTAGATAACTGATTAGGTGTAGCACTAGTAGACGAGAACTCTACAGGATCCAAATAGTGAAGCGTGGTATGATGAGCAGACTGACAAATACGACAACGACTTTTAGAGGGACATTTCGACACTAAGTGACCCTTTCAAAGGCAATTTATGCAGTGCCCATTACGTTTTATAAAGTTAAAACTTTCCGAAACTACGAGCGACAAAAACGAAGAACAAGTTGCAAGATAATGTTCTGAGCTATTACAACATGAACAGCTAATATTTGAGTTTGAAGTAACACATGTAGTTGAGTGACGGCTAAAATTCGAATTTGTTTTTGTGCTACTAGAACTATTTTTAATATCACTTTTCTTACCATGACTTTCCAAAAATTGACAGCGATGGCTTAAAATTTCATAGCAGGTTTCCCATGAAGGCAACGACTTAAAATCTATTTTTTCATCATAATTTTGTTTTGTTGAAGTATCAAGCTTTGATAACACCGTATGAATTATGATCGCATTCATAATATCCATTTCTGATCCAAGGGATAAAGCAAACAACGAATTGCAGATACAGTATCAATTATATTACATAACGAAACAATATCACCTTTTACCATATCAGAAATATTGAAGAGATCAGTAATATGTTCCAAAAAAATAGGAACCTTATTATCGTAGCGTTCCCGTAACCGGTCTAGAGCCTTAGGGTAATTTTCTTCCGAAAGACAATTTAATAAATAGTTGAATTTATCTACAGGTGTTAACGATGAATTTTCATTGACCATGTTGTTGAAAGTTGAAATAAATCTTTTATAATCTTCATATTTTCCATCGAAGCGAGGCAATTTTAATGATGGTAATCGATTATGGCTTGAAAGTCCCATTGAAGTGTTGAGATAACTTGCTTCTATTGAAGTTGAGCAACGGCTTTTATTTAATATGGAAAAAATTTTCGCTTTGGTCCCAATATAAATTTCTTCAAGATCACTTCTGGCTGCATCGGAAGGACAAATTTTTTCAATCTGCCCCTGAATGTGACAGATCTGTTTGAAATAAGGCTTCAAAATTTCAAGTCTACATTGCAAATTGTAGTGTCAACCTTGTCACCATCCTTTTCAATTTTCTTTTGAATACAAGAAATTTTTCTTTTCATCGTAGCCCTTTGTTGTGTGAGCGATGCCAATTGTGGGCCACTTGAAGTATTTGTATCAAGAACTACATCATCGTTGGTTGCCATTTTATTTAAAATTTTTAAGTTTGCATATGTTCAAGCCAAGAACCGATATTTTTTATCTTCAAAAGGGAGGTAGCACTTAAAGCTGGTTTCAAGACTGTTTTGAAAATGCACTTGTACCACTATAGGCAAAATTCACACAAACAACGAATTTTTGTGATAGGTGACACGAAAGTATGCACAACCTTAAAATATTTGCAGTAGGTGACACGAAAAAAAACCATAAAAATTGGTACTAAGTCACGCGTAGACTAAAAATTATTTTGCAAGAGCTCTATCATATTTACATATCTATGATGTGGCTCGACGGGCCAAAAATTCCAAGAAAACGGATTAAATTTTTATTTAACTGAAACTTTAGAACTACCGTCCTGTCACGGTCGCCAAAATGTCGCGTAGAAAATTTAACTATTTAAAATAAATTAACTAAGACGCGAGAGATTACTTTATAAATGTGGTTCTTTATTAAATTTAACTTTGAGACTAAAAACTAAAATAAAAAGTTTTTACATTTGGGCTACAAAATTCCAAAGCATAAAAAAAATGATTATGAATTAATGTAATGCATCAAATCTTAAAATATTATAAATGAATGTACATACAAGTATTAATATTAATCAACAACAATGTAGCGAGTAAACAAACAAAGGGATTACCAATAGTAATGGCATTTTCATCAGTGATGAGCAGGTGACTGAATATAAGTGATCTCCTCCAACATACACATAATTTTAATTGGGATGTTTAGTTATCCAGATTTTTTTAAACTTATTTTACATATTTCAGTTTTCAGAAGATAGATGAAAATATTTTTGTCTCACCGGTGTTTTCAAAAACGTTTACGTAATTACTTACAGACACACGCAGTTTTTAGGCACTATCAAGAGTGTCTTGTACTAGGCTAAAGATTCTTAACCCTATGCTCATGCTTCTGGTGATGCGGAAGAATGAGTTTGTTTTTGTTCTGCGTAAAGCCAACTTTTTTCGGAATGGGCTTTTTATTAATCAAAATTGAAGTGAAATTACAGTTAGATTACTTAAATAAACCGCTATTGATTATTGATGTATAAGCTCTTGGCTTGTTATATATAAACTCATTTAAAAATTATTAGTTTACCTTTTTAAACAACATGCATCTCACGCTGATCAGAGGCTTTTGTGCAAAAAATATATATAATTATAGTATAACATGATATAATTTACACTTTATAATTTCCAAGCTAAAAACTTCTGACAGGATTACTTGTCATCGGAAGAAGTAAGAAAAATTTTGCTAGTCTAGTATAATTTGCTGGGAATCTATTTAACACTAATACATACTTAACTAACAACTTATAAAAAAATTTATTTTCCCCAATGGAACAACTTGGTTAAGTAACGCGAAAATATCGAAATATTCAAAATTTAGAAAAATGTAAAAATTACGCGTTCCCGACGAAACTTGTTAATTTAGTTTTATTACTAGGCAACATTGATGATACTGCTGTTAATTGCCTCTGTTTGTTCCAAGGCGAATCAATCGATATGACTGTTCCTCAGCTGGACTGGTAACACAAAAGTGATTCAGTTTAGCGGATATACAAATATATGTACTACTGACAACATTGTATAAAATTTCTATAAAATTTGGCAATGTTTTGTAACTTCTTAAACATAACAAAAAGGAAAAATTAATGATGATGGAGGCACAAAATCTATTTTGTTTATATTTTTATTAATTCGATTTTGTGATTACATTTCTTGTATTCTCTTTTGCTTGGTACTTAATTTTCCTTTTCAGGTCAAATTAATTATAAATGCTCTCGACAATCAGTCATTTATATTTCGACAATATTTTTTCTATACAACACCATTTAGTACCTCACTACTGTATCTGAACAACTAAGAGTTACAAACAACATAATCTTTTTTATGTGTACATTTTTAAAAAAGGAAAGGAACGATATAAGTATAAGAAACTGTTGCTTTTTGCTGGCTATTTGTTTGTTCATTGTTGGAAGATTTGCACAGATCTTTGTTTTTGCGCTAAAGAATAACTGCACAAATAGTTGTGTTTTATAATGCATTATAAAGTACGGTGGAAATAATGTAATTAAATAACAGCAAAATTAACATAAACTTAAACGAATATTTACAGAATTTTTAAACTTTTTGTTCAGGGCTTTTAATAAAATTAGTTTCTTATTTAAAGGTATTATATTTCTAAATTAATATTTTTTTATTTAAAAATAATAATTATTATTTGTTATTGTTACCTTTATTAAGAGGGAAACATTTATATGATGTTTTAAATCTTAACTTATACAGACAAAAATGTATCAAAACAACTTTGGTTGAATAATTTCGTTTTTGCATTATAACTGGAATGATAATTAAAAAAGGTTAAATAGAATATTATTGAAGATTATTACAAATTTAGATTACTGCATTGAAATGAATTTACGGTGGTATGTATCCATTTGTGGTTATTTTTATGTGAATGTTGTTGAGAAAACGTTGTTAATTTCATTATGCACAATCATATTAAATGAATTCACTAAGTTATATCTAATTAAAATCATAGTTATACTTGCAGGTTTTATAAGGAATGCAGTTGAGCCTGAACCGTTGTAAATGACGTTTAGAATATCATTAACGCTAATGCTTTGGTTTAATAATTAAAATATTTTAATTTAATTTCTGTTCTTTTAAGTTCTTTTTGAACTTTCAGGCTTTCAAGGTCAATTTGAGAAAATAAAAAAATTTTTTTATATTTATTTATTCCGACGTTTCGTTGGATAATCCCAACTTCATCAGGGAAATTTTATTTTGTCTGGTAACAATAAAAGTATAAACAAAACAGATTAAATACATACATAATAAACAATTATAAAATCTTTTATTTTTTTAGTTACATAATATTTTAATTTAAACATAAACAAAAATTATTCAATATATTTAACATTTAAAACGACAAATAATTTTTTTAACAAAATAAACAAAATTTAAACATCAAATAAAATAACATAAACATAATAGCACACCACTGTTCTTAAAGTTAATATCACAGTATACTAAAATAAGACTATAGAATAATTTGCATTAGTTTTGTTTTTGTCATCTTTGTTGTTAATTGCACTGTGTCCTTTTTGTTGTATTCGAAGAGTTTCAAGTGTGTAACGTTTGTTCTCTCGTCTCTCCTTGTCCAGTATTTTTACATTTTCCAAATCAGCAGTATGGTGGTTGTCAATACAATGTTGTGCCAGAGCCGTCGTGTGTTTTTGGTTTTTAATGTCAGATTCGTGTTCACCTGTTCTTGTGTTTAAACTTCTACGATAGCAAACATAGTTCTGGATAAATTATTAGAAAAAGTAACGAAAGACCTTGAAAAGGAAAACATAAACATAAAAATCATCACGATATATTTCGACGACCTATTTGCGATTATTAGGAAAAATGACGAAGAAATTATTTTAAAAACAGTTAACAACTATTACAATAAGCTGAAGTTTACTATGGAAAAAGAAGAAAATAATTCCATTCCATATTTAGACATGAGAATTAATAGAAAGCAGAACAAGGTTATAACTGACTGGTACACAAAGTCAATCTCATCTGGACGTCTTAAAAATTATCATTCGACACCACCAATACAACAAAAAATAAATACAGCTCTAAATTTCATAAATAAAATATTTAAAATCAGTCACAAGCAGTTTGTAACAAAGAACATTGAAATTATTAGAGAAATACTTAGAAAAAACAGCTTTCCGACACATATAGTTGAAAACCATATTGATAAAGCAAAAAACAGGAAGAAATTGGAATCAAATTGGTGTAAAATATTTTTCAAGATTCCTAAAAAAATTAATTATAATACCAAGTATTTTTGTTAAAAGAACTTTTCAGTTTAATAGTTTTAATTAATATTCAGTAAAAAATTTCAAAAAAGGTAATCGAGTTTGGAATTAAACATTTTTGGTGAAGGGCCTTCCCAACTGTATTACCAACCTGATGACTTTAACAAGGCATGAGACTTTTATAATCAATTACTGAGTGTTAATTACATTGACGGTTATAGGAACTAATAATAATCATTAGTAAGTATGTTAAGGTATTATTCTTTAACTTAAGGAACTAGTTAATTACTACTTCTCTTACTTGCGAACTAATGTCATGTGTTTTGTAAGCGAGTAACAAAATTTGGCAATCACAAAAGTAAGTCAACATATGGCAAGTACTTTTAAGGTAATGTCTAATTTTTTGCTGGGTATACATACATTTTTTGGTAACAATTTTCAGCAAAATGTCTTCAAAATAAAATATTAAATAAAAGTGTTCAATACACTATAATTAAATATTAGTGGCATAAAATGAGAAATCGTTAGTAAAGCAATATTTATGAATAATAGTCTATAAACCCTTTAATAAACAATTTTTAATATGATAAATTTTATTGCTGGGTTTATATATTTTTAAAATAAGAATGATATGAACTTTGTTATTGTTCAAAATTATACGGTTTTATTGTGTCATTTTTTTTGTACCAGAAATCTATTAAAAATTACTTAGTTCTAGATTTTTCATTATATACATTTTTCACTTTTTCCTGCAAAATTGAAAATCTATTATTTTAGTTAAAAAAACAAAACTTAAAGGGTCAAAAATCTTCATTTTACATGAACCTAAAATTTTATACACATAATGTGTTTCATATCGAATATTTTTTAAACAAAACTCTATTAGGTATTGGACTACAGTTTTAAACGGATATTGTGTTATTTTATAAACAGAAAACTGATATTTTTTTATTAGTTTTGCACCAGTCTACTTTTCTGTGAAAAGAATACAATTTCTGTTCTGAATATGATTTAATAATGATAGTGTAATGTTATCATAACAGTTTGCGTTTGACAATTATCTGAACCATGTTGTTCTCTGCGTGTAATTGATTTATCACTAAACGATCATACTATTTAAATCAGCAGCCAAGGCATCTTTAAGCCAATCAGAATGTGTATGCCTTGGGCCAAATCAACTTATGTTCTATTTAAAAAACCATGTTGCAATTTTTATTTGGATTTGTTCTTTATTAATTAGGGTTGTATTGATGATAAACAGGGCCATCAAATTGAAAATGTGCCTTATTAATTAGATTATTTTGTTTGAAATATGGTTGTTACATGGTCCATTTTCATTTACCCTAAACGGTAAGCTTTTCGCTTTCCACAGAAATATTATTTATTTTAAATCAAAACTAATTTATTTAAATTAAATAATTTACAACAATATTTAGGAGGTTATTTTTCATACATTAACATTAAAAAAAAACTGTAATATTAACTCAATAATTAGTATCGGTGTATTTTATTTATTTAATCAGGTATTTTTCATGCTTAATCAATGTAATTGACTCATGTTAATATTTAATCAATTTTAATTTTATATCGCACTAGCATATTATCTGGGTGTCGATAAACTGGTTCAGTATGAATTCTATATACATATATAAATGTGTGTGTGTGAATATTCTTTGCAAAGTGTTCAATAGATAAATATATATGAATATAAATATGTTGTTTCTGTTTTTATACGGCCAAAACCAGGTTGAAATTTAATTTAGTAAAAGCAAATCTGGATGGTTGCGCAAATAAAATATAAACAAAAAAAAATTATAATACAGATTGTTAAATCTAAAAATAATAAAACATGTGGACATACAGTATATTTTAAATACAAATGAAGAATTTAAGAGGTTTTAAAACTAAGTGAAGTGATGATTTGAGTTTTTAAGTTATAGTTAGTTTTTAACATCGCAATGATTTAGTTTAAATTAAAACTATGAGCTACGTTTGTAAAAATACTTGTCAATAACTGTTTTTTGATTTCTTCACATGAATACGTAGATAACTTCAGTTAAAGTAATTAACCTGTTAATCATGTTATTAATATAACATATTTCAAAATGCTGGATGAAGTTATTAACAAATTCAGTTTTAAAAAATTCAATGTGAGACATCTTTTGTGGTTTTGAAAAGGACAAAGTTAAAGTAAGATTCACTGGCGTAATCTTTTAGTGAAAAAATTGTTAAAAAGCAATATTTTTTGTGTTAATATTTTTATTTCCTTTAAACTTAAGAAAACTAAAGTAATGCAACATGTTTTTCTACTTAATACAAGAACAAAGTCGTTTTATTGATTTTTTTTTTATTTATCTGCACCTATGTTCATTTTAAATATTTGCAACTTCACTAAAATTTTATTAATATTTGTTAAAATCATCATAACTTCAGCCAAATATCATGTTTCCACAAATATTTTACTAAAAACTCTAACCTAAGCGTTCAACAAATATAGCAAAATAACTAAAAATAAGAATTAGGTATTAAAAAATGCCACAACATTTTAAATTTGGAAACATTTTTTATAAAACTGTTTTTACTCTTTATTAAAAAAGATCAAAACTAGTTACGTTACAGGAAAAAAGCTAAGAAATGCTATAAGCAAGGTATCTTCGGCTTTGTACCGTGGTGAAAGGTACATTTAATTCGGTACAGCTAGTAAGAGACTTTAAGTTGTTTTCTGACTCATTATGTTTAATAACAAACAAATTTCCCTTGTGTATTGATTTGTTGGATTCCGTTTCTTTTTATTTATCATTTCTTTCATTATTTGAATAATTAAGGGCCTTGAAGGATACTTGATCATCGTTGATGGTCACTTTAGTTTTTTACTGTGGTGAAAGTTACTTGAAATCACAGCTGTTTAAGACACTAAGTTGTTTTGTGACTTATTATGTTTTAGCGACAAAAAAGTTTTCCCTTGAGTGTAAATTTGTTGCTTTATGGTTCTTTTTCTTATTTAAATAATTTTTGACTTTGTAGCTAATTTGATCATCATTTGATGGCGGGAAAGGTAAACAAATAATTCTATTAAAAAATATTACAGTGGAATCTCACAAATTAGAACTCTCACAAATTTAAACCGTCCAGAAATTAGAACCACCTATTTCAATGTATTGGACGCTCTAAAATTGGAACCTATGGTTCTATTGGAACCTATGGTTCTATTGAAACCTATTGTTCTAATTTTAGAAAGTTGGTTTCTTTTTCGTTTTTATTTGCACTAGAAAACATCATGATGTTTATGATTTTAAAATAATAGGAGAAAACTTAATTTAAACGCTCTAGAGTTTGGGTCAGGTAATAATTGAAGGTCCAAGTAAAGTACTTATACGTGTGAAAGTTATATAAAAAAATTCAAAACAAACGTAAAAAATAAAAAGATTAAAATTTTAAAAAGACTTAATGAAGGGGTAGTGGAAATCGTTTAGCTCAAGATTTTAATGTGGCAAAATCTTCCATCAGCAACATAAAAAAAATATAGATGGATGCAGTTTCCAGCACCTATCAGGAAACAATAAAAACGGATCTTTACACAAACAAAATATGTGGAAATAGACGAGCGTCTTTATAAGTGGGTTTTAAACCAACGTGAAAAGAAGAAAAGAGTAACAGGACCCATAGTAAAAGCAAAAGCTTAGTCAATTTTAAGGAAGTGTAGCCAGATACTGCAAATAGTGGACAGTTTTCCAAATTTTAAACTCGGCATGGAATAAGCCTTTTAAAAATCGGTGGTGAAATTATCTCGAGTGATAATAGTAAGTTTACATAAGTCGAGGAAAAGGGGTTATTGGAATAAATAAAAACTATTTTGTGTTAAAAATTAGGCTTTCATAAATAGTTTCATGTATTATAATCACTTTCCGTAAAAAAAACGTCCAGAAATTCGAACTTTTCAGAAATTCGAACTATCCAGTGCACAATGTATTTCTCATTTGTGAAATTCCATTGTTTCATTATTATTTGATTTTAAAAAGCAGAAGAAAAAATTAAAAATTTCTTTAAGCAAGAAGAAAAATTGTAAGTTGTTGTACCTAAGACTTTTTTTCTTTTTTTTTTTTTTTTTTTTTGATTTAAGGAAAAATTTAATTTGATACATAAAGTTGAAATATAAATTTTGTAGGAAAACTTATTTTCTTGAAGATAAGCGTTCTCAGTTCAATTTAATTAGATAAATGTACTTAATATTATTATTTCTATTTTAATAAACAAAAAAACAGAAAAATCATCATTCGTATGTTTCAATAATAAGAACCTTTACCAATGTGCTTCGCATCATAACAAAATATGTCGTGGATATCTTTCACCTGATTGAAAAATACATAAATTAACTAATGAAATTCTGGAAAATATTTATTCTTCAATGCAAAGTGCACAGTTGGGCAGTTTCAAAATTTTTTGAAAATAATTTAGCTATTTATAAACGGCTAAGCCGAGTGGTCATTACATTGGTGATTTACATAAGCATAGCATAGGAACGTCTGAGCTTTAGTTTTAAAGATGGGTGTGTTAAGTTTTCAAGAATGGCCTAAGTGAACTTTAGTTTTGGTACCTTGCATCTGGAAATTTTCCTAATGCTTAGCATTTCTTCAATTTTGTCTGATTTTTTAAAGTTAAATATGGTCTTAAAGGCCTAGTCAATATCCACAAAACTGACCAACTGCACACACCCACAAAAAGTTTTATTTGATTTTTTTGATTAATAAAAAATTTTATTTCATTTTTAGTATTTTTACTTTCATTATATTTTACCGTTTTTAGCACAATTTTAAATATTTTCGAAGATCAACAACAAATATTAAATTTGCATTCTTGGTCCAATTTGTTTATGTATATAAATAGATATTATATATTATGTACATTTAAGATATAAACGAAACAATTTTCTATCAAACAAAATGATATTCACCTCAATATCATTCTCACATGCAGAACTGTGTATGTTTTCATACATATGACAGATCCAGTATATATATTCATGTTAAGGAATATATAAATTTGTACGTACCTGTAAAAATTTAGGTAAAAAAGCAAGTATAATTAAAAAAAGGTAAAAAATTAAGCCGGTTTACTGCTTTTAACATTTACGTTCCAAAATTTTTGGTGACCTGAATACGCATATAAATTTCCGCATGCATCCACTATTAATCACAACTAAAGGAACATCATTCCGATCAGATTAAGGTATGATATATTGTGTTTATTTTTATGCATTGATACTACAAATGGATCTGATAGAATGCACTGTGCGATGTAGTTATTTGTGATTCAAGTTCAAAAAAAAAAAAAAAATGAAATAAATTCAGTAACATCTAAAAAATATCGCTAACATATACAAAAAAATTATAAAGTAGCACATAAGAACTGCCTCTATCAACCACACAGAAATTAGTTACAAAGAAGAAAGCAAATTCAAATTCAAATTTTTCTTTAAACGTTCTGTTTTGAATTAAAAATTACTTACATACCTACATACATATGTTATTCTTAACAGCTTAACAGCGTATTACTCATTACAGATGTAAAGTAATAGCTTTTTGAAGCTATAAGATTTGTATGAATATATTTTTAGGGGAAAGTAAATGCTTTAAATTAGTTAAGTATTATTATCATTTAGATTACTTGTTCATCTTTATAAAATGCCATTAGAGAAATAAATAAAACAATAAGTAATAAAACTCAATATATATATATATATATATATAAATATATTATCGAAGGAGTGTAGCTTATAACCTACTATTCGTATTTGGTTCCCCATTTTTTAAGGATGATCAATTCATCTGAAAAAATAAGACAAAGCAACTCTTAAGTTAAGAAATTATATTTACTTTAAGACTACTCGCATCGAAAGTACGAAAGTACAAATTTTTAATATTTAGATATTTATGAAAAATTTTATAATCTTGCATGGCTTTGTTAATTTGTAACTTTCATTCATGGAAGTCATTCATTATAAATTTTAATTGCAATCTCTGTACATAGTTCATGCTTGTACATAAATATAATATGAGCCTTCATTGGTTGACCGATCAGTGCTGAATATTTTCTATTTATATCGAAAACTAGGATCTTACTTCTCGTATATGAAGAGTACATGTAGGAAAAATTAAACTTGATTTGGGGCATTGAAAAGGAAGTGCATAGAGCCAACCAAACTTTTCTACATGTGTATATTTTTGTTCCGATTACAGATTGTTATTTTATGTCTTAGACTTACATAAATACATTGTACTGCAGTTAAAAATTTAATAGGAGAAACTATTTAACATGCTTTTTCTTACAATTACTTTAAATACTACCGAAGAAGTTTAGGGCTTATGAAGCTATCCCATGCGCATCAGTTTCTGGTAAGTAAGTTTTTTGAAAGGCGCGTGAGAAAATTTGAGTTAAAATAATAACATATTATTTGTAAGTGAATTTTTATCATTATAAAGTAAAGCTTCCGTGTTATGGATTTTAAACGAGGGCTGCTATATATATTTCTGGCCTGGCAACACTGAGTGCTGCCAACTGCAATCTGACATTTCCATTGGAAAGTTTGTCATTTATAAGCATAATCGTACTCAAACCGTTTTGACGTACGACCATTATTTGTGTTGTTTACAGTGACTTGAAAAAATTAATATAGAAAAAAATGAAATTAACTCGTGAACATTTTCGTGCCATCATTTATCACACCTTTCGACGTGGGTTATCACGACAAGAGTGCGTTGATGAACTTAAATCTTTGTATGGCGATGAAGCACCATCCTATAGCACTGTGAAGAATTGGTATAATGAATTTAATCGTGACCAAAGCTCGCTCAAAGACGAATTCCGTGAAGGTCGTCCAAAAACGGCTGTTGTGCCAGAGAACATTGATGCCGTGCGTGAACTCATAATGCAAGATCGACATCCGACATACCGAAAGACAGAGACATCCTTGGACATTTCTTCCACCAGCATACATTCGATACTGCATGAACACCTGGCCGTAAAAAAGGTTTGTTCTCGTTGGATCCCGCACAATTTTAAAGTCGCTCAAAAAAAGGCTCGTGTCGATTGGTGCAAAGAAATGTTGCAATAATACGACTGCAGTGCTTTAAAAGACGTTTATAAGATTGCCACAGGTGACGAATCATGGATCTATGCGTATGAGCCCGAAAAGAAACAACAATCGACCGTGTGGGTCTTCAAAGACGAGCAAAATCCAACGAAAGTTGTTCGTGGAAGAAGCACTTTGAAGAAAATGGTCGCCTGTTTCTTTGGCAAAACTGGTCATGTGGCGACTGTTCCGCTTGAGCAACGTAGGACGGTCACTTCTGGGTGGTACACAACATTTTGTTTACCTGAAGTCAACGGAGAAATTCGAAAAACCAACAAGAAAAGACGAATCATTACAATGCGAGCTCTCACACATCGGCTCAAACCAGAACGATTTTGACCGGCCAAAACGTCGAATTAATAAGTCATCCGCCGTACAGCCCTGACTTGGCACCTAATGACTTCTTCTTGTTTCCGCACATCAAGAAAAAAATGCGTAGTCAACGATTTTCGTGGCCAGAAGAAGCTGTTGAAGTGTTCAAAAACCATGTTTTAGAGGTGTCTCAATCGGAGTGGAAAAAGTGTTTTGACAACTGGTTTGAACGCATGCGAAAGTGTATAAATCATGCTGGAGAATACTTTGAAAAACAATAAAACCATTTTTGATTATAAATATTCACATTTTCACTATTAGGTCAGAAATATATAGAGCAGCCCTCGTATATCAAATAAAGCATAATATTTTTTGTTTTTATTTTTTGTTTTCAATGCCTTTTGTTTTATTTGTCAGATAAGAACGTTATGTTTCGTCAAACATTAAATTTAGATCTTAATGCGAAGCTTTTAATGACATTCATTAAAATAATTTGAAATTTGTCTTTTTCTGCTACTTTAAACCTGCGAGTTAAGCAAGTTAATTTACTGGATTAGCTATCTCGTCTGTATGTACTAAAAGGCTTTAGCTTTCTTTTGCTAATTGTGAAGCAGGTACTTTTTTAAAATTTCCAAAAATTTATTTGGGTTCATAACATTTACGTTTTTAATAATAATCCAATAATTATCAAAGAATATACTTCTTTAGCTGATTTATATAAGATATTAATTGCATTAGATCCGAATAACTGTAAATGCTGCCATCAACCCACAAGACCTAAACCTATTGTTCACTAGACCATTGCTTCTGCTGCTTCGCAAACTAAAGTCATTTCCTTTAATTGATTTTATTTTTTTTTACTTTTTATTTTTTAAGAGTACTTTTGATGCGGGAAGTCTTATAAGTAAACATAATTTCTTAACTTAAGAGTTAATTTGTCTTATTTTTTGGACGAATTGATCATCTTTTATAAAGAAATAGCAAATTAAACTCTGCCGCTCTGTAAATTGCTATCAGAGTACCAGTTTATTTATTCAAAAATGGAGAGCCAAATATAAATGGTATAATATATTTATTTTAAAATCCAGCCTCTTCTTAACTGACAGGACTGCCAGCAGAATATTTAGCCTGCGTACCCTTTGCTGGAATAAAGTAAAGTCAAACATTGCTTTAAGCATCTCTATATTCTACAAAATTGAGACTTGTTAAAAACTTACTTATAACTTGAAAATTAAGCTTACACATTTAATCTATAAACAAAGTAATTAATTTTCTTAAGAGTAATGAAATTATGCCTCAGGGATGCATTAAAGAAAACTTTTTTATACAATTAAAAATTAAAAAAAAATACAGAAAAATACTCAACAACATCACAGTTAACAATAGACAAATAATGATGTAAACAAAATATCTTGAGATTTATAACTTATTGTTTAATTTAATTCTCTAGTGGCATTTTATGAAGATGACCAAATAATCTAAATGATAATACTTAACTAATTAAAACATTTGGTTTCCCCTTAAAATATTTTCATTCAAATCATATACCTTCAAGAAGCTACTACTTTAAATCTGCAATGAGTAATAAGAATTTTAAGCGGGTATGAGTAATATACATATGTAAGTAATTTTTAATTCAAAACAGAACGTTTGAAGAAAATTTTGAATCTAAATTTGAATTTGCTTTCTTCTTTGTAACTAATTTCTGTGTGGTTGATAGAGGCAGTTCTGATGTGCTACTTCATAGTTCCTCTCAGTGCAGTTGCTTTTAAATGAATGGACAAAGCAAAACAATGTACACACCTTGTCCGGGACATCTTAAGGATCTTGCAAGAAATGTTAAGCATGTATGTTCAACTTCATTATGGGACGTTAAATAAGAAAGAAATTCTGGTGTGAGAACAAATAAAATTTTATGCAAAATATAAGGTTAACTAAAAACTTTTTGCTGTGTGATTGTGAACTTAATTACAAAAAACAAACACTCTTATGAGCTACGTTAGTTTTCATTGTTTTATTTATTTATGCAAAATTATTATTTACATATTATTACGCGCTTAGTGAAAATAAAAGGAAAAAACGGCAATCATTTCCTAAAAAATACAATATACTGTATATACGGCTGAATTGATTTTCAAAACAAATGAAACATAGTTATCTGTAAGGTATAATTAATTATGCTTGATCTCCGAACTCTTGATTTATGGAGCAGAAAAACTTATGCAAGAAAATCAATGAAGAAATATTCGTTCGCATTGAAAAACATCTAAATTAACTTTTCTATATTTTCCTGAAAAAAGCAAATGAATTGAAAATATGCCTCTTTCTTAAAATATAAATTGTGAAAATACGAACATAAATCTGAAAAAATGTTTGTTTTTTTAAGAAAGGACCTCATTTATTTATTAATAAATATATTACTATTTTAATAAAATAGAGATATGCATTTTACACTGTCATCAAATACCAAACACAATAAAACCCAAGGACAAGATTCATTCCATGACTGGGTAAATGTAAATTTAAACCATCTCGCCATAAGAAAGTTTTTAATAATTGCGCGGTGTGTCTCAATTAGACAGCAAAGACGCCTGTGTAACCTTTACACACATTATTTCCTTATCTAAATTAAGATGTAAAACACAATTTTCTCAAATTTTAGTAACCGTTTTGTAAATACTATGAAGCTATGGAGTAAAGTTACTACCTTAACCTTTTTTTAGTTTTTATTTCCAACCTTCTTTTTTAGTGTTCATTATCGCTAATTTGAAATTTTTAAATTTTTTATTTTGTTAACTTTGACACGAAACGATTGTAATAAATGAAGGCAATTGGGTTTTATTAGATTTCTTCTAAAATGAATTCATTGAAATTACAATAAAGGCTGCTAACATTAATGGCGGGAAGGTGTAACTTTTCAGGGTCAGGCAGCTTACACATTTATTGCTTGTTATTTAACAGTAAAAATTGGAAAATAAAAAAGCTTCGAAAAAATTTTACAAAATTATTTTTAGGCATAACTTAATTGAATGTATTATTGCTAAGGTCAATTTTTTATTTAAAAAATATATGATTAATTCTGAAAATTGTAATACGTGGGTGTTAGGGAAAATTTTTCTTATTTATTAAAACATATAAACTTAATAAAATAACATATAAAATTAATAGAGCTTGTTATAACACAGAAGCAAAGAAGATTTTAAAAAAATGATAAAACGAAATGTCTGGTATGACGCCATTCCAAAAAATCTAAGCTCTTGATTTCGAATTCCACGTAAGACGAGGTCTTCAATATACTTCAAACTTTAATGATTCTAAAATCTTTAGCAGAAGATATACGACTTTTCCCGCATTTATCTGTAGGCATCAAGCATTTAGTCCTTATAGAAATAAAATCGATCCCATTTGAACAGTCTTATTAAGGGATTGTTATAATATTCAGTGTGCTTTTTCTCATAGCTCTGTAATTAAAGAAGTACTCAGAAAAATATAATTAATACTACCATATAATTACTTACTTTTGTAATTGTCAAATTTTGTTAAATGGATTCAAAACACATCACATTAGTTTAAAAATAAAGAAAGTAGTAATTGATTGACTGATTTTTCCGAAAATTTATTACAAAAGAAGAAACTTTAACTAGGATAGATACAAGAAATTCCTTACAGCCGTACTTAAATTAGCTCGAAAAACGCGACGCAAAATAACGCATGGCTTTTACTCTGAAAATACATATCGGAATAAAAGCGCAACGTTTTGTTGTGAACAGTAATGTTAACTTATCATGTTTAATAAAACCCTATAAAATAAATTGCAAAATGGTGATAATAACGCTGGATAAAGCCGAAAAAAGCTAAAATGTCATTACTGTTTTGCAACGTTTTCTAAGTACTAAAAAATGTGTAAACAAAAGTTGCTGGCAGCCAACTTCACTACCTTACGCGCTGTCTAAATTTGTTTTTCCAATTGCTAAGCGATGACGCTCACATTTTGTACATACTCGTACATGAGAAATTTTGACTAATTTAGGAATGGTAGTTACATACCAAAGTATTTTTCAACGACTTCTTCAATAAAACAATTAAAAAAGTTCTGTACATTTCGATACAACAACTAACAATTTAAGCAAATATTAAGAGTAATTCCCCAAAAAGGAATAAATGGGAATATAAAAATTTTTAAAAAAAGATAATAAACTTAAATCTACTTACACACTAATAAACAAAACAAAACGAAAGGTAATAAAAAATAAAATCACTGTGCAGTGTTACACAGCCTATCAATAATATTTAAAGTATTTACTCTTCTGTGATAAAATATAAGGTCTGCATCCTCGTAAAGAAGACTAGCTCCCCCTAGAGCCAACAAAACCACAGGAAATAGCTATTTTGCTCCTTGAACGCTCATACATTTAGATAAGTTAAGACTGCTGTAGGTCTAAATTGTCCACCCCCAGTTCGAACCTTGATTGATGACGATGGATGAATCTTTTCCGATAATAATGGTATCTCTAATCTTTTGGCAGACCGTTTCTTCCAGGTAAGTCCTGGTCAAGCAGCGCGTGCAGACCAATTCTGTGTGAGGGTTTAAGAATTAGCGTCTACTTTAGATAGGACAACGCCTTTGACGGTTTTTGGAAGGACTATGACAGCAAACGGACGAACGATTAACTCTAGTAGCAACATTAGCGGACTTGGTCTAGCGGTATGGATGACGTATCTGGTTTTGTTTTAAAGAAGAGGGATATTGAGGTGTGGCGGTTTCTTGCCATTGTATTCAACCACAATCTTGATATCGGTTATTTCTCAAAAGCATGGAAGACTGTCCTGGTGGTTTCCATATTAAAACGGAAGAAAGTAGTAATTGCATTAGTTTTTTTAGTTAAAATAGAATAATTTAAAATACGTTCTAATGAATTTTGTTATATCTGCAAAAAACAATGTATTTATCTTTCAGTAATTGATTAGAAAAGTCATTCGTTGTTAAAATTATTTGGTTGGTAATCTAATTGGAAAGTCCTTACGCCGAAAGATGCTTGATTCTACTCTCGATTACTTTTGCAGAAATTTTTTGCTGGGAACACATCTCTAGCTAGTTTCTTTTTTGTGTGGATATTTTTTAGCTGCGGTAAAAATGGTTGAAAACAGTAAAGATAATAAGGTAAGTATACTGTTTAGGAAATGAAACTATTTGTTGTTTTGTGTATTTTAAAAAGATGCAAATAGGTCACCAGATTACCACTTCAGAAACGTTTTGTTTGTATTTGTTATTTGGCATTTAGTTACAGCTTTACCTTGAATTAAGTAATAACTTTTTGTGTCAAAAGCAACCAACTGTAAATAACTTAAAAAGGTACTTAAAAAAGTTATTACTAACGGTAATGAGTAAACTGTCATCAGAGACTAAATCAATAAACACCAAATACAAGATTCTTTCTATAAACGTGAATAATCATGGTAAGTTTTATGCGTCTATGTAGCATAAATTAAAATATTGTGCTTTTAAAAGCAAACCCTTTACAAGCATTTATTCTATGGATGTAAATACAATTTTCCTAAGTTTTAGTTACATTTTTGTAAATACTAAAAGTTAAGAACCATAAAAACATGTAATAAAGTTACTATCTTAAAATATTTTAAATTTTTAATTCCAACCTCCTTTTTCAGCGTTTGTTATCGCTAATTTAGTTCCTTAACTTTTTACTTTGTTGCACAAATGCTTAGGTTAAATCTAACTATAAACTTTGGCACGAAACGATGGTAATAAATGAAGCCAATTGGGCTTTCTTAGCTTTTTTTTTAAATGAATGCATTAAATTGCAATTAATAATACCAACATTAACGGTGGTAAGGTGTAACTTGTCAGGGTCAGTGGTTAGTGCTATTTAATGATAAAAATTTATTAATGAGAAAGCTTTAAATAATTGTTACAAAATTATTATTAAGCTTAACTTAATTGAATGTATTATTATTTGGGTGAATTTTTAATGAATTAAAATTTATTTATTTTTGTCATAAGTTCATTTTTTTAATTTTTAAAAACGTTTTTCTTTTTGGTTTTGTACCAACCAACGGTATAGCTTGCGTTTTTTTTTTTTTTTTTTTTTTTTTTTTTTTTGTCAATTTTTCCCAATATGGATTTTAACCTTGGTTCGTCCACCTAAATTTATTTATTTTTTTTTTTTTTTTTGTAAATGTTTATTTATTATACATTAGAGAAAAAGTTACAAACTCAAAATAAACAAAAAGTATATTGAAACTTATTGATATACAAAGTCCCATTTTATAGAGCTCTCAAGTATAATTTCTATTAATAATAAAGTTAATATTTCTGTTATTTTGATATTATATATGTACACGGCAGTTTTGATATGTTTTTAATTGTAAGCAAAAAAAAAAAAAATTTTTTTAAATCTTACTTTTTTATTGTTGGGAATAAAAGATAAAGTCAAGGGTTCAAATCAAAGGATTATTATTGGGTAAGCCACCAATATTTATTAGGATTTAAATTAAGTTTAATATTTTTATCTTCCAAATAAATACTTCTGTCAAAGCGACAGTTTTCAGGTGTTAGTTCATTACAATTTACTGATTTTATATTTGATCTTCTATAAATATGATAAAATATAGGAATACCTTCTTCGTTTTGAATAAAACCATGTTTATCAAGAAAAGGAAATGCTTCAGGTGGAATGAATCCATTTTCAAGTGTTTTAGAAATGTACTCCTCGTCAACGTAGTAAGGAGCCAATATTAGATTATTCACAGTGGTACTGGTACTGCTTAGAATATGATCTCTTATAATGTGAATAATAAAATTATCAAATCTAGATACTTCGGCTTTTTCATACAGGATTTTGTTTGATACATATTTCTTGTAGTTACTACTTTTTGACATGTATAATGAAGTACTACATCTGAGGCATTTTCTTTCGAATATGCGTATCTTTTCCATATACGAAGGGCAAATATTAAACCATATTTGGCAGCCATATGATAAAATTGGTCTAATTAAAGACAGGTACATACTAATTTTAACCCTTGGTTGTATATATTTTGAAAAAAATAATCTTTTATACGAAAATAATGCTTTTCTAGCTTTAATAAGTTGCAGGTTTATGTGATTGTTAAAGTATAGAAATTTATCTAATTCAATCCCTAATAGCCTAACAGTCTGTTTTACTGGGATGCTTATATTATTCATGGATCTAATACCAAACGATTTCCAGTTTCTTCTTATATTGTTATTACATTTCCCAATCGGTGGCCTAAAAAGAATAGATTCACATTTATTTAAATTAATATTCATGTGCCAATCTTTTGAATATTTTTCAATTATTAAAAATTTATTTTGCAAAGCACTATTAATTCCTTCTACAGTATTATCGGCATGATATATAGTAATATCATCTGCGAAAGCTATAATATTTTCTAATTTGTCTAATAAATCAAGTAGATATAAGTTAAATAATATTGGAGAATTCACAGTTCCCTGTTGCAGTCCATTTACAATTGTAAATTTCATAGTGCCAACTGTATCTTTTCCATAAACAGTAAAGGTTTTATTATTGAGCATGTTATGTATAAGGATTATAAAATGTTTTGGGAATTTATATTTAAGTAATTTATAAATAAGGCCCGGAAACCAAATACTGTCAAAGGCTTTTTCAAAATCTACTAAGCACGCCCCTGTATATAACGATCTATTTAAATTCCATTGAATATTTGAAACTAGTAAATGAATTGCATGAATTGTTGAGTGCTTGTATTTAAAACCAAATTGTCTATCACTCACTAAATTATTGTCTTCGCAAAATTTTACGATGTTAATATTCATACAAACTTCAAATACTTTGCTGATGTTTGGAAGCAAACTAATTGCACGAAAATTTTTTGGATTTGTCGTATCCTTATCTTTCTTTGGTAAAATTATTACTTTAGCATGCTTTCAAGACCTAGGAAAGTAAGCATTGTTCAACATATTATTAAAAAGAAGTCCGTATTTGAATATTAGATTATCAGGCAATTTGCGCAATACAACGTTAGGAAGATTATCAACACCTGATGACAGTTTTGGCCTTAATTTTTTAAAGATTAACAAAACTTTGTCTCTTGGTATAAAAATGTTATTTAGTTGGGATTCTTTTAAGTCATCTGCTCTTTGTGACATTGAAAAGGTTGTCAAGTTTGAGAAATGCTGTTCATATTGAATTTTTTCCTCCAAAAAGTCATTGAAACAACGATTGATCTCCAGATGTACTAAATTATCAGGGTCAATCTCCTTAAAAGAGTGAACCGATTCTAAAAATGAACCAACTATATTTAAGTTTTGCTCTTCGCCGTAAATCATGTAGTTGTCATCTTTCTTTTCTAATTCTAAGTGATCAATGCCAGCGTTTCTTATTAATCTTTCATCCCGTAAAGGAATTCTTAGAGTGTCTATTTCAAAAGGCCATGCTATCCTAAACTGTTTTCTAACTTCACCAAACATCTTCGAAGGGTCTTTTGGGGTTAATGACGCAAGTCTGGCTTGGAAATACTTATTTACTGAAATTATAAAATTATCGTTTAAAAGCTTTCTAATTAACTTCAATTTCACTTTAAGTAATCTTACTTCCGCTTGTGTTAAAATAATTTCTAATCTATTATAACGTTTAATTAAGGATAGAATTTTGCTCTTCTCTCCTTGTAGTTTCTTAATAGTCGAGTTGACGAATTTTTCAGTCGAATCATGAGTTTTATATTTTGGAACAACAATATCCATAGCTCTTACAATATAGTTGTTTAATTCACGCAAATAAAAATCTATTTCGCTGTTACTTAGATTCCTATCACCCGGAATTATTACATTATCAGTCGTCTCTCTTAACAATGTTTTTTGGAACTTGTTCCAATTCGTCTTTTTAAAATTAAGTATTGTCGTGGAAGATTCCTTAAAGAGAGAAAATGGGTGCTCATTTTCCACACCTAATAATTTAATTTTAACTGCGTCGTGGTCACTATCGTAATCAAGTGTCTCTAAGTAATTTATAGAATCATTGATCCTATGAATAACTAGTCTCGAATCAAATATGCATACATCTAGATAAGAATTGCACCGTGGGTATGATAGACTACAAGTTGCACATAGTTTACATCTGTATCTGATTTCATAATCCTCGATCCATTCTTTTAAATGATTCCCTTTAGTGTTTGACGCTGAGTTTTTCCAGCCAATATGTTTGCAATTCAAGTCACCGGCTAAAATGTAATAATTTTCTGTATTTTCGAGATTAAGTGATTGGAAGAGATTTAAAAGATCAGATTAAAAATAACTGCAGTTATTTCCGGAAGGGTAATAGGCGGCTATAATGAAAAGCGTCTTATTTGGAAAAATTGGTATTTTTACCACTGATGTCTCTAAGTGTCTAAAAAAGTTTAAATTTTTGTGGTGAATAAATTTTAGACCTTTCTTAATCGGTATGCCTGTTCCTCCCCCCATCTTAGCGTCCTTTCTATCATTTCGTATAAAATTATAGTTTTCAAAATATAGCTCGTGTTTGGAATTAAGTTTTGTTTCGTTAATTAGAACTAAATCTGGATTGTGGTTATTTAAGAATACACTAAGGTTATATCTTCTATTTAACTTAATTAGAGAATTTACATTTATGTGGATAATATTTAATTCTTTTACAATTATTTCCACCACCTAAATTTATATTTATTAGTTGGTAGATAGATGCGAAGAGTGCTGATGAAGGATGTAGTATCTAGAAAATAAAGCTTTCCATTTTACTGGCGTCTTATTTCTAAATAGTTTTTCTTTTTAAAAGTTTTTAGAAATTACATTTATAAGGATTTTCACGATGGGTAGTGCAAACTGTGCAAACGGTGCAAATCAAAGCAAATATGCATCGTTTATATCAGTATAACAATAAAATATGCGTATTTGAAATTTACTTCAATGTACTTCGTTTGCAACAAAATTTATGCATATTTTTTCACTTCAAAATAAAGAAAATAAAAATTTTTGACATATTTTTGAAAAAAAAAAAATTAAAAAACATTGTTTGTGAGCACTTGTGGTAATAAAATTAATACGTAATTGCAAATTAAGACTACTAAAAATGAGTTCTCTTAAATATATTACTCAACTTTCTTTTCTAATTCATGATAGGTTCCTTCGTTATTTTCTCCTCCATCATCATGACCCGTTATACCATCAAACTTATTTGATGAAATATCTTACAAAAAGATGTTGTGTAAAATACAACAAATAGTTATCTACTGAAAGCAGTTTATTTTCATTCTTAGGTTTTAAGGCTACCAAATTTTTTTTTAAACATTATAAAACAGTGTTTAGTTTGTACTCTATACTTGCTTGTCTTTTATTAAATTGTATTCTCTTCAACAGATCCATTTAAAAAGAATTTCTTCTAAAAGGACTGTTTATAGTAGATGATAGAGGGTATCTTGAGTCTCCAGCAATCCACTGATTTTCTGTAAAATAAAATCTACTTTTCCTATATATTTCACAATTCTTATACACTTTTGCTTCATGATGACTTTCAAGATGTTCCAGTGCAACGTGCTGAATTCTCTGCATAAAGTCGCAAAATACTTGTACTTTTAAAGAATATTTATGAGTCCGAGAAGAGACCTCAATCAATAATGGACTATAGTCAATTGATAAGGAACTAGAATTTGTTTTGGTAAATGCAAATTGTTAAAAAAAAGGGGTCATTAGAAACAAGTGAAACAATTTTATTAAACTCTGCCCGGTTTTATTCATTACGGTTAGAACATTTTAGGATCACTGGTAAGACTTTGGAACAAAATTAAAAATTCCACATAACAAAGCTACAAGAATCGTTTCTATTTCCTCGTTAAATAATTAAGCAATTGACTCTTCCGCCAAATCCATAAAATCCTAACATTATTTTATTTTTGTACCTATGTATATAATCTGCAATTTCAAAAGAATTCGGGCCATTGTTTATTAACAAATTTAATTAATTTTCTTTCTCGCTGCTTGTTAAATAGCAAATAAAATTGTTTTTTAATTTCATGTTTTATTTGTGAAAAGCTCGATTTTTGAAATCAAGCGGGTGTGGTTTGATACTTATTTGTATTAAAAAAGATTTCAAATAAATATTAATAAAAATCTTTCTTTTAAAACATTATAAAAAAATATTGTTTCTTTAAATACATTTATAAATTGATACTATTTTTTTTATAAAACTGATCGTATAGTGTGTGTGTAAAAACCAATAAATGTCGAAAGTGACATGGAAGGAGCTGACCCTCCCATCGATGACGATAATTGGCAGTTAGTTAGCTCAAGAAAACGATATAGTATGGATTCACCAAACATACAAAGCAAACGTACAGTTAAAATGGATCATCCATCGAGAGTTTGATAGTGACTGGCATGAAAGTCGGACGTCTTGCGGATGTTTATTTTCTTTACAACCTTTTCGCTGAGTATTTCTTAAAATTCATCATATTCTTTAATATTCAACTGATAATAATAAAACCTAAGAGATCTAGACTCTTAAGGAAAATATGAGCGAGCGTTAAGCCCTTAACTCTACTATACAAAATGACATTAACATTACCACATGTAAAACAGTATCAATTGATAACTTGAGAAAAAGAAAAAGTGAATAAAAAATAGAAGTGATGTCGAAACAACTTAAAAATAATTATTGGGCAATTCTTGCCAACGAAAAAAATTGCAATCAAGATGTAATAAAAAAATTTGAAAAACACGTGAAAGAAAGGGAGTTTCCCTCAACATCATTAAATACATCACAAACTTTATACTCAAATAAAGAGAATAACAATAAAAATAAAAATATCAGAAATGATCAAAATAAAAAAAATAAATAAAAACAAAATACCACCTTTGCACATATTCGATGTAAGCTCTAATTCTCTTATTGAATTTGTAAAAACCGGTCTTAACATAACTGAATTTAAGATAAAAGAAAATAATAACAAAATTCAAATACTCGCTTCATCAATTGATGATTACTCCAGAATTAAAGCATATTTAAAACAAACAAAAACAAAATTTTTTACGTACACACCAAAAGACTTAAAAACAAAAACATATTTATTAAAGGGCTTAAGTGCCGATATTAATACAGAACTGATTTTAAATGAACTCAAACAATTTGAAACCGAAAATCTTAAATTTATTAAAGTAAGCCCATTTTTAACAAAAAGGGCAACAAATAGTGGACACAAATTGCTAATAATATGGTCCAAACAAGCAGCGACAGCAAAGTAAACGAAATCAAAAATATTAACTCAATCCTTTACCGTTGCATAAAATGGGAAGGGCTTCGAAAACCAGAAATCGCACAGTGCAGAAACTGTCAAAGTTTCTTCCACAATGCGGCTAATTGCTATTTTCCTCGACGATGCGTTAAGTGTAGAGAACAGCACGATATACGTGAATGTTCACTGCAAGAAGTTCCAGTAAATGAGAGGGAAAAGATTTATTGCGTATTATGTAACAGCTATGGGCACCCGGCATCTTATAAGGGTTGCCCGAAATTTAAAGAGCTCCAACAGAAATTACACGCAGATATGGTAAAAAATAATCCATTAACTTCTAATAATAACCCAATTAATAATGCATTAGAACAATTAAATAATTCCACCCAAAGCTTAGCAAACCAAATAATTAATCTTAATAAACAATTGCAAATACAAACGTCCAGAATAGACACTGTTTTTTCTAGAAGTTTAATTTTTTTTACAATGGCTAGAACAATAAGAGAACTCAATATAATTCAAATAAATGTTAACTCCTTAGTTAAATTAAGTAGACGATATGAACTCAATACACTCTTAATAAAACACAAACCAGACATTGTCTTGCTAAATGAAACCAAAGTAAACAAGCTAAAATTCGAAAATTACTTCCTTGTTAGAAATGATAGAAGAGATAAAAAAATGGGTGGTGGAACCGCAATATTAATAAAAAACGGGATGAAATTTAGTCAATATACCAATTTTACTATTACGTCATTTAAATATTTAGAGTTATCAGTTATAAAAATTCCATTGTCAAATAACAAAAGGCTTTTTATAATTGCTGCTTACTATCCATCAGGAAATAATTGTACTTTTTTTAAATCAGAATTAACAGAGCTTTTTAAATCTTTATGTTTGAAAAAAATAGATTATTACTATCTATTAGCAGGATATTTAAACTGCAAACATAGTAACTGGGGGAACGTTGTTTCTAATTCTAAAGGAAATAAACTGAAAGAGTGGCTTGAGTGTTATGAAATTAGATACATATGCAAATTATATGCACCTGGTTTACCTTCATACCCTCGAACCAATTCATATTTTGATTTATGTATAGCTGATTTCAGGTTAGTGATACACGAGCTTGAAAACTCTATAAATTGTCTAGAAACACTTGATTATGGCAGTGGTCATAACGCGGTTAAAATAAAAATGTTAAAATTGAACAACGATCATCCCCTAACCATCTTAAATGACATTCCCAAATGCCATTTAAATTTTAAAAAACAAATTGGAAGAAATTTAAAAACTGCTTATCAAGTAATACAAATAAAAACATAATAGTACCAAACGACAGAAGCTTAACAAGCCCCGAAATAGATTTTTATCTAAATAAGTTAGAACAATCAATAAATAATGCTATAAACTCATCAGTTCCAAAACTTAAAGAGCCGAATCCTGTTGGCAAATTTACTAACACAATTATTAAAAAATTGCATTCTGAAAAGAGTAAATTAGACATAATATTAAAGCGATCTAACAGACTAGAATATTTTTTAACACAAGCAGAAGATTATTTTCTTAAAACCAAACTGAAGCTTATTAGAAAAATGATAAATGATAATTTTAAAATTTTAGTTAATACGCACTTCCAAAACAAGTTGAAGGAAATGAACCCAAAAAACCCTAAGAAGATGTTTAGGGATATCAAAAACCAAAGTAGAACCTTATATCCGCTTGAATTAAAAAGGCTAAAAATTCCATATGAAAAAGAATCCCTAATTAGAAATGCAGAAATAGACCCTGAAGACCTAGAAAAGCAAGAGGATAGTAATAGTTTTATGATTTACGATCACACTCAAAAACTTAATGTGATTGAATCCTATTTAGAATCACTTCACTCTCATAAGGAGATTGACCCAGATAATAGTTTGCATGAAGAAGTTAATAAACGTTTCACTGAATTTTCGGAAGAAAAAAACCAGTACGAAAACCGAAATTTAACTAACACAATATTCTCTGTGTCCAGAAGGGCAGATGATTTAAATGAGGACCAATTAGATAACACATTTGTGCAAAAGGACACAGTCACATTAATTTTTAGAAACTTAAAACCGAAACTGTAAAGTGAAGTCGATAATATCCCAAACATAATTTTACGTAACATGCCAGAGGCCATTATATATAAATATTGCATACTTTTCAACAATATATTTAATAACAGCTATTTCCCTCATGCTTGGAAATTAGCTTAAGTTATCGTATTGCCAAAAAAGGATAAAAACACCGATAATCCTAATAATATTCGTGCAATTAGCTTATTACCAAATATAAGCAAGATTTTTGAAGCTTGTATAAATAATATAATGGTAAAATATTGTCTTGAAAATAAGATAATAAATGAAAGACAATTTGGTTTTAAATTTAAACATTCGACAATTCATGCAATTAATTTGCTCATATCAAATATTCACTGGAATCTAAACAAATCATCATACACCGGAGCATGTTTAATAGATTTTGAAAAAGCCTTCGACAACATATGGATACCAGGATTAATATATAAGTTAATTGAGTTTAAATTTCCATTGCATCTTATTTTTCTTTTACACAATATGCTAAACAATAGAACTTTTTTCATATTTAATAAAAACAGCAGTAGTACAAAAAAATTTACAATAGTTAAAGGTTTACAGCAAGGCACAGTAAATTCTCCCTTTTTTTTTAATTTATGCATATATGATCTTTTAAATAAAATCGAAGATATAATAGCCTTTGCAGATGATATTACTATTTACCATACTGGCAATAAAATTGAAAATATTAATATAGGCTTGCCAGAAAAATTCTCTACAATTGAAAAGTACTCAACAGACTGGCATATGAAAATTAATTTCAACAAATGCGAGTGTATTCTATTCCGGCCCGCAGTTAACAAATGCAATAGCAACATTAGACAGAACTGGAAATAGTTTGGTAAAAAATCTAATAGCAACATAAACATTCCAATAAAAACGACTGTAAAATTGCTAGGAATCAATTTAGATAAATTTTTTTATTTTAACAACCATATACACCAACAACTTATTACAGCAAAAAATGCATTTTTCAGGTACAAAAGTCTATTTTTTTTTCAAAAATCCTACAACCTTAGGTTAAAATTATCATGTACAAATCCCTAATAAGACCCATTTTATCATACGGATGTCAAATATGGTTCAATATATCACCAGCCCATATGGAAAAAATAAGAGTGTTCGAGAGAAAATGTCTTAGGTGTTGTACTGCACTATATAGATCACAAAGTAGTGAATATAAAAAATATGTATCAAACACAATTTTATACAATAAAGCCAAAATTACTAGAATAGATAACTTTTTTATTCATGTCATAAGAAATCATATTTTAAACAGTGTAAATATTTACGAAAATAATTACATAATGGCTCTTTATTATGTTTCACATGAATACATAGCAAAAATTTTACATAACGGGTATATTCCACCTGAGTCTTTTCTTTATCTTGATCAAAATGGGTATATCCAGAACAATGACGGCATTCCTATAATTTACCACATTTACAGACGAGCTAATAACAAAGCTATAAATAGTAATGAAATTACACTCGACAATAGGCGATTCGGTATAAGTATTTATAATAAAGACAAGCATATTAAATCAAATTTAGGCGTCAAAAATACTGGTGGATCTCCTAGGTAATTAGTTTTTATGTTAACTCTTGACATTTCTTTTATCTTTCTTAATACAAAAGTATGTTTTCGAATTTTTGCTTACAAATAAATTTCTAAATCTACATTAGTTTAATGTATATATATATATATATATATATATATATATATATATATATATATATATATATATATATATATATATATATATATATATATATTATATGAAATTAGAAATAATGAAACACATAATGTATATTATACTTAAGAGCTCGTAACTTTGGGACTTTGTATATAGAATAAAATATTTTATATCTTTTGTTTATTTTAAGATAAATTAATATGAATTAGTAATAAATAAACAACTACAAAAAAAAAAAAAAAAGAAATGGATCATCCATCTACCAGCAGTAATATGTTTCAATTTGTGGATAATAATGCCATAATAATAATAAATCTTTAAAAGATGGTCAAGTTCAATTAATGATAAAAACAATCTATTCGTGTAGAACTATAGTTAAGTTAACTAAAGCAGGATAACGAATAATCCGCTGTCTATTTTCTTTTTTGATCTAGAGCCTTATAATTACAATAAGGATATATTAAATGTTAAATTTTAAATTAATGCAATGGTTAATATAGAACCGCCATTAAAATATAACGACATCGTGCAATGTTACAGATGCCAGCAGTTCGTATGATTTAAATCATATGTATGGCTTAAATCATCCTACAGTCCAGTGCACAAAAATCGAAAATGCTCCCCCACAGTGTTTCATGTGTTCACAAGCTCACACTGCTAACTATAGAGGCTGTGAAATTTATAAAGAATTTAAAAAAAGGAAAGGTTTCTCAGGAACCGTTAAAACAATTATTACGTTGATAATAAAGAGCCATAATTTAATGTTGATGAACACAACTTTTCAAATATAAAAGGCACTAATAATATAAATATAAGTAATAAAGATCATAACTCAAATCAACTTTTATATTCCCAAGCAGTAAAGGATAACAGTCATCATTTTGATTCAAACCACCACCACTTTACTTAACATGATGTCTGCACTTTTAAATAAAGTATGCAATTGAAATTACGTATAGCAATATAGAATACTGGGCAAGAAATTTATTTTAGGTGATGATTTTAATGCCAAGCACCGTGGTAGGGTTCAAGACTTTCAATCCCGAAGGGAAAAAAATTATATAAATGTATAAGGAGTAGTATTAGTCCTTATTATCAACAAGCTCTACAACATATTGGCCATCTGATCCCCGAAATCTTCCTGACTTATTAGATTTTTCTCGGGAATACCAAGTAATCGGTTAGAAATAAGAAGTCAAGATGATCTAAGCTCTTATTATACTACTTTACTTTTAAATTGCAACACAACAGTTGATATAAATACAATTAACACCCATATTATAATTCCTTATACTGACATTAATTTATTTCAATATTCGCCAGAACATAAAATTAACTTAAATATACAATTAAAAACTGATAGCGAACTAGATGATGTAGTAGAACACTTAACAAATCTTATCCACGAAGCCGCCAAATTAGCAACTCCTTGTATTCGAAAAGTTGAAAGAACTTGTATTCAAATCTCGACAGAAATAAGACAGTTCATAGCAGAAAAGAGAAGACTGCGTAGAAATTGGATGCAAAGTAGAAATCCTTTATATAAAATATTATTTAACAATACATGTAAAGACCTGAAGACATTACTATATAAACGTAAAAACAAATCAACTGCAGAGCTTTTGAAAAAATCAACAGCTCCAAATATGATGACCACCTTTTGTGAAATTCTACTAAATTTTTGAAAAGACCAATCAAACATAATATAATTATACAAAATACTAACGACGCTTGGTGTAAATCAAATAAGAGCATATTAGAGGCATTTGCAGCATACCTACCTAATACTTTTCAACGAAGTACTATAGTTTTTAGACTCACCATGTCAAACGGATCTGCCTAAAAAAGATTTAATTCCTAATGAGGTAAAAAGAGAAATTAAAATGTTGAATAGAAAAAAAGCACCTGGTTATGATTTGATTACTGCAAACGTGGGGCTGCTGTAGTAGGAGTGGAAAACACGTTGACTACAAACCTTCTGGCCAGGGTTCAACTCCTGCGGCAACCAAAATATAAAAATGTTTTTTCTGTTTAATGGTATAAATATATATTCAGAATTAACATTAAACATGCAGCGTCCTTCGTCGGTACTTCTTCATAGCATATTCGCCGGCGAAGTAAAATAACTAATAAAATGGCTATATCTATCTTTCTCTTTTCACCACCTGTCATCTATCCCTTTTCTAAAGAATGTAGTACGGTTAAGAAAATAACTAAATAGGAATTAAAAAAGTTATTTGTCTCAAAAAAGTATAATACTTTTAACTTTAATTTTCAATGTAATACTGAGATTGGACCATTTTCCATCCCAATGGAAGTGTGCCGAAATTATTATGATTGCTGATCCAAACAACTCGGAGAAGATGATGTCATCATACAGACCCATTAGTTTACTAACAATTTTCTTAAAAATATTTGAAAAAATATTTTTAGTTGGATTGCTAGCAGTTCTAGAGAATCAAAATATTATTCCAAACCAACAGTTTGGATTTCGTCATAAGCATGCAGCTCCGGAACAATGTCATCGAATTGTGAATAAAATTATTAATGCTCTTAAAAACAATTGTTAGTGTTCAGCTGTTTTCCTTGATATAAAACAGGCATTTAGTAAAGTATGGCACTATGGCTTACTCTTTAAAATAACAAAAAATACCGGCTCCATCTTATAACTTTTTTAATTCATATCTCTTAAAATGACATTTTTATGTTAAAAAAGGGAACGACAAATCAAGTTTTTATGAAATCAAGGCAGTGTTCTTGGTCCGGTGTTGTACAAAATTTTTACTACCGATATTCTAATCGCAGATGGTGTATTGTTAGCAACATATTCAGATAATACAGCTATAGCTGCTTCTAGCCAATCACCGATAGAAGCTTCGCAGATTTTCCAGGCCCAAATTAATCTCCTTGAAATATAATAAGTCCAAACATATTACCTTTACGTTAAGGAGAGAAGACTTTGCAAACGTGACTATATATAACAATCAGGTAACAAAAGAAAGTTCTGTTTAATATCTAGATATTACCTAAGATAGAATATTGACCTGGAAGCCACATATTAAAGCTAAGCAAACATAATTAAATATAAAAAGTCGTAAACTATATTGGCTGTTAGGGTCAAAATCAGAACTTTATCTAAACAATAAAGTGACAATCTACAAAACTATCCTTAAACCTGTATGGATATACGGAATTATGTTATGGGGAACAACAAGCGAATCAAATATTGACATTTTAGAAATACTAACCACTGCAGCACCATTGTTTGTCTCTAACAAATGCATTCGTGGGGATTTTAATTTGCCCTCAGTAAAAAAATAAATTAAAAAATATAGTAAAAACTATCTGGAACGATTAATTAATCACAGAAATGCACTAGCTACATATTTCATTATTAAACGAAACCAGAAGGCTCAAACGTATACATATGTACTTATGTATATTAGACTTGACTTTTATAAGTAAGTCAATTATAATTTTTTGTTCATTATAAATTCATGTAGTTTGTTGAAACTACATAACTCCTGTTATGTATGTTATGCTTACAACATTTGTTTAATGTCTTTAAGTGGACAGATAATAAATAAAATAATAATTAAAAAAAATATTTTTATTTGTTTTGTATATTTACTTATTTTTGCTTTTTGATTAGTTGTCAAATCAATAAATTAGAAAAGAAAATTTAATTATAAATATAACTTTTGTAAAGATCCATTTTTAAAATAAGTTTGACCACCATAACTGTTTTTCACAAATTGCTTTCTGAAGGTTAATTTTAGTGTACTTTTCCCAGCAATCCTCTCCGTAAATTAGGAATAAAACGAAAAATGCTGACCTTTTTTTACCTTTTTTTTACCTCTTTTTCTGGTTTTAAAGCAAAAGCCAGTGACCTTACTTGGTCCGACAACAAATAATAAAGATATGTGAAATCAGACGACCTAAAAGGCCATTTGACAGCTCCATTTCTTGAAAACAACTTATCGCCAAATTATGATTAGAGGAAGTCAAAAATTGCGATCGCCATATAGAACGTAGTGCTACCATCCTGTTGAAACCACAGTTCACCCGGATAATGTCATCAACATGTTTATATAAAAATCATTTCTCACAAAGCATTAATGATCTCCAACGACTGTAACAGAAGCTCCGGCTCGTACAATGTAAAATAATACAAAAAGAGTGTTAACCTTACCAAGAAGTTAATTTTTCTAGATCGAGTCGACCCTGCAGGTTCTTCTATAGATTGTTTCCAACCCATGTGTAGCAAGTTGGTTTATTAACAAATCTGATAAGACAGCGCTGAATAAAATATTGCTACAAGTTGATTTTTTACTGATTTTTTAAAGTAAAACTGAAACTGTTAACGTCGATTTACTTTGATGATTTGCTATAGTTCTCATCATAAAAACCAAAAACTGAGCGCAGTATGTCAGCTTGTTTAAGAGTTAACCAACCATTTTCTAATCTAGTGGGACGCTTAAGATAAATAAATTATTAAAGATCTTTCAAAAAGCACTTTTTGGCAGAGTTGTATTTAAAAAAATCCTTTTAAGGATATTTTTTGAGATTTTTAACACTTTTTTTAAAGAATCAATTGGAAAAGCAAAAACCTACAAAAAATTTAAGCGCAGAAAAGTAATTTTTGCATAAATAGAGATTTCTTTGATAAAGGTGGTAGAAATGTAGTCAACCAAGTTTTAGTCCTTCTACTGTTTGTTCCTAAAAGGCTAATTTATGATTACTGAGCAGCAGACTCGGTTTAGTTTGTGGATAGGCATGACATATTTAAATGCACAATATTCGCTGAGACATAAGCTTTGTATATAACGATTCATTTTGCTGAAATAACATCTTGCCGCATTTATCTTGTTAATTTTGAATGAGTGTAAAACCGACAGATTTAACTTAATTAATTTTTAGCCATACTTATTTGTTCTAACGAACAATTCTTTTGACGATAAAGATTTTTGTAGTTAAGCCTGCTTTTTTGTTGCGTGAGTTATCATCTCAGCAAAATAAAAAAGTCGCTAAATTAACATGGTTATAAAGACCGTAAACAGTAACCTTTTTGAATGAACAAAAAAAAAATTAAAATATATAAAGAATTATAAAAGTTCGATAAGCAAATTTCCATTTATTTAATATGTTGCCAGTTACATCGAGAATCACCGAAAATTAACATAACAAAGGAAACCTTGATAATCATCTGATTTTAAACACAAAAATTTTTAGTTAATTTTTAGTTCTTAAAAGAAATTAACTGGTTTTATCTTTTTGTTTCTCAAGTTTCTTTTTTTTTTTTCTATTAACTAACTGTCTGCAGCCATAAATTATTTAAAAATTAATAAAGAAATAAAGAAATTCAAAAGTCAATTCGATTTCTGTTTGTTGCTTGTGTTGCGGGAAGACAACCCGTTTAAAATCTTAAACAATTCTGCTATATTTTTTTTATTTAGTGTATTTTATTGACCATTTTGTTTCAAATTATTGCTATTATGCTTTTTGTTCACTGTGCCTACAAAGGAGGACAGTGTAAACTTTGGAACTTTTTCTTGCTGTAATTCAGACGATCTTAATGGTTTTGTTTTGCTAATTTTACCGGTATTTATTTAGAGAAAATCTAAAAATTAGTTATAAAATAAAAACTAATAAACTTGATCAAATCAAATATAATTTTATATTATTTTTGTGATTTTTTGTGACCAATATTATTTAAATATTTTGACAGTTAAGACAATAGTCTTTTGGGCTAATTATGGTCATTAGAAATTAAATGTAAATAAAAATAATAAAATATAATTTTACCTCGTAAATTTAACTATATATTTGCCTCAATTTCGCTTTTATTGGCTTAAAAATTGACTGTAGCGGGTTTTTTGTGTGCAGATTTTGTATAATAACTCTCTAAATTTAGTCAGGAGAGAAGACGGAGATATTACGTAACGAGTGTTGCATTTTAGTATATTATCTGATAGCAATGACATTTTTCTCTTCATGACTTTTGTGCTGATCCCTGAATGAAGTAGTGAAATATTTAATCATAAAACTTTTTAGGCCGCTCTTGCTTCCAAGTTGAACATATAATTATTAGTTTATTTAATCTAAAAGAAATAAATTTTGAGATTACATGTAATTTAAGAGCACTAGCAACATAATATTTTTGAACAAAACTTATTTTCAAGATGTGTTTGCCGGAAAACTGTAGCTGCCTACGGATCTTCCGGATTTCCAGAGTTTGTCACTAGCTCTCTGGATAGTTAAATAGCAAGACACATCCCATACAAAGCAAATTTTTATCGTCGTTTAGAACTTTAGCAAGTAGAACCTTGAAACTTTCTGTGCGTATGCTTTCTTTTAGTAAGGAAATACATATAATGAATGGTTACTCTGTTTTGTATTGAAAATTGTGAATTATATGTATATAAAAATAATTTTATGAGAATGCCATAAATTCTTTATGTATGAAAACACATATTAATAAATATATATATATATATATATATATATATATATATATATATATATATATATATATATATATATATATATATATATATATATATATTTATATATATATAGGAGTATACAATTATGAGCTTTACGAGGCAAACAATTTTGAGTTTTTTAATTTTTTCTTTTTCTATAATATAAAATGCATAAAATACAATAAAACTGTGATCAGAAAATATCGGTATATATATATATATATATATATATATATTATATACCGATATATATATATATATATATATGCACAGCGCATAGTTTGGGGACACAAAAAATGTTTACTTTTTTTGATGAAATTATTTAAAATGTATAATAATATAAACATATATACCGATATTTCCCCATAATTCCAAATAAAATCGGAATAATATTGTTTTTACTATACTGCGCATACTTTGAGGACATTAATATACGTTGCGTTTACTTTGGGGACATGTCCCCAAAGTATTACAAATATGTAGAAAAATTATTATTGCCAGATGTTCAGTATTTTGGCGATTTTATATTCTATGCCGCCGTCGTAAATGCTAATTGGCGGTGGAGTGTAAGTCAGTGCTGCTATTACATTTCTGTAAGAAAATCGCTATTAACTGAAAAACAATAATTACAAATAGTATATATATCTGCGGCAATATATTAGAATACCAAGTAGAACAATTATACCATTAGTTTTGAACATGTATTGATTTTTTGTCCTATTTAGGAATTGTTTTGCTCAAACATTTATCACTACTATTTTAAATGAATATATCAATGATTTTATACATGTTATTGTTTTGAGAAAATGTGTTCTTTATACATATGAAAAAAGATCAATATATTTTAAAATTAAATGGTTATCTTAGCTCGACTTAACATATTCTAACATATTGCTAGAGATGTGTATTTTAAGTGAATTTTTGCTTTTATTTTCTAGAAAAAAAGGTTAATGCACCAATTAAAATAAATTGTCTTACTTATTTTACGCATCCGTATTCAAATTCTAGCAAAAAATTATATTATTATTATATTCTTCCTCCCTCTCGTTCAATTGATAAAAGATGGTCATAAATTATTTATGTCTAATCGTTATAACAGAACGCTAATGTGGAAAGTACTTCTATTAAAGCTAAAAAGTTAAATTTTGGCCCTTAAATAAACCTTACTTTTCTTCCTTATTCATTTGGAAATTTTAAGAACGCAGCGAGTATATCTAGGCCAGTTCTTTTGATAAACAATATACAAATTACAATATTGATTGAAAACTTTTGTCGAATCTATTTAAAATTTACATAAGAAAATTATATAATACAAAAAACCTTTCTAAAGGACAGGACTTTTTCTGAAGGGATTATATTTTTAATTTATTATAGCTTACTTTCTCTTATTTGCTTATTTGTAAGCAAGATATACAAATAATTATGTTACAATAATTTTTTATGTTGATAAAAAAAAAAATGTTTATACGAGAGTTAAAACTTTTTGTTTTAAAAAGTAGTTATCTGATTAAAAGAAAAATAAAATTAAAGGGGGATAACAATATGTTTATAAAAATCAAATATTGTGCTTTTGTGTAACCCTCTTTCTACACTATCTTTATACCTATCAAAATAAGAATTGTATGAAAATTAGACAAAAAATATATAAGTTGTCATCACTGTTTGCATACAGAATATTATGATATAAGCATGGTTCATTTACCCTCTGTTTACATTAGACAATGCTGTCATGACAATAACAATACATGCACAGTTTTTCACTAATACATGTTCACATTTCAATTGTCAGAAATACTGTCTTGAATATTTCGAAGAAAGTTAATAAGACATTGATTTCACATATGCAAATTATATTATCATTTCTTTAAAAAATTTTTCTTGCATATAAAAATAGAAAAAAGCAGGAACAAACGCTAAATACATTTAAACTTTTAAGAGATCGCGAGATTTTTTTTTTCATAATGAATTGACATAATTATTGTCTGCACGCCTACACTACAGAAGCAGTTGTCAGCATTTTTGACAACTAATACGTATTATTTGATTGTCGTCACAGCATTGTCAAATGTAAACGGGGTGTTATGTATAAATGAATTTACCTTGGACGTACATATGTTTATAAATAAAAATACCTTTTGAGACAGAAAAATCTTTAAAAAAAAGTTAACATTGAGTTGAATGGCAAAGTATTTCACCATTGGCTTTAGTGCGTAGACTACTAGAAACTACGGGTCAATCATATGCTGAAGGCACTAAGGCCTCCCACTTGCCTGACACTACTAAATACGAGTATAACAATACCCTATGCTTGAATTTTGCTACCCAATTGTGTTGTTCGATAAATGACGCATTCGGAATCCTTCTTGTATTTGAAACTGGTTTATGAATCAGTTAAAGAAGTAAGGGCTGCTTCTGGTAAAAACCTTTTAGAATGTGTGGATGTTATTAGATTTTGGCTTAAAAACTGCCTGTTGGCTGCACGGATTGTCCATTAATAAAATTTTAATCACCATTACTAACAATAAGTGGCAGGGCAGAACGACCCTAAAACAATTTTCGGCTTCTTTCAAATGTTTTGCCAAATACCATGTATAATTTTTATTAGAGTTACTTCAGTAACTTAGTTTTGTTCCGAATTCCCTATGCAACGTTTTTAGCCCCAGCAAACCTTTTTACAATCTATGTGGTGAAAAGGATTACTTCCATGAAGGTCAAGGCAATTTACATTGTTTCCGAAAATATTAAATCATGCTGTATATTGTATCTTATTTTCTTCCTGGTGTCAGCATTAATTTTTGGGACCGTGTTTACGCCATTTTATGGACATTTTTTACTCTGTCGTGAATGTTGAGCAATCTTTACCACCACAGATTAGACGAAAAATTTCACCAGCTAATATAAGCTCTTTTTTCCCATCTTATGTTCAAATTTTCTATATAGATTTCTTTTAGTCGCCCACGTATTTGAAGTGTCAGAACTCTAAATTTCAAAAATACTCAAAAAGCTTTTGATAAATAAACAACATGAAAGAGCTGTTTCTGTATTACAGGCGATCAACTCGTAGAAACAATTTTTATGAAAAGCACTGTTTTTTGAGTTATTGTTAAATTAATTTTTCAGACGCGTTGATCGTATGTAATACAGAAACAGCACATAAGACAACAACTCAAAAATAAAAAAAAGTGTTGTGGCACTCGAAATTTTATGAAAGATCAATATAACGTGCTGTTGTTATTACAAGCGATCAACTCGTTTGAAAAATTTCTATAGAAATAATTCAAAAACTTGATGGCTTTACACACAAAGTACAGAAACAGCACATACAGACATAACTTTTCGTTTCATAAAATTTATATTGAATTTTATTATGATTATGCGAAATTGAGATTTACGGCATTTACACTATGCAATTTTCATAAACTAGCCTGTAATTTTTGTTTGTTGGCGAAGAGAAAAAGTAGTAATATGATATTGCTTAAGTTTTGAGGGGATGTTACTGTTGCCAATGTTTACTTTTAGATAACGCATAACGCTGTAACTTAAATAGAAAATTGAGAAAAAATGCCTCAAAAAATTTCATAGTCTAAATCTGGACCTTGTTTACGTGTTTGTAGTGCTTATGCACTTTTCCTACTTGGCCGATCTTGAATTTTGTTTTCATAGTGCAAAAAAACAGAAATAAAAGAATCAGGTATATGATGGAAATCAAATTTGTTTGAAAACCAAGGTTTTTGAATTTTTTGTATTTGTTTTGTTTTTCAAAATCAACCACTTTTAAAACATGTTGTCTAATCGATTTTATTACCATCATATACTTGAGCGAAATTGTATATAATCTTAAAAATGAATATATTTCGTTTTATTTAAGCATATTTTATTAATTTACCCATTCTTTCAACATAAATAAACATAAAAATAAATACATTTTACATTTGATTTTACATTTTCTTTTGCATTTATATTTTCATACTTCTAATTAATTAATATAAATAAATATATATTATTTGTATATACTTCTTTTCGATATTAACTATCAAAAAAATTACATTTACAAAACAAAAATTGGATTTATTTCACAATGTTTTCATGTAAATGTTTAATTATTCTCGAATTACTTAGCTTTGAGTATAAAAAAAAATATTTACATTTATAATAAATAAATAACATACATTAATTAATTGTAACATTCATTTTAATAATGTTATACCAAATAACAATAAAATTATTTAATATAATTGAATACAATTTTATTTTTAAACATTTAACTTTAACTTTTAAAAACAAAAATGTATTTTAAAATCATATATTTTAACTTATAAAATAAAAATATTGAATTAAATACATGCACATATTATTTGAAAATAGTTGTTTAAAATATTTAGATAAATATGACACTTTTCTAGTAGTATGTTTTAATTTGAATTAGTATTCATATTTTTTATTGGTTGGTTTGCATTGTAGGTAAACAATAAAATAAATAAAAATTAAATAATAAAATTTATTTTGCATTTAAAACTTTCAGTTAAAAAAATGTTTTTTTACCATGTAATTTTAAAAGGTGTTTCGTTTAAGACAATTTTGTTATATTCTATATAAGAAATAATGTGAAATTAAAACGAACTATTTAAAAAGTAAACTGATATTTTTTGCAAAATTGAAATTTTTTTAATTTGCGCTCAAAACAAACGCTATAATTTAATTGAACGTCGTAGACCTAAAAAACGTGTGCATCGAACAGCAAATAATGTCGTACAAAACATAATTTTACCAGTAATAATAGCAAAATACGCAAACAATCTGAGAAACATTCTTCGGAATATCAGCATGACATGATCCGAATAGGATCACTTGGGCGCTTCAAAATCGAAATGCAAAAGTTAGATGCTGATGTGAAAGAATTGAAAGATATTTTCAAACCACATTTGTTTGGCAAATGCTTTCAAGCTATTCAAATTGTCGCGAAATTGGATAACAATATGATGTAGTTTGAGTCACATTCAACTGCAAAGAGCTTGACATCGTTAATAAAAAAAAAAATGCGCAAAAAGCTTATTAAAGAGCAAAATGAAGATCTACAGAAAGAATTAGAAATGTTTCCTTTTTTGCGGGAGGAAGATGTTCCTAGCCTTTTAAATAAAACAAAACTTGAGATTAAACCAATCTGAAAATGATAAGAAAATCGATTTACTCTCGAAAAAAAAACATAAAAAAGCTCTATTTATAATTAAAAAAACGGATGAGTCAAACATTTTGTACCTCTAGTTAGACTGAGTTAGTTCAAGCCACCTTAATTTTTATTTAGATGTTTAACCGCAGGAAAGCTGGCGAAATCGAACGGCTTACACTAGATAACTTTGAAAACAGGGAAATAATAAGTGACAAAAACGACAAGAATATGTTGAAAAATATAAGTACAGACTCTATAAAGTTTGCAAAGCAGTTCGTACGAATTTCATTGCGTGGAAAGCTTGGAATAACGGTTAGCATCTTACTTAGCCCGATTTGTATAAAAGCGGTAGAGACTATTTTAAAGTTTAGAAAAGAAGCCGGTAGTAAGAAAGGTAATGAATATATCTTTGGTAGACCAACAACTTCACGTATAATGAAGCCGTATTTTCGATCGTGCCCATTACTTAAAAAGTTTTCTGAAGAGTGTGGTGCACAGATTCGAGGAACTACATTAAGAAAACATATAGCTACTTATACGTCGCTGTTTAATATTGAAGATGCTACCGTGGATAGACTAGCAAATTTTATGGGTCACCATTAGGACATTCGTACATAAAAGCATTTATAGAATGACAGTTCCAGTTGCGGTAGTAACTTGTGATTCGAAACTACTGATAGCCGGGACGAACATTTAAATGAAAACAAAGATGTAAGCCATGACGAATAACAATGCAGCGTAACGCAAAAAGCTATGACTGAAGTTCATTGTCAACAAGACAACGTAGAAGCTGTAAGTATATCGCACTAGATCAACAAGAGGGTATTAACTAAAAATTTTAAAACTTTTAGAAGAGGTGAAAAACTGTTGGTGGTTACATTTTTAGAGAATATGAACATCCAAATACATCATAGAAAACAAATTCCATTAGAAAATATATTTACATTGTTTTTTCCTTTAAATCTGTGCAATTATTGCAAAAAAAATTTTTTTAGATAATACCATTTTTCTGAAATTGGTTGGTCATAGAGTGAAACAAATTTTATCGACAAAAGAGTATCAACTCAAAGTAAAACCAAATTTAAATAAAACTATTTGACCTTTTTTATTTTGAAAAAAGGCTTAAGTCTTAATAATACCTTTTTTTATGAAAATATGCACAGGATGCATTTCAATGTTAGCTTTTTTTAACTCCAAATAAAATCAATTTAATTTAATTGTGCTTGATCCCTTCAAATATAAATATCTCATGATATTCTAACTAAACATTTATTATTAAAAAACTACAATATAAAATGTATTACTGCGGGAAAATCATATCCACATGACCATTTCGCTACTGCCCTTGTAGCTCCGCACTGAATTCCACACAAACTTTCTATAGAAAACCTAAGTCCTACATCGAAAGGTAAATTGATTAAATGAAATCTCCATTGAATCAATAAAGCAAAAAAGGCAATAAAAATATAAAAATTTTTATATAAAAACACATGGTTACTGTGTAAGTATCTATTTTAAAAAAAGCAATAATAATAAATAAAAAATATTAATAAAAAAATATTAATAAAAAAAATAATAAAATAGCTAAAAATAGTTACTCGATTATTACTGTTGTTTTGTATTAAAATGTTTTGAATTTATATTTTCCTTTTGTTTTATTGATTCAGTTAGGTTTTCATTTAATCAATTTGACTTTCGATACATAAAATTTGGGTAGAATTCACTGATGGCTATATGAACAGTAGCAATATGGCATTTCCATGCTTTTCCCGCAGTAATACATTTTGCAGTGTAGTTTTTTAATAATAAATATTTCATCAGAATATCATGAGATATTTATATTTGAAGGAATCAAGCACAATTAAAGTAAATTAATATTCCTTTGAGTTAATACAAAAGCTAAAACAGAAATGCATCATATATTTTCATAAAAAATGTATTATTTAGATTTGAGCCTTTTTTCAAAATAAAAATAATCAAATTGTTTTATTTAACTTTAGTTTTATTTTGAGTTTGTGTTTTTTTGTCGGTAAAATTTGTTCCACTCTTTGATCAACAAATTTCAGAAAAATGGTATTAAATCAAAAAATTAATTTTTTTGCAAAAATTGCACAGATTTAAAGGACAAAGCAATGTAAATATATTTTTTAATAGAAATTACTTACTACGATGTATTTGGATTTTCACATTCTCTCAAAATGTAACCACTGAATGACGGTTACCGTTGCGGAAGTAACATGTGATTCAAAACTACTGATGGCCGGGACGAAAATTTAAATAAAAACAAAGATGTAAGCCATGACGAATAACAATGCAGCGTAACGCAAAAAGCTATGACTGAAGTTCATTGTCAACAAGACAACGTAGAAGCTGTAAGTATATCGCACTAGATCAACAAGAGGGTATTAACTAAAAATTTTAAAACTTTTAGAAGAGGTGAAAAACTGTTGGTGGTTACATTTTAAGAGAATGTGAAAATCCAAATACACCATAGAAAACAAATTCCATTAGAAAATATATTTACATTGTTTCTTCCTTTAAATCTGTGCAATTATTGCAAAAACATTTTTTTTTTTTGTTAATACCATTTTTCTAAATTGGTTGGTCATAGAGTGAAACAAATTATATCGACTAAAGAGTATCAACTCAAAGTAAAACCAAATTTAAATAAAACTATTGGACTATTTTTATTTTGAAAAAAGGCTCAAGTCTTAATAGTACCTTTTTTTATGAAAATATGCACAGGATGCATTTCAATGTTAGCTTTTTTTAACTCCAAATAAAATCAATTTACTTTAATTGTGCTTGATTCCTAAAAATGTAAATATTTCATGATATTCTAACTTTATATTTATTATTAAAAAACAACTATATAAAATGTATCACTGCGGGAAAATCATATCCACATAGCCATTTCGCTACCGCCCTTATAGATCCTCACTGAATTCCTCCCAAACTTTCTATAGAAAACCTAAGTCCTACATCGAAAGGTAAATTGATTAAATGAAATCTCCATTGAATCAATAAAGCAAAAAAGACAAGAAAAACTCAAAAATTTTTATACAAAAACACATGGTTACTGTCTAAGTATCTATTAAAAAAAAAAAACAAAGAATAATAAAAAAAATATTAATAAAAAAAAAAAAAATAATAAAATAACTAAAAATAGTTACTCGATTATTACTGTTGTTTTGTATTAAAATTTTTTGACTTTTTTTTCCTTTTGCTTTATTGATTCAGTTAAGTTTTCATTTAATCAATTTGACTTTTGATACAAAAAATTTGGGTAGAATTCACTGATGGCTATATGAACAGTAGCAATATGGCATATCCATGTTTTTCCCGCAGTAATACATTTTGTAGTGTAGTTTTTTAATAATAAATATTTCATGAGAATATAATGAGATATTTAAATTTGAAGGAATCAAGCACAATTAAAGTAAATTTATATTCCTTTGAGTTAATACAAAAGCTAAAACAGAAATGCATCATATATTCTCATAAAAAATGTATTATTTAGATTTGAGCCTTTTTTCAAAATAAAATAATCAAATTGTTTTCTTTAACTTTAGTTTTATTTTGAGTTTGTGTTTTTTTGCCGGTAAAATTTTTTTCACTCTATGATTAACAAATCTCACACAAATGGTATTAACTCAAAAATATTTTTTTTTTGCGAAAATTGCACAGATTTAAAGGACAAAGCAATGTGAGTATGTTTTTGAATAGAATTTACTTACTATGATGTATTTGGATTTTCACATTCTCTTAAAATGTAACCACCAACAGTTTTTCATCTCTACTGAAAGTTGTAAAATTTTGATTTTATCTAGCTGGATCAAGTGCGCTACAGGAGTTGAGTTAACGATGTTGGATGAATTTTAAAATTTTTGTAATGTTGATTTTTAGTAATTACGTTGCTTTTTTATATTTTGTTTTCTTAGCATCTCCGGTCAGTAAAACAAAGCGTGTCCAATGGAACATCCAAGAAAGATAAGCCAACCGCAGAATGTTTCCAAGTCATAAGACAATCATCTGCCCTCAAGAACTCCACAATTTTCATGTTTTGTGAATTCACAATCAAGATTTTGTCGTTGTAAATCTTATGGGGGAAAACATTTAAAAGTAAATTCTTATTAGTAAATTATTCTATTCACTTTTATATTTAAATAATTACCCTTAAATTTTTTATTGGAGTGTAAATTATCCTTAAATAAATTATTCTTTGACATATTATTCTTTGATACCACTTTTGCACACTTAAATATTTTTGGTACAGGCTTAACCTCTTCACTGAAGAACACTCAAAATTTAAATGATATACACAAGGCGAATAAATTACCAGGTGGCAGCGTAGGCGAATTCAGTATTTTTTGCTGGTATACACGACTGTCAAACTCCATATATAAAAAATATACACAAATTTTTTATATATGGAGTTTAAGAGTAGTGTACGCCGGCAAAAAATATGAATTCGCCTACGCTGCCACCTGGTAATCGATTCGCCTTGGATATACATATGTATACGCACGTACATCTTGGTAGCATCGTCGGTTTAGAATATTCTTCATTTAGGGAAATCCCCCGTATATTCAATAAATTTGGCAACAACAATATACTTAATAGGTAATGTTTAAGCGGTTTTCACGGCAATTTTTAGCGGTTTTCACTGAATTAGTTATTAATTATTTATACAATTTACTTAAATAAATCATTTTCAGCACAATATTTTTATGTTATATGGAATATTATTACTATTCTGTTTTTTTTCAATAAATTTTGTATACATTCTATACAACATTGTGGATATTCAATTAAAACGATTTTGTAAAAATAAATTCCAGTCTTGAGAAATTTGTGTCAAAAATGATTTTATGTTTTTATTAAAATTTTTTTTAGTATATTTAAGTCCATAAGAAACTTTTGAATACTTTGAATAAGTATAACTTCTTCATTGTAAGTAAAAATTCTTATTAGAGTTAAAAGAGATTATCGCTGGTCGCATGTAGAATGGCTCAAACTGGAATTTTTGTGAAATTGAGTTTTTTGGCGATTCGAATACATTGTACGCAGACACCCGCCGTCAAAAATTTAAATGCAATGATATCAAAAATGACGGTTTTACAAACATTTGCATTTCAAATATTACAAAATGATAAATGCACTTTCTGTTATGTTTTTACCTTCTCTGTAAAGCCACAGTTATGCGAAGCCCCAAGCCTTTCTACATGAGACCAGCGGTATACAAGTTTGTTATTCTGTGTGTAATTTATAAAATATTAATTTCCGACCCCATAAAGACTATATGTGCATAAATTCTGGACCCATATATTAGAGAACTTGATTAAGCGATGTCTTTCCTTTCCTTTTTTTTTTCTTAAAGAGAAGTAGCACTTCAGCCATTAATACCTACTTAGTTTTTGTAACCGTGCTACATTCTTTAGGAAAGGGATAGATGAGAGAGAAGACAGGTGGTGAAAGGAGATAGATATAGCCATTTTATTAATTTTTTTACTTCGCCGGCGAATATGCTATGAAGAAGTACCGACGAAGGAGGCTGCATGTTTTTTCCTGGTTAAAATAAAGTTTCCTAAGGCACCAGAAGAGCTAGAAAAAAGTTAAACCCACCAATCTGCCAGACATAAATTCGATAATTTCGAATTTTAGAAATTTGAAAATCAGTAAATTCGATATGCATATGCTTCACAAAAGGCAAGAGAATCTATTTTTCTAAAAATAGAAAATTCGCCGTAATATCACATTTTCACTAAATTATGAACAAAGCATTTTTATTCAAACATCTATTCTTTAAGGCTCAGGTTCGAGTCCTGACACGGTTAATGATTTATTTTTGTTATTTTATTTCATGATGGATGGATGTATGTTCAAGAAATGCGAACGCTATTCAGAGGTACACTTTTTGTAGGTTATTGTTATTATGTTATACCACCACAAAAAGTGAAAAAAGGGTATATCATAATTTTTCATTAAATGTGAAATTTCTATAACATCCATTTTCGATCGCATAAATATATACATATAATATACTGACTTCTTATGCATAGCGAAGTCGATGGAGCGATGTCCGTCTGTCTGTCCGTGTTATGTTAATCAATCAGAGATAGTATCGAAAGAGCTGCTATTAGAAATCAGCATGATCGGTCCATGTCCTTCGAGGCAGCAGGCAAAACACCACGCCTACCTGTAACTTTTTCATGTCATTTGGAACAATAAAGAGAGAGACATATAGGGCGATAGAGAATTAACAAACAAGAAAAATTAATCAAGTGAAAAAATTGGCGCTCACCCATATTTTTCGAGTTACCGAGCTCTGATATTTTTAAATTTTTTGAAATATCAATATTGGTATCATTTTAAAGCTTTTGAAGAGATCTTTAAGGTAATACTAAAACTTTTAAAAATGCTTTACCTACTAAGAGCCGATGGCATTTTTATGTAAAATAATATATATGCAGTACCCAATTAGTTTTATTTTTTAATTCTCTGTTACAATAATATTTGGTTTTTTTGATATTTTTACCAAAAATAAATCTTCAAAAAATTTAAAATTCTATTATATTTCGTAATTTCAAAGAAAAAGCTCCAGATTGTATAAAAAATCCGAATTTTTAAACGAATAAGTAATAATTGTTTTCACCAAAATTTCAGAAAAAAAACTAAAATTTTTCATACAAAAGGTACTTGCAATCAATAATTTAAAAGTTATTAGAAACTGAAAATGTGCAAAAATTAAAAACTATTGATAACAAATCCCTTGTTCACGAAAAATATTAAAGGCCGTGTCAGATAGAACTTTTTCGCTTTGCGTGACGTTTCAAACTTTGAAAAAAAAGTGTAAAACGCAAGAGGTATGTCACAATAAAAACTTTGACAGCGCTTAATTATTGTTTGTTTACGTTAAAAGTGCATAGTAGTTTTTATATTTTCATTAAAATAATATTAAAAAATGTTATTGGAGAACATATTGGAATTGGTTCTAATCCTAATCTTAATGAATGAAGCATTTTTATATAACTACATGTATACATAAGAATATTAAAATAAACTATTTCCTATAGTTAAAATAATTTGTTACAAATTAATACTAGAAGCCTTTTTCAAAAATAATAAAGGAATAATATTTAATAAAAAAAATTACATTTTAAAATACTTACCTCTTTTACTTTAGATTTTGCAAAAAATTATATACAAATGTATAGCAGCTAATTGTCAAAGCGCGCCAAAAGATGAGTGTTGACCAACTTTGCGCTTTGCTTTGCGTTAAAAGTGCTTTATGTGACATGTTTCATATAAGTTCATACATTTTATCTTAAATGTCAAAGCGAATTTGCAACGCAACGCAAAGCAAAAGTTTTATCTGACACGGCCTTAATTCTCGGCTGTTGCTAAAGTTGTTATATATTAAAATTGACAAGTGACGATGGAAGCCATGAAAACAAAAACCGGCAAAAGAGGTAAGGTTAATTTGCATACCAATGCTTTGAAATGGAGGGATTGCTTCAAGTTTTGCCTTTCAAGTTTTAATACGTTTACACTTTTCCACCAATACACTCATACTTTTAAAAATTGAAACGTAAGTGCTTTCAATTTTTCTTTCAAGTTGAGTATTTTAATTTACTTTCAAGAAAACACCTGATATATTT